>CM040243.1:23395658-23730765 GCA_022545495.1 Chrysanthemum lavandulifolium
AATGACTTTCATCTGTTCTAAAAAGTCGCTAGTAAGCTTATTATCTTTTGGTATTATGTATTTAGACTATAGTCCATGGTTTTCTTTTTGAATTATGTTATCATTCCTTATTCGTTCTAATACCCGCCTACAACACCTGAGGACACCTCCTCGTTTTAGATATCTTTGGATGCACATGTAGAATAAGATCAATATGCATTAATGAGTTAAAACGAAATACTATACTCCTTTTTCATATTTGAACATAAAATATACGTGTACACTTCAGTTTAGTAAAATACCTTTTTTAGATGCCAACAATTTTACTTTAAAAAACATATAACAGTTCTTATTTACTCCATTTAATTTCTTTGCTGTCTTTGTAAGATTTGTTTGCTATCTTTGACCTTACAGAGTCAAACTCACGACTTTTATTTATTTGCTTTTTTAGCAACATGTAACCACGAAACATTAAAAGAACACAAAAATCTTTAAAAAAGGGGCCTCACTGTATAAAACAAATGACTATGTAAATCTGGGATTTCAATATCATTATGTTTGACACTGGCCTAGAGTAGCAAGTCAGCAGTTGCTCAAGTGACCCATGCGCCATGGCCGACGACACTTCCATGAAGCATATAGAGTAAAAACCTATAAATTAATACTCGATAAATTAATAAACTCAATAAAACTAATAATTTGGCCGGTCCCAACTTGGGACCAAGCAAATTGAACCCCAATCGATAAAATAATAAGATAATAATTTTTCAGAACCCCAACAGATATATATTAGTCCCAACGAAATTATAAATTAATAATCACTAAAAATTCCATAATATATATTATATATGTGATACACTTCAAAATTCTAAGAATGTTTAGTAAAAATGAATTTATAGTCACTTGTTTTTGTTGAACTTCAAATCTATATTGATTTCATCTTTAGATCTCCTATTGCACTCAAGAGTTAGGCGTTGTCTTCTCGTATTGGAACAAAAGTTGTGAAGAGTTATTGCCGCTTGTAACGCTTCTTTTGAGTGACCTGGTTCAAAGCTATTGAATCATCCTCAACTTCATCATCAACCGGATTTTGAATGGTATCCGCCACAATTTCTTCAATTCCTTAAACCACGTAATATTCATTATTTTCACCGGGATAATCTAGCAAGTGATTCATATCCATTTTGTGTCGATAATGCATACCGTAATTAACCATCTTTAAATTAATAATTTATTTATTTATCGATAAAATAATATCT
The DNA here is from genome assembly GCA_022545495.1 of Chrysanthemum lavandulifolium. Lineage (NCBI taxonomy): Eukaryota > Viridiplantae > Streptophyta > Magnoliopsida > Asterales > Asteraceae > Chrysanthemum > Chrysanthemum lavandulifolium. The sequence continues at coordinate 23,396,897 of CM040243.1, forward strand.
CGCTAAATTAATAAAATACGTCGGTCCCAACACCATTAATTTATGTAGTTTTTATCAGATAGGCAAACAAGTAGATTTTGATCAAGATACAAGTCAAACAATATCTAAAACGGACATGATCAAGCAATAGTACCATTCAATCTCAGCCTTCAGCTAAATATTTGATTAATACAAGAACATATTTACTGTTTATTAATCCTTGCACATATTTTACTCGGTACAATTGTGATTGAAACGTTAAGACCATAGATCCCGTTATAAAGGCCAACAATTGGTACCAGAGCCAAAATCATCATATACCATATTCATTTAGTTCCAGAATCAAATCAAGAAAAAAAAACAGTTTCGACAGAAATTTTGCAAATCGATTCGAACACAAATCCTAGACGTCATCTTTGTGTTCCACACTGTCAGAACAGGAACAATCACAACAAGTTGATTACTCTCAACCCGCATCGAAAACATTCGCAAAATTTATTCCTTTATTTCAAACCATTTTTCTTGTTACCCAATCCAATCGATAAAAAAACGAACAAAATCGTTTTATATTTGATTCAATCTTTTATATAATAAAACAAAACCCCTAGTGGAAATTTTTCATTTCAAAAAATTCAAACCATACTTTATTTAGTAATAATTTTTTAAATTTGAATTTTTAAAAATGTTTTTAATTATTAAAAACCTTAAATATTTCTATATTTGTCAAATAATTGTTAAAAAATCGTTTTTATGCTTAGACATTAAAATTGGGTAAAAATGCACATGGGTTTCATTGTTATTCTTAGATACTTACAGCCTAAAATGTAAATATTTTTCTAAACCGAATACCCACACCCACATATCCATTCTCACAATTAACCCACATATTCATTCTCACTAGAAACCGGAGTACCCACATACATGAACTAATAATCTAATAACCTAATAACCTTTATCAATCTTTTTTTTTTTTTTTAATTCAATCCTTGATTGATCCACCTAATAACCTAATAATCTTATTAACTAATTAACAACAACAACCCGTTGCCACAACTTATTGTAGATGTAGTAGCTCGCCAGAATTTGAAGAGGAAGAAGCCAGAATTTGAAGAGGAAGATTTCAATGTTAATTGTTATTGTAAGTTTATAGTTTATTTGTTTCAACTTGATTGTGTTATTATATAACTTTAGATTAATTAAGGTTAATTGTTATGTTTTGCATAAGTTTATAGTTTTTTTGTTTGAACTGGATTATGTTATTATATAAGTTTAATTTAAATTGCTTAATTGTAACAATAGGGTAACCATGAATAGAAAAAATACATTATTCATTCGCTTTTAACATGATATATGTTGATATAGATATGTAAATGGTTCTTGATGTGGTGGTTTTGTTGAATGAATGGTTAAAATAAGATTTGACTAGGCTTTTGGAAAAAATTTGCTTTAATGGATTTGACTGTTACCCAACCAATGTGTTGTCACCTCTAATGGATTTGTGATGTTGCACGGAAATTAGAAAGGAAACCGCTTAATGAAGGGTTAAAATTGTTTCCTTCGTTTTCAAGTTATGGTTGATGCTTGGTCACGAGGAAAGGTTAGGCGTTCTGCAAGCAAAAGAGGCGTCGAGCTGGGTTTGAAACAAGGTTCGAATTCAACTCCGCTTTGGCTTTCACTTGCAAATCTTGAGGAGAGAATGAGCGGGTGAGTAAGATTCGAAATGCTTAGAAAAGTACGATCAAAAGGCCTTCGAGACTTAGCAAGACATGGGTGGAGTCGGGGCCTACTTATCTCTTTATGAGGTGAATGTTGAGTGCCACAAGCTTGGGCCAGCTTAGATAGATCTCACTACTCGATATATGAGGTAACCCGAATCTTTTATATTGACTTAACTTTTGATATAAACAAGAACACATACATTATCGTCCTCTAAACTAGATAAACTAACCTAATATGGGTCCAAATGCCGTGTTGGGTCGACTGCTCGTCGCACTTCATTCATTGGCAATGTTTTAAGTTTTATATGGTAAGCCATATTATATACAACCTGAATAAACACAATGTCATGTATACGAGTCAAAATCACCAATTTTATTAGCTAAACTTAGTTATGCCTTCTATTTCTTTTGACCACATGCTTGCGCATATAAATGTCAACTGGATTCCTTCTTTCCGTATATAACATTTAATACTCTATAATGTTTTATAATTTTGTCATGATTTAGCTCAAACCATTTACATATTATCACCTTATGACATTTAAGATATTCTTTGTTTTGTTGGATTGCAAATAGTCTTAGTATCCTTGCATACAAAAAATTTATGTAGTCTATAAATTCTGCCACATGCTTGCTTACCCAACCAGCCGTGTTGTCACCTCTAATGGATTTGTGATGTTGCAGGGAAATTAGAAAGGAAACTGCTTAATGAAGGGTCAAAATTGTTCCCTTCGTTTTTCAAGTTATGGTTGATGCTTGGTCACGAGGAAAGGTTGGGCGCCACTGCAAGCAAAGAGGCGACGAGTTGGGTTTGTAACAGAGGTTCGAATTCAACTCCGCTTTGGCTTTCACTTGCAAATATTGAGGAGAGAATGAGCGGGTGAGTAAGATTCAATGTTTACCACGCTAGGAAAAGGAACCCGCAGAACCTCGAATTGTGGTGGATGCAACCAATGAAGCTAGACATGGATCCAAAAGAGTAGCCGAGATTTTAATGGTGAAACCTTTACAGAATGCCCAAACAACGGATTTTATGGGTCGCTAACATTGACGTGGTTCCAAGACCACTAAGACGAGTAAGAGTCAAGATGCTCAAGAGGTGTGAACACGATTCACACGTAATTGTCGCTATTGCCAAACCGCAAAATTGATAAAGCTCGAAGGTGGCTTAACCGGCGGTGACTTTGTCTCCGGACGTTGGGGGCTTTGGGTCTCGCTATATAAGTTTGAGCTTCAAGATGGAACCGAGGAAGCAGAAGAAGTCTTGAAGAAATGTATCATGCGGAGTCAAGCACGGTGAGAAGTGGCACCGATTTCAAAAGCGGAGAGAATTCAAACCTACCTGTGGAAGCCATTCTGAAGAAATTAGTCATTACTCTTGGGAAGGAAGAGAAAGCTGCAAAACAGAACAACCATTAGTGATCTCTATTCCGACTTTTTTTTAGGTACTTTATATGTAAAACTCATTCTCAAAGGAAAAGCCGATGCAATTCTTACTTCCGACCCTCATTGATTACGGATGCTTGAAGGTAATTTCTTAACACTAAATTAATTTTGGATTTAACTTTAATTTGTTTTGCATACTGTTTTTTATTTAGTTACATTTTTATTTTATTTTAATAAGTTTCAGTACTTTAAAAACTTTTTTAAAAATTAGTGGACTAAACTGTAATTCATTAAAAATACAGACTTCTGTGGACTAAAATTTAATTTAAATAAGTTTCTGTACTTTAAAAACTTTTTTTTAGAAATTAGTGGACTAAACTGCAATTCATTAAAAAAGCAGACTTTTAATACGTAACCAATTTTAATTGTATTACAATTGTAATTGTAAACTAATAAGGACTTGACCGAAACATTATATAAACTCAATTGATTAACCGTGTTTTTCATTCCACCAATTTTTAATCAAACGTTTCGCAGACTATTCAACAAAAACAAGAAATCAAGAGGTTTATTCTTTTCATCGTGGTTAAACATATAAAACGCTTATATGTAACAAAGATCTTATTCATCAAGATTTCTTTTTGCATCTTTGTCAAAACAGATTTAAATTTATTCATAATCTTTTTCATCTGTTGTTAGTAAATAACATCTAATCTACTTTTGTTTGTAGGAATGACAATGAAAATTACACCTCTTCAAGAAATCACCCCGACAAAGGTAAAGTGAATATCAAAGTTAAGATTATGGCACTTTGGAATCGAGATTATAACTACAATCCATCAAAAGTAGCGAGCATTGACATGATCCTTATGGATGAGCAAGTACTTTAATTAAATTTTATTAATTTTAGCAGCTTTGAAACTACTTTTACTTGCTTACTAAATATTATATGTGTATTTCTTTATAATAATATTTGATATGTTTTTAATCTTAGGGAACCAAGATTCATGCTACAATAAAATTCAGAGCCAATGATTTTGATACTCTTTAAAAGAAAAAATTATCACATAATATCGAATTTTAATGTTAAAAGGAATGTTGATTCTACCAAATTATCAAAACATGATTTCAAAATCCACTTTTATAAGAAAACAAATGTGCGTAATTGCTCTGAATTCAATTGCAATGATGATGTACTGGAATTGATATCGTTTAAAGACTTCTTGGATGCAAAGATTGATCAAAGTTATTCGTTTGGTAAGTTATTTTATTAAATGTTCATTTAAACATATACAAATAGCCATTATTTTCCTACATTATATGCTAATATTCTCTTTTGTATTATAATGCAGATGTTATTGGGCGTTTGATACAAAATAAAGACATCACCGTTTTGAATCCAAATAATGCACCTAAGCACATACTTGAATTTCAACTACAAGATGTAACGTAAGTATCTATTAGTATAATGAATATAGATTAATATAATATGTATTAAGTATATGTATATATTGTTTATGTATACGATGGAGCAACAATTCCATGTATCTTATGGAATGACCTTGAAAAAACTCCATTAATATATCAAGAATCATGAAAGCTCAATTGAACCAATCATTGTTCTTATCAAAATGGCACGACAAAGTATATGGAATCGTAAGTATCTTTTTGTTAAAAATTTGATAACCTTGGATATACATTAAAGTTTTTAAAAATTGAATATGCAATTTTATATACAGGTGTAACACAAGTTTCTAACTGTTTTGCTGGGTCCAAGTTGCTTATTAATGAAGATAATCCGCATATAAAAGATTTCAGAGACATGTAAGAATATAACAAACCAGAACTTTCTATATGTTTTGTATTTTTGTAGTTAACAATATTTATACTTATCTATTCTCTTTAATAGGTTTGAATCTACAAATCTTTCATTAAATGAAAAGTCTAAAGTTGAGTTATCATTAAACACTATAGTAAGGAAACTAGAAGATTACTATTCACAATTCCCGTTAAAGACAATTGATGAACTTTATGATTTATCAGAGGTACATTATCTGTCATAAAGTTTATGCCTCACAAATTATATCAACTTTAGCTAATTTATAACTGATTTTTGGACAGCCAACCGGGTGTGTTGTGATTGGAAAAGTGTTGAAAATTGTGAATGACCAAGGTTGGTATTACATGCTTTGTAGCAATTGTAATAGTGTTGTCAAACAATCAGAAAGTAAACAATCTGAGAGAGACTACAACTGTGACAATTGTCAAAAGAAAGCTGATCTTTTTCCAAGGTATGAATAATAATATATAGATGTATAATTTATTTATCAACTGTCATCTATCTCTAATTTAAATGAATTACTTATTCGTAATTAAAATCCATATTCGTGTTCAAGATGAAACCGGATCGCTACTTTTGCTTGTTTCAACAAGACGTTGCCAAATTATTAGGCAAATCCGTTGGGTATCTTATATCTAAGATTGATAAGGTAATGATACATATACTTTTTCTTTTACATTAGTTAATCCTTTATTTTGCCAATCTTTTATATTTTATATGTTAAATGAAAAGTGTTTTTGGTGTCCTTTATATTTTAATTCATTTACATTTCAAATTTTTGTGACAGGATGAAGAGAACACATCATACCCAACTGATCTGGAAAGTATAGTAAGCGCATAGTTTGTGTTTAAATTGCAAGTTTCGACATACAATGTGAACAACGACTATCATATATTTACAAGAAACAAGTTAACGATGATAAAGTCGTTATGAACTTAATAGGTTCCAAAAAAACAGAAGATGAGGTATTTTATGATCCTATCTCATTATATTGCATTAAACATAAAAATATAATGACAATGATTATATATTCTGAATTTTTATTATTGATTCTAAGGAAAATGAAACGACAGAAGTAGGGACTAAAAGAAAGAACGTTGAATTTCATAATTCTGAGATGGAAAAGAAACCAAAAGTTGAGCATCAAGACAATAAAGATGATACTAAAACAGATGACAAAGACGTTATGAAATCAACACTATCCAATCATACACAAGAACAGGTATTTGATTATTGTGTCTCCTTATATACCATTTAGTGTTAATATTATATAACAATGATAATATATTTATAAATTTAATATTTTCCAGGCATGCAAAACATCAGTAGCAGAAACAGAGAGCAATAACGTGGAAACTTGATGACATAGACAACAACTAATGAGATAGACAAAAGAAACAAACTGTCATTTCTAGAACTCTTTTATTGTTTAATTTTAGAGATATTTTATTTTTTAGGGTTGGTTTTCCAATATCATGTGCTGAATTTATTTGTTCAAGATTTTTAATTTTAATAGAGATGGTTTATTTTTTAATGGTTGCGACTCATTGTTTTTGGTTTATTAATGTTATTGACCAAATAATATTCCCTCTATTGTTGTTCAACCCGGTGTGAAGTATCGCAGAGTATGGTACATGAGTTCTCTATCGAGTAAAACGTGCCATAGGTTTTCTTGAGGAAGACCATAGGCTTACTGTTGTTTGGGGAGCTGTTAATCATTTAAAGGTTGTTAAAGATACTACCGAGCTCTAAAAAACACACAGGAACGCCGGAACGATCCATATCGTCAATTCATCAAAATTCATGTGACAGGTTATGAAGGTATGTGATTATAAGTTCAGTTTTAATTTTTCTTTTGAATGATTTATAGGTTTCGATTGGTTTCTATCTATTTGTATAAAAACATGTACATCAACCATTAGGGTTTTGGTATGTGCCACTCTCAACTGTAAAAATCAATCGTCTCCTCTTTGATATAGTACCTTTTTTTTTTTTTTTTTTTTGCTTCATTGACAATAGGTTTGTGACACATTGAGGAATCAAGCTTATGAGCAAAGATGTTATATCTATGGTCAACGTTCAAACTATAATGATTTCCTACAAACTTCAAAATCACATAACCACTAATTTTGCAACTTTATATCTATGGTCAACGTGATTAGTTAATCACATTGAGGAATCAAGCTTATGAGTTATGAGCCATTTTATAAGCGTTTAGATTTAGAGGCACATATTATTAATTAGTATTTAGATAAATGTTTACATTTATTTATAAAAAATTAGGTTAGCTCGGCTGTTGTAGATGTGGTGCCTTTATTCCTTGAAGAGACCCGTGATTTATTTGTTGATGAGAAAGAATTGAAGATTAACTACCTTTCATTACGAGAAGATGATCGAGGCTGAAAAGGAACTTATGGTTCAAAATCAACATACTTCAACTGGTTTAACAGTTCACTCATCAGGTAGAACAATAATTGGGATAATAACAATAGAATATGAGTTAAGGAACCTGTTTTGTTAGTTTGTACTTACCATGTGCTAACATGTCTTGTGTCAAATTTGTTGTAGGGAAAAGAAACCAATTTTCAAACAAGATGAAAGCCCTAAATCAGTTAAATGTGAGAGGCCGGGTTCCATGATCATTTTGGTGGTGACTTTCCCCGTTACAGCATGGATGAAAGCTGGGACCGTGGCACAGGTAGTAAAATATTGACAAATACCTAAGATTAATGATTGTATGTATTCTATAACAATCAGAGGTGGAATAAACCCAAGGTTAGTAATTAACATAAATGTAGACGTGGCAACATTTTTGGTACAGGTTGAAACAAGTCATACCGACTCATAAGTGTTTTCTATACTAGCGTGCCAAATATGATCACTAAAGTTTCATTATATTAGTTATAATCATTATTATTAATTAAAATTTTAAAATGTTTTATGCATTAAAAGTAAATATTTGGTGACTTTTGACCTGTTACGACTCATTTCGCCGTTTTCTTATTAGCCAACCATTATTACATGTGTTGTCAGTTAACTTTTAGCTCACTTATACCCGTTAAGATGAAACATAAACCTAACCGACCTGTTCATATGTATATAGTCATTCAACCTCTACCCATATTGGTATTTTTGCTCTTTATTATCAAGGATTGACTTATGACAAATTATTGGCAGTTCCACGCTTCGAAAGTTATACGATCACGTTCAAGTTGTCAATGTTTGATATTCTTGATTATTTAAGGAATGACATGATCGGACCCAATGGTGAAATCTTTCTCTAATAGTGCTGAACAAGAAAAAGCTACAAAAAGAAGGTGCTTCCAATTTTCTTTTAAGTTTACATCTTAGATACCATGTAGATTCTCTGCCTATTGATAATGAGCCTTTTTTTTTTTTTTTTTTTTTTTAAATATTTGGACTACTATTTGCTGCTACACAGGTGCATGCTGCATAATTTTGCAAGGAACGTAGAACTTCTAAAAATAGTTTGGGTATAGTTGTGTTAGGTTGCGCATTGTTTTGGAACTTCACGCTGCGGTCTGATGACAACCGTTTTTTAAAAGACCTTAAGTAAATTTAATAGCTGTAGATAGCTAAATAAGGCTTAGGCTGTTGTAGTAGAAGGGGTTACAAGTGTTTGAATGCAAAGTTTCAGAAGTGCATTTCCTTCTTTTGTTCTCTTTGAAGGGTTGTGCTTGAGTTCATTATTTCTATTTATTGGCTAATGGTTGTTACATAGCTGAGAAAAGATTTAAAGTTTGGCCGTTGTAGGCTGTTTAGACACACCAAGTGTAATGCAAATTTGTATAGATTTTTGTGGCCTAACATTTTCCCGTGTGCATGTCCGATAAACAATCGTGTCAGGTAGGTCAATGTTGATGTGATATTTATGTCACCAAGCTTTTGAATGTATTGAATTGTTTGTTAACTATGTGATCTGGGAGCTCCTTTGAGAAGAGTCTCAATAAGTCTATTAGAAATGTGATCTCGCTTAAGTATCTATTAATTTTCTTCTCGGAATATTGTTATTATCATTGGTTATCATTTGGATTCATATGAGTTTTATGTAGATGTAAGAAATGTTGGAACTCATACATACAAAATTGATCTATTTGTAGATATGAGAAAACTATCGCTTACCTTTGAGAAAATGAATTACCAGCATGACAAAGGGTATTGTTCGTTCACCTTTGGCCCGACGCCCGCTGATCTGGTACACCAGCTAGGTATGAACAGTCAAACTGGGAGTGTCCATCGCACATGTTTGTTTAACAAGATAGTTCTATCGATTTTAATTTGGTTAATAATAATGCAAGACTAATTGAGTCTATTTTTAGTGAATTCAGGGAGCCGCAACTACATGTTATGTAGCACTGCACCCACCGCTAAAGGGAATCAGTTTCCAATATTTTGCTCACAACAACTTCTCGAAAGCAAGTGGATATGCTCAAGACCCTGAATCACCTAAGAAAATTTGGGATTTCACTGTTTAAATGACGCAATCAAAGAAATCTGGTCGTCAATTGCTATCTTTATAAACACAATAATAATGTATTTTCTTTGTAGTAAAGATATATGATGTAACAAGAGTCCTGAACGTTTTATGTAGTTGTAACTTTTATGATGAATGAAATTTTGATCGTTTCAGCGTTATTGGTAGTTTTGATCTGCTACTGCACATTAGCCTTGGCAAAATATTACCCGTTTAGACTTTGACAGTGTAAAATGATGTGTGTGTTTTATTGTTTCATTACGATTTCTTTCTTTGGAATAGTATGTTTCCTTAATGATGTCCGCATCTTACAGGAAGTAGCATTATAGAAACGTTAGATTGTAGCTCAGGCTGTGACAATGTCAGCTGGGATTTTATAGTACCCAATGGATATTGTAATAAGACGAATGATGATGCATAGAAACGCTGGGATTTTATAGTACAATGTCAGCTGGGATTTTGTAGTACCCAATGGATATTGTAATAAGACGAATGATGATGCAGGAACTGACCGGCATATGTATAGAAACACATTGGATTGCTGGAAAACAATCTACACAACTAAAGGGTTTGCGAATGCTTATATTTTAAATAAATACGTTATAACAGCCCCAAAAACACATTTATGTCTTCAAACAAACATAGATGGGTTCAACAACAATACAAAAAAATATACAACGATCTGGCAACGACTATTACCCATGCCAAGCGATGACTAACATTCATTTGATGAATATGAAACAAAGAGGGGATGTTCTCCCAACAATATTATGTTTTGTGTGAGCGAATGCTTATATTTTATTTGAATACGTTATAACAGCCACAAAAACACATTTATGTCTTCAAACCAACATAGTTCAACAACAATACAAATAAACATGACCACTTACTACCAATCATCTTACCATTTATCCAATTGGTCAAATATAGTCTCGCACCAAGGTACACCCACATAACATGGATCTTAATCGACATATACAACAATCAGGACACGGCTATTACCCATGCCTCGCAATGACTAACATTCATTTGATGAATATGAAACAAAGAGGGGATGTTCTACAAACAACAGACAATACTTAAAAATTACAAACAATAATTAACAAAAAAACCAAACAAAAAGAATACATTTATAATAGAAAAAATACATTATTCAAAAAATTAGAAAAACTAAGCGTGCGTGGCATTATATCTAGTTAAAACTAAACGAAGTCATCATCAAGGGGAAATAATCAAATCATAAAAGGAACAAACACACCTGTTCCGAATCAAGAATCAAGCCCAGAACGTTAATTAAGCCACCAATTTAACTTAATTAAAGCCTCCAATCTTTCATATCACTCACGGTTTAAAACCCCAAATCAACGAAACCCTAAAAATTTCGATTGAAGGATCGGTGTTCGCATAAAGTTCACCACGCACCGGAGAAGGAAAGAAGGCTACCAAGCCATATCACGTGCTTTGACCATAAAGATTTGGAGAAGAAGAAACCGATCCATTCCCACAAAAAAAGGGAGAGACGACAATCCGGTCCCCAAGAGGAGACATTTTATTTTCTATCTCATAGAAGATAAGAAAAAAATATATAAGGCGATCTTTTATCTCAACAAAAGGGATAAATAATATACAAAAGGAGGCTAACATTTTTTAAGTAGGCTACAAAAGGATTTTTTTTATTTAAGGCATCGGGTTAGACCATCAACCCATTCAGTTCCAAAGATTAACAACACCACTCTTTCATTTTATATAGTATATATTTTTCATTTTACATATATATATATATATATATTTTGATAAGTTACTTTATTTTTTTTATCACAATATACCGGTAATAACAATAAACAATTTGAATCAAGAAAGTTTTTTTATTTATCAGTCATCATTGTACAAAATCTGTCATCATGTTTCTTACATTAGAATTCGAAGTATATATACTAAATGAAACAGTACATATGAACCATTGTGTCAGTTCATGGTATAGAGCAGTTATTTCATAACTGCTGTGTAACCGTTTTCTATAACTGCTTCTTTTGACTTTTCATATGGTTGACTTTCGTTGACTTTTGTTGACCGGGTCATAATGGGTGTTGACTTGGGTCGATTGGGATTAACCCAATATTCTCCCCCTTAATCACAATCGCTGTGACGTAGGTCTTTAAGTCTTCTTGATTCATCTTCTGGTTAAATCCACCATCTGAGCTTGTAATTTCTTGTAGTGCTTGTGATCATCCTTATATCCAGGTAGATTAATTTTCCTTTGGTTATTTCCACCTTTTTCTTCTGTGATCTTCATTATGTTCATGTTGATCTGGTTATTTCCACCTTTTTCATCTGTGATCTTTATTATGTCCATGTTGATCTGGTTATTTTCACCTTTTTCTTCTGTTTATTTTCACTTTTTTCGTTGTGATCTTCCTTATTTTCAGGTTGATCATGTTCTTCTGGTTATTTTCACCTTTTTCGTTGTGATCTTCCTTATTTCCAGGTTGATCATGTTCTTCTGGTTATTTCCACCTTCGTTGTTGTGATCTTCCTTAAGTCCAGGTTAATCATGTTCTTCTGGTTATTTCCACCTTCGGGTTGAGTCGATTCAGTCGGCTCTATTGTTTCCCATAAACCATTCGCTTCGAGAATGATTTGTATTTGAATTGCCCATAATGAGTAATTCGCGGGCTTTAGGATTGGACATTGAAATTGAGGTGTACTATTTGTAAAATTAGTACTAGGTTCCTTATTTCCACTTCCTTTCGTCATATTTTAAATATATAAAAAAATATCTCCAAAAATCTAACACGAGGTGTGTTGAAAAATGTTTTATTTTTCCTTATAGGCTATAAAACTTAATAGGACTGGTTTTAAATCCAAAACTATCCTCGAGATATATATATATATATATATATATATATATATATATATATATATATATATATATATATATATTTTTAAACGAATAACCTAAGGCTAATTATTCCTTAAAATTATTTCTAAATTATAATAAGCAGCGTTAAAACGCTACGTTATTATATTAAAATTTTTGATCAAGTACTAAATTTAAAAAAAATAAAGTAACTTATCAAACAAAATAATATATATCTAAAATGAAAATATATAGAAAAGTCTTTTGATTAAATTGTTATTTGTTATTTTGGTATATCTTGATTAAAGATCCGAAAACGGGCCAACAAAAAGTCACGATGAGATAGGAATGTTAACTAATCAAATTAGTGACGCCTTATTTTCAAGCTTAAATCCGAGTCACAACAGCTGTAAGCCTACAATGCAGTTGCAGTCTGAATCATGTTATAGTAAGAATGCTCTCTGACTTGACTAAACGATCAGCAGATGTACTCAAACCCTGCTGATAAATGTGATCAAGAGTGATATCAAGCAACAAAACATAGGCAGCAATTAACTTGAGCAGCAACCATTGACGGTTGCACATAAACAGCGGGACCATTTGGCCTGACCAAAACAGCAACAATGGTCATTTAAGGTTCAGCATGGTTCATAAGTTCAAGCCATAATACTGTGTAACCCTGTATTAGATGCCTAAACAAGGCCTTGAATCATAATAGCCTAGTGTATTGATGATTAACTGCAAAAAATACATATGCATCGAAGATTCGGAGGCAGTTTACTTAAAGCAAGGAGCCACAAATGGTGAAATCCAGTTGGAACAAAATATTCAAATCCTTATTTGCTTCTATTTCTAATTTTCTATTAGATAACAAAAAATCCACCACGCATCTTGAGGTAAAACCAGGTTCTTCTTTTTTAACTTTGAGATAGAAACAATATTTGCAAAATATGACTTCAAAGTCACTACAGTGTATTGGAGTAACAACTAGTAAGCATTAGCAAGATATGACTTCAAAGTGACGTCAATCAGTTTCCCCTGAATTGATCACTATCATCTGGTAATCTCAAGCCTGGTGGAAAAACGAAACCTTTAGCTTCCAAACGAGAAAGAACCTACCAACAAAAGAGTAGCAATGAGATAAAACCTAAATGACTACGTAGTTCTGAAATACTCTGAAATACGTGTATCAATTAGTCATAATGGAGTCAAACTGAAAACAGAACTTGCGATTGACAATGAACAAATGAGACTTTATCAAGAGGACAGATATGGATAGATACTCATACTCGATCCATAGATGAATTGTAAGCAGCCAATAAACCCACTTAAAACAAGGATTGACAACATAAAATCATGCACAGGTGTATGATAATTTTCTCAGTTATTAGAGTTTACATTTGCGCCTAACGGGAAGTTCTTAGACGCGTGATTAAACTAATTAGGTATGCCAATTTGAGATCACATCTGATGATTTGTTTTATGTGTTTAGGTAAAGTGATTCTGTTTTTCATGTTATAACCAATAGGGTTTACTAATCATATTTGATTTCACAAGTAGATGGCAAGTTATTGCAAACGGTTTAGATTTGTTCAATCTCATTCATCACTTCCAAAACAAATATCCAAACAAGTGCTAAGACATAAACTGTCAAAAATAAACAGAAAATTGTACCTGTATACACTGTTTCCCGATCATAATAAGCTCCTTGACATGACGAAGGCTTAACATGAATCCTTTAAGCACCTCTTCTTGTTCTTCTTCTTCTTTATCAATTATCTTTTGATACTGGCCAGCTCTCAAGCGGCCTAATCGGCGGCCTTTCGCTTTGGAAAAATCTAACTTGGCTTTGACTAAAGTAGACACATCATGCAACAAAAACTTGCACAAATGCACATTACTTTGGATTGTAAGTGACTGAATATGAGGAGCATTAATTTCCATTCTACCTACGCCATAATCAGAGTTTACATAGAAAACCAAGTTCTTAACGCTCTTTGAAGTAATATCGATCCGCCTAAAACCATAACAATTCCTTAACTCCAATGTTTCCAACAGAGGACTCCCGGATAATATATTCTGAACCAAATCTTTATCTAATTTCATTCCTGAAATATACAAACTCTTAAGTTTATTCCAACTAATGGCACCGGTTGGATTTAATAAGCAGCCTTCCAATTTCAAATGGGTAAAACATGAATTCGTAAAAAACTGGTCAAGCTCAAACTTATACGAACTATCACAAAAGAGCAATTCTAGCTCTTGAACGTTACGATTAGTAGCGTAAAGAACCCAATCAATGATTTTCGATTTCCACTTAGAATAGTAGAGAGGGTTGTGGAGTCTGAAACTGTTGAGGTTCGATTGAGAACTACATTGAGTTAGGGTTTTGTCGACGTACCAATAATGGATACTAAAACGAAAGTAAGATTATGAACTTCTGTCCACAGAGTTTTCCATCGTTTGGAGAGTGTACCTGTTCTAATGGCTTCTTTTGTCTCTGGTAAACGAGAGATGATATCAATAAGTAAGCAATCTGGTAACAAACTTATTTGATCTTCTTCTTCTTTCATAACTCTGATCCTTTTTCCATTGGTGGCAAAAAGTACCAGCTGTTTTACTTCCACCACAAGAAAAACTAACCAAATTGTAAAAAGTAAATTGATTTGCTCCAAAATTTATATAAAACTTATCAAAATTAAGATGGGCTTTAGATTTGACGTAACTTGCAGCCCAGTTTGGCCAATGGGCTTGACAGAAAGCACGTTAATTTTTTTATTATTTTTATTTATTTATATTATTATTATTATTTTTTTAACAGAACTTAACTTATTTAAATCATGGTTTTTTATGGTTATCTTTAATTAATATTTACTATTAGTTTTCTCAAGTTTTTAGAGCAAGGATAAGGGACCGTTTGGTTTAGAGGTTTGGAGCGGGTTTTGACTTTCAAAAAAAGAATCAGTTGATTGGTTCATGCTTTTAGTGTTGGATTTTTTATATTAAATTCAAAAATTGGCCGCTGTGTCAAAACCAGGGCATGTTGGTTGGTATCCTGACATTGTGGGGCATGTGATTGTCCATCTCTCACATCTATCTTTTTATCACTATATTATAAATTAATAAAAGTAATTTTAAATACTTTTAAATTTAATTAATTGTGTATAATAATATATTTTCTTTCTTTTACTCTTTTCAAACTTTTTCGAAAATTTTTAAATCATTCTCAAATCAACATCCAATTCTAAAGACCTACAAACCAAACGGGCCCTAAGTAAAAGATTAGGAAGTAAATAATTTCAGCCAAATATTAGTTGGAAATATTTTTTTTTTACTTCAAAGTCAACCAAATCACACTTTTTTTTCCAGTCATTTTCCTTTTCTTTTTCTCCTTAAGCGATACTCGATAACGCAACTTTTTTATTTTTCAATTCATTTTCTTATTTTTCTTACTTAAGTGATATTCGAGAACACAGTGTAAGAGACATGATATTTTCTCTTATATTCTATTCATACTAATAATACTTACTTACATGATTTAGATTTCTAACATAATTGACAGTTTAGTTAAAGCGAGATAATAAGCTGAAAACGCATGTAATAATTTTGTGTGATAAACGAATAAATAAGAATATGAAGTAGGAAAATACAACAAAACTTTTAGTCTAACAAATGGTTAAATCACGAAGTATACCAAAAGGTGTTCTACTCTTCTAATGTTATAGACTATAAAATATATTTAGGACTAAGATGCACTTTTGTGTGAAATCAGAGGTAGAAGTGAAACTTATTTCACCATTTGGGGATTCTATTTATGTTTTAGGGAGTAAAAATATGTGGTAGCTACCATGGAAATGGAAGTCCAAAATCAACCAAAAATAAAAACTGAAAAACTAATGCAAGAAAAAGAAGATCGCATAAGTTTGTTACCAAATTGCTTATTACTTAAATTCATTTCTCCATTACCTTCCGCAAAAGAAGCAATTAGTGCAATTAGAACACGTACACTCTCGAAACGATGGAATCATCTTTGGACTCAAGTATGTTCATAATCTTATTTTCGTATATCATGGTGATAATCATTTACTCTCAGATTTCTTTTTGTTTTTTGACAAAACCTTAACTCAATGTCGCCATTTAAACCTCAACAAATTCAAACTGGTTACCAGATACAATACTCAATTTGAATCACAAATTAACAATTGGATTCGTTACATTGTTGATTGTAATGTTCAAGACCTTGATTTAACATTTTGGAATAGGAATGATGACATGGGATTTGAGTTTAAGATACATCCCGTCTTCTTTTTCACCAATCAATGTTTTATAGATTTATCACTAACAAGGTTTAAATTAAGTCCAACCGGTTCTATTGGTTGGAATAAATTCTGAGCTTGTCTCTTTTAGAAGGGAATTTGGTGGAAGATTTGTTTCAAAATATATTATCCGAAAGTTCTCCTTTAGAATCCTTACTTATACGCAACTACTATGGTTTTAAGCGAACTGATATTACTTCTAAGAGTGTTAAGAATTTTGTGTTCTTTTAGGGGTGTAAACGAGCCGAGTCGAGCAAGTACTGGCAAGCTCGAGCTCGACTCGAATACCAAAACTCGAGCTTGAAACTCGACTCGAGCTCGTTCGAGCTTTATATTTCGAGCTCGACTCGTGATATAAAACTCGAGCTCGATTATTTTTACATTCATGCTCGAACTCGATAAATACTCGGTATATCAAGCTCGACTCGACTCGATTTCTATAAAATTAAGTAAATGTATTTATATATAAGGGTAAATGTGTAATTTAATCGAAGCTCGATAATGCTCGTGAGCTTCACGAGCCGTGTATTTTGGTGCTCGAACTCGACTTGAAAATGTACTTGAGTAGCTCGAACTCGAGCTCGACTCGTTTAAATCGAGTCGATTTCGAGTAGTTTGCGAGTCTATCGCGAATAACTCGCGAGTTGTCTCGTCTCGTTTACACCCCTAGTTCTATGGATACATGTCTCCCGGAGAGGATCTTGATGATGTTATTGAAACTAATTCTCCATATATTGTCACTAGAGATCAAATATGTTTTTTATTTGAGTAAACTTTCGTTGCTAAATGTGTCTTCTAAAATCCCTACGGGTTCTTCTTTTGCCCTAGCTCACTTAGATTACACGAATGGCGAGTTTGATGAAACACCAATTTTAGAATATGATGTAGAGATGCTTGAAGGATTTATACTAAACCTTCACCATGTCAAGGAGCTTAAAATTGGGCATATACTTATTAAGGTAAAATTTACTATTGTATTAGGCTTTTTTGTCTTTGTTGCTTTAGTAGTTCTTTATTGACTATTAATTCTTCGTATACCTCATTGTAGTTAGATGTTTGTACACGGGGGTGTTTGAATGTATGCTTTAAAAGTGATTATTTAGACTTAAACAACTATTATTAGTTGCCTCACTTGCTTGAGCAAGAGATTTTGTAGATCATTACACGTATCTCAACATCAATGTGCACTCTAATTGTGTTGAATGTAAAGTTAGAACCAAGTTTTGCGATTCAAGCTGCAATAGTTAATATAATCGCACAATAAATCACCCATTTGAATTCACAAGACAAAGTTTTAACCTTTGGGAAAATCACTAAAACATACATGTTCATTGCAATAGAAACTATGAACCCAATTGAGTAAATCTATAGTCACAAATAAAATTTTCTGCTATTTGCTATTGAAACACAAATGTATATCGAGTTTAAATGTCTTTCTTCCTTTCTCTTGAGAGTCTCATTCGTCATAAGGGGTGCAATTGTACGTTATATTTATCTTTTCCTTATAACATAATTTTGATGGATGTCAGACTTCTGATATTGTTCTCTTTGCCTTGCTATTTTTGTGTTTACAGATCTTATCTTTTTAGGAAGCTAAAGGTTTCATTTTTCCATCGCACATGAAGATTGTGGACGCTAATTCACGATTATACTCTTATAGTAATTACATGGAGTCACATGATTGGTCAGATAGTGATTCAGATGAAAGTGGAGATTTAGGTGAACTGATTGACGATGGTCCTAAAAGTGAAGGTGATGAGACTAATTGAATGATGACACTTTGGGGTTGATGACGTATAGCACATACAACAGGTCTACTAGGCTCAGCTCATGCTATACGCATTCTCGGCCCAGGCCCAACAACGAAACAACCACAAATACCGGATCGATAGTAAGCCCAATAACAAAATTGGCTACGGTCCGGACTCAAAGACGCATGCAGAATGCTTAGTGGACCAAACCTTTGTCCGCGGAAGGTGTTCTGTGTCCGCATTCGCCAATATGTTAAACATGTAATCATAAGCCAATATGTTAACGAGTTGTTTTAGAGGCTTCAAGGTTGTAAACGCTAATACTATTAAGAGTATTCGTATTATATTAATAATACTGAAGCGGCTTGTTTGTTATTTTTTGTGTTCTTCTAAATCATTAAGTGTTAGATTCCACATAATACTTAGTGAATCAAACAGTTTCTTAACAGAAGCTATATAAACAATCTATATTTACAAGTGTAAACTGGGATTAACAATTGGTATCAGATCTTGGGGAGCTCGTTACCTAGGGATTCACAAGGTTTTATTTGTCGAAGAATGAAGAAAAGAAGAAAATTTTGATTTTGGTTCAATTTTCGTATCTTTCTGCAGGTTAATTTTCAAACAGCGATAAATCGTTCGTCAACCGTTGGATCAGGACGAAATATTTTCTGGAGCTTATCTGTACATCTAACTTTTCACCGGAGGGATCTTCAATTAGAGCTTTTAATCACAAGTTATTAACTGTCTAAAACTGCTGCAGAGAGAGGTATAACTTTTCGAATTTTTAGGGTTTCTACAGTTTGTTCATTATCTTTGTCATGACTTGTTGCTGCAATTTATGATCATCGATTATTCAAGTACTATGTTTAATCTCCACATAATGATTAATTGGTAACCATAAGTGATTCTCTCATTGGCGACATAACACTAAACATGCTATTGTTGTAATTAATGCAATATATGATTGATACTACCTTGAAATTCTTTGCATTAATTGGTCAGTGGAGTATTAAATTAGTCGGTCTTGATTATTAACATGGGTCGATTAAGTAACATGGGTCGATTAAGTATTGGTTGCATACTTGCATGATTTGGTGACGAGGATTTTAAGCAAGTAGACAAAGGAGTATTGAAGCACATACGTTTTAAAGAGTATAACCGTTATTGTTGATGCTACGATCTGCTGCTAGTAAAGACTTACTACTACTGTCCACTTACTCGCTCCACTGCTCCTTCAAATGGTTACTACTCTCATTAACAGTTTCTCTGCTTATTCATCATGTATCTATTGCTAGTTATCGCATACTACTCGCTAAGGTAACTTTCTTGCTAGTATTCTGTATCTGCTGCTACTTTACAAGTATCTGCTGTTAGTCAAGTTTCGAGGGTTCTTCATGGTGTGATAAAGAGTAATAAGGATATGAGATACATGTGGTATTGATGAATTGATTTGACAGTTTGTGAACATGAATTATTTATGATGGTTGGAAAAGAAGTTTAACAAGAATTTGTAGTCTTATATTGCTAAGAGATTGAAGAGACTTGGTTGACATAATCAATAAATCACACGTCACAATAATGTTGTCAAGTTATTATTTGATATCGAACAATACATGTTTTTGGTTCTTGGATTTGTGGGAGATGTCGGATAACATACACGGAAGTTGATTTTGGTTTTAATATTCTTAAATGTTCAAAAACGGACGAAAACGTATAAAAACAGAAGAAAACAAATAAACCAGACTAAATCGTATAAAAGCGGATGAAAACGTATAAAACTAATGAAAACGATATAAAAATTATGAAAACTTAAAAACCGAGAAAACGTATAAAATGGGCGAAAATGTATAAAAGCAGATGAAAGCGATAAAAGCAGACAAAACGTAAAAAAGCGGACGAAACGTATAAAGCGGCGAAGACGTATAAAACGGATGAAAACTTGTAAAATGGACGAAAACGGATAAAATTGACAAAAACGTTAAAATGGACGAAAGCGTATAAAACCGACGAAAACATGTAAAATGGGCGAAAACATATAAAAGCGATGAAAACGTATAAAAGCGGATGAAAACGTATAAAAATGATGAAACGTAAAAAACAAAAGAAAGCGAATAAAACCGACGAAAACATATAAAACAGATGAAAATGTAAAAGCGGACAAAAAGTGTTAAAGCGTAAACTGACGAAAACGTATGAAAGCAGACGAAAAAGTATAAAAATGATGAAAACGTAAAAAGGGAATGACGATATAAAATGGACGAAAACGTATAAAACGAACGAAATCATCTTAATACGGACAAAAGCGTAAAACACGGACGAAAATGTAAAAACCGGATGAAAATGTGTAATCTGGACGAAAACGTATTAAACCGATTAAAACAGACAAAAACGTATAAAAGCAGATGAAAACGCATAAAAGCGGACGACGAAAAGCGTAAAAAGCGGATGAAACCAAACAAAACGGATTAAAATGGATGAAAGCGTATAAAAGCGTAAAATACATTTGAAAACGGATGAAAACGATATAAAAGCGGATGAAAGCGTAAAAGCGGATATTGAATACTTTTTGTCTTTGTTTATACTAATTAATTATTATGTTTTATGATGAAACAAAAAAACTAGCAAAACCGAAAAAAACCCCGACCCGACCCGACTCATTCCATCTAGACCCATCTTTTCAAATGACTCATCTAGACCCATGCCCATCTAAGACCCAAGACCCAACCCAACCCAACCATTTTCCACCTCTACTTTTACATTACTCCAACAAGATAAAGCAGAACACACAAATTCAACAACACTTTCAAGTAGAACGACCTTCAAATTTTGGCTCGTGACAATATGTTTAATAAAACTATACCTAACGTGTAAAAACCTTTTAGTCCCTTTTTCCCCAAATGGCCAAATTTAAATTTTTTTAGTGGAAGTACTATGTACTAAACACAACAAATGGTAATCAGTCCACCATGTCTATCCAATGTTTATCCAAACATCTTGAATGAAAGTCCGATGGAGATTGTCTCTTCCACTTACTTCCCATGAACCAATTAATTCTGGAATTCGAGTCAAGCTAGCGACTCGGTAATCAAAAACAAGAGTTAAACATGGGTTTTCACCCGTGTGTACCACTCTAGTGTGGGGAGATGCCCCACATATTGTATATAGATCTAAAAATGAATGAAAATTGTAAATATTAAAAGAGAATAATTGTTGTGTTTTACACTTAGCTAGTAAATGTTATCTTTTACGTTCTAAGTTTCGGCATAACAGTAGGTACTTTGAATATTGAGGACAATATTCATTTCTAAGTGTGGGGAAATTCGCTAATTTTGATCATAAATGTACCATTTTAGTCCCTTTTCCCCAAAATGGCCAAATTTAAATTTTTTTTAGTGGAAGTACTATGTACTAAACACAACAAATGGTAATCAGTCCACCATGTCTAACCCACATAAGGATTGGCTAATCCAGAGCAAAGCGGCTCTTGGTAAAGATATCTCAAATCCGTTGACGCTTGCAATTTGCCCAAAATTGTATGGTATTCACTCACCATATCCTTAAAAGTGAAGAGTTGGCTAGCCCGCAAGTTTATGGCTTGTGGTAAAGGCGATGGAAAAACCATAATTGGTAATCGACTCACCAAAGATAATATTGATAATTTATCTAAGAGTTGGCTAGTCCGAAGCAAACGGCACGGTAAAGACAAATCAAATCCGTTAAAGTCGATGATTTGCTCAAAATCATTTGGTTATCGGTGTACCAAGGTTCTTACTTGAATCGAAACATTTGGCTACTCCGAGTAATGACTTTTGGTAAAGAGATGAAATCCATTAATTTTTCTCAAAACATTGCTAGGGACTAGCAATATCTTAGTGTGGGGGATTGATGAAGTGTCTAAATACTCATCATTTTGTATTCATTTAAACCGCAAAAACATCGAAAACACTCGAAATGCATCAAAATGATAAAAATATCACAAATAAGTGTTTTATGTGTTTTAAATGCAAAATATCAAAATCGGTGAAAACATATCAAGTTTGCATAATTGGCGCTTTAGTCCCCAAGTTTCAAAAGTTGTCAAAACAGTCCACAGTAAATCTAAATAAAGAAAAATGTTATTCAAGGTCCACGAAATATTCTAAATTGTCAAAATGGTCCTTGAATAAATCTTTTGTTAAATGGCGGAAAAGGTCCACGAACTTTCATAAAATGTCAAGTTTGGTCCCCGGAAAATTGAAAATGTCAAAGCGGTCCTTGTACTATTGGAACTTGTCAATATTGGTCCCTTGTAACAACTTTGGAAAATTACAGGATTGGTCCCTCAAGTTTGGAAGAATTGCACAAATAGTCCTTATCATTATTAACTAAGCCTTGTCAAAACTTGCTTTGGACCCCCCACATTATGCTTGACCGCCCACCTTTTGACCTCCTTTTTGACCCTTTGGTCAAAACCGGTCAAACAAAGCTCCTTTCCTCCCAACTGGTTTCCTCCACTTGACCGCAATGCTCGCAACCCCTTCACCCATCACCTCTCCCTCTTACCTTATCTCTTCCCTCAACCCCTCATCATCACACCTAGCCACCCCCTAGTTGCGGTCTAAAAGTCAACAGAGGTCAAAAACCCCTTTCCGCCAAAATTGGAAAAGTGGCCAAAATGACTTCTACTCCCATTGGCTCTCAAATGAGGTGGGATGTGCTCGAAACACGTGGCAAGACCTCTTGGGTATAAAAGAAGCAAGAAGAGTGGAGTAAAGCGATGGTTTAGTTTATTTTCTCTTGTATGTCGTTTTTCCTTAAAACTGTTTTAATTAGCTTTTAGAATGTAATATTAAGTTTTATGTATTAAACAATAGCTATTTAATCATTGCAACTCAAGTCAAGTATCAATTAAAAGTTTCATCTCGGTTTCAAGGTTTTATGTACCTCTGTTTAAAATTTCACATTCAAACTCTATTGTCCTAGCTTCTAATAACTCATATTTAAGTACAAATAAGCTCACTTAAGCTTATTATTGCTTTTGAAAGCTTACAATCTGACTTCAAGCAAATTTCATGTTAAGTCAACAAAAGTCAACTCAAGAAGCAAAAACTGGTTTAAGCAGTTGGGAGATGGAATGGGGCTGATGCAGAGTGGAATTGGGTTGGAATAGATTAGTTTAGAGTAGTTTTTGGTTTGGTTTAGCCTGCAAGCAGTTGGAATCCTGTGAGTAAGATTTTTCATTTTCAAGTTTCAAGTCAAATTTTGCATTTTATGGTTGTCTGTGTATCTGTGGTCATAAACTGCTCAAACCTGTTTAAGTAGTTATATTTAGGTTAAATTAATTTAGTTTGATCATTACAACATGTTGGTTCAGTGATTTACTCATTTAATTTTCATAACAGTTGAATTAAGGGTGTTTGGAATTGCTGCACAATCTGTCTTTAAGGTTATTGCAGTGATAGGAACCTGTTGGTTCATGTTTGTGTAGTTCATTTGAGCCCTTATCATCATGAAAGTGTGCGCAACCCTTAAAAGTCAAAATTGCATCTTATCCGTCTTGACTACTTAAGCGTGAGGATTTTAGAAAACAAAAGTTTGTTTTGTGTTCCAAATTCATAGGTCTAGCTTGCATTAGTGTCATTTCATTATAATACTTCTAATTCAGTCCTTTAAATTAGTTGTTAAGTTCACAAAAGTCAATTTCCATTTCACAAAAGTCAAAATATTGAAATATCGGTTTTGAGTCCAAATGGGATGATTTTTCCTAGACTCATTTCTGGGTCTATTCAAGTGAAACTCTGGGTTTTAGAAGTTAAGTTGGTCTAGTTTCTTATTAGGAATTTTATAGATTTTTAGCAATTTTTCTTAAGCTCCAAATGAGCTTGTCAAACAGGGCTTAAGTGCCCTGTTCATAAGCTCAGTCAGAGCTGAGTTTTCTCAGCTTCTTGCAGCCATTGCACCAAGCTCATCAGAGCTCTTCCAGGTCTGTTTTTTGGTTTAGAGTTTATTAGCCAGGTCTCCTACTAGTTCCAACTTTTGGTTTTGGTTTTTGGCTTATTGGTTAACTTATTCTTAAGCTCAAAGTAGGCACCCTAAACCTGTTTTAGCACTAAAATCAAATAAGCCAAATCATGCAATTTGCCAATCCAGAGGTTAAAAGCAGTTGAGACCTATTGCATTTTGATACTTTTAGCATATTTTGGCTTGTGTAATCAGTTGGTGGTTGTTGGTTCTCATTTGCTTATCCAAAGTGCTTATTTTAAGCACATTCCATTCTGACCTCATATTCTTGTACACAACCACTTGTTTTTCTATTTTTCATAGATTCTCTATAATATTTTAGACTTTTCCGAAATTTTCATATTTTTCTCATCTGTTTGCTATTTTTCTTAATTTAAATTAGTTTTAAGCATTTTAATTAGCATTTAATACAATTAATTAAGAAAAGGTTCAAAAATAATTTTCATTTTTCTTAAGTTAAGATAAATATAAAAGACAAAAATATTTTTCTAGATTTTTCTTAGTTAAATTTGTATTTTAAGTAATTTAAGTAGTTTTAATAGTTTTTAATTCCTAGAAAATACAAAATAATCGAAAAATACAAAAATAGTTTTGAAAATTCTATTTTGTTATTTTAGATTTTTCCAAGTCTTAATTTTATTTTTCTAGCTTTACTTCATATTTTCTTGTATTTTAGGTTATTATTAAAAGCTTTTAATTAATAATAATTAATTAAATAGTTATAAAAATAATTTTCTTTTTCTATAAATTTTCTTTTATCATTAGGTTTGTAAAATATCATTTCCATATTTTTAGGATTAATATTGTGTAAGTTTCACATTTTTATTTCAGACGTTCGTAGTTTTAAATTCGCTTTATAAAACATAAAAGCAAAAACATCATTTTGCAAATAGTGATAGCGTTTATTTAATATTTTTATCTTTTAATTTCCTTTAATTTGCATTTAAGCCCTTGTAGTTTATGGGCTTTCTCTTTAGGTATAGATCAATCACTATCCTTTCCGCTCAAATCCTCTCGATCACTTTACGTTTGACTATTCTCGCATTTCGTTGGGACTTAACGACTGGGAAACACTATACTCTCTCGATCTTCATTGCATTTGTGCTTAAACTGTTTTAAGTTTGTTACGGTCGGCCATTCACAAGTGGCGGGCTTGAGTGATAAAACTTGACTTCTGCTGCGGATCAAATTTTACGCCTTGCTT
Source organism: Chrysanthemum lavandulifolium (assembly GCA_022545495.1). Classification (NCBI taxonomy): domain Eukaryota; kingdom Viridiplantae; phylum Streptophyta; class Magnoliopsida; order Asterales; family Asteraceae; genus Chrysanthemum; species Chrysanthemum lavandulifolium. Next base: position 23,422,447 of record CM040243.1, read on the forward strand.
GGGAGCATTGCTAATAGTCTTACGTTTAGCGCATTAGTGATTTGAATATTCACTCCTTGTTTATACCATCTGTATGTATTTATATTTTCTTATAAAAATCAAAAACCCAAAAAGAGTTTCATTCTTTGTTTTTACATCATGTTTATCCAAAAATCCAAAAATATCCATCTTTACCCTCTCACATCTTTGATTCTTCATTTCTTACCCTCTGTAAACCTTTGATTCTTTCTATGTCTTATCCTCACCCTCTTGGATGTCAATGGTGTGGTGGTCCTTATAATGGTGGCAATTGCCCCAGTTGTAGCATGGTGGAATCAGGAAACGGGTATGTCTATAACCGGGATCCCTATTCCTACCATAACACAACCGATTTATTCCATCACCACCACACCGTGAGACTCAGCAGATTTCTTGTTGTGAGTCTTGTGGTGGTTCACCTCGGTTCTAATTGTCAATCGGAAACACGCTTGTCTATGAGGGTTCACGATAACAATTATGACTACCCACATATAACTCACATACCACATCGGTTTCTTGTTGTGAGTATTGTGGAGGTCCTCACTCTAGCTCGATTGTCAAACGAGGAATCCATTTCCTTGTAACAATTACGACTCTTAGTACCATAACCAACCTCCACAATACCAAGTGAATCGAGCACTACCTCACTGAGCCACTTCTCAAAATCTTCTCCTTGATCTTTTGGATTTAGTGAAAGATTTGAAGGAATGTAAACATCCCAAGATAATCCAAATCGAAATCCATGGAAGTTTTGTTAGCTAAAGAGCGGATCGCTAAATTAGATTCCCAGATTGCCTTTGAAGAATCTATTAGGGAATCAATTGCAAAAGAAAAAGCACCAAATCTAGCTCTCGATTCCGTTTCATTCTCGATGACGATGATGATGAAGTTACCCTTGATATTAGTCAACTTTGTGCAGATTCATCAAGTTCATCGGTTGAAATTCCTTCCATGAAAAATCGGGGAGAAAAGACTATGATGGAATTACTAGCTAGAAGAACAAATGGAAAGTATAAAACATATGTATGCTAGTCCTTCTAAACTCCTCGATCTGTTGTTATCACACCGATATTCCCACTCACTCTCGAACATGGGGATGAGCATCTTGACACTGTTCACGAAAAGGAATCGGACGAATTCATAAAGTCTAGTGTTGAGAACCTTGTCCCAATCCGAGAGAGTCACAGGAACTTTGACCATATGTGATATCCCTTTTCCTCTTAAGTGTTCAAAAGATCATTTTGATACCTTCTCCGATCTTAGCGACGATTGTACTTCTTATGGAGACATCGAGTATGTTGAGGCATCACTCCAGCATCGATCCTCTTCTTGAGGAGTTCACCGATGAACTCACTCACATCATCCACTTTCATCGAAAGTGACGATGATCTCTTTGATTTGAAGCCGATCTTGGAGAAACTAAAATCTCCTATATAATGATCATCCACTCATTTCTTGTCCCATTTCCGACTCTTCCATTCCTTCTCTCACTCCAAAGGAGGAAGATGACAACTTTGGAAGGAGGTCGATGCTTTTCTTAGTGATGAGTCAATTCCAACAGGATTGACAATACTTACTTTGATTCGGAGGAGACATCCTCTTTCTTGAAAATCATTGATTGAAGAACCGTTTCAGACTCTCCTCCCGGAAATTTTGTTGCCAATCACCATACAAGCTTCAAATTTAAGCTTAAAAATGTCAAAAATGGTGATTTGCTCCTCACTAATGAAGAATGGGATTGCATTGTGATGCACATCTTTATTCCATTTTTCACAGATGGTGTGGTTTCTCGTTCCTTTTCTCCTTTAGGAATGAGGACACTATTTTTGATCCCGGCATTTTCATTTATCATTTTGAGCCGGTTCTATTTATATCTCGTCGATTGTGGAACTTTCACGCATTTCAATGTTTATCCAAACATCTTGAATGAAAGTCCGATGGAGATTGTCTCTTCCACTTACTTCCCATGAACCAATTAATTGGGTCGAGTCAAGCTAGCGACTCAGTAATCAAAACGATGAGTTAAACATGGGTTTTCACCGTGTGTACCACTCTAGTGGGGAGATGCCCACATATTGTATAGATCTAAAAATGAATGAAAATTGTAAATATTAAAAAGAGAATAATTGTTGTGTTTCTACACTTAGCTAGTAAATGTTATCTTTTCGTTCTAAGTTTCGACATAACAGTTGGTACTTTGAATATTGAGGACAATATTCATTTCTAAGTGTGGGGAAATTCGCGAATTTTGATCATAAATGTACCATTTAGTCCCTTTTTCCCCAAATGGCCAAATTTAAATTTTTTTAGTGGAAGTACTATGTACTAAACACAACAAATGGTAATCACCCACCATGTCTAACCCACATAAGGATTGGCTAATCCAGAGCAAGCGGCTCTTGGTAAAGATATCTCAAATCCGTTGACGGCTTGCAATTGCCCAAAATTGTATGGTATTATTTCACCATATCCTTAAAAGTGAAGAGTTGGCTAGCCCGCAAGTTTATGGCTTGTGGTAAAGGCGATGGAAAAACCATAATTGGTAATCACTCACCAAAGATAATATTGATAATTTATCTAAGAGTTGGCTAGTCCGTATAAACGCTTCGGTAAAGACAAATCAAATCCGTTAAAGGCGATGATTTGCTCAAAATCATTTGGTTATCGGTGTACCAAGGTTCTTACTTGAGCTGAAACATTTGGCTACTCCGTAGTAATGACTTTTGGTAAAGAGATGAAATCCATTAATTTTCTCAAAACATTGCTAGGGACTAGCAATATCTTAGTGTGGGGATTGATGAGTGTCTAATACTCATCATTTTGTACCATTTAAAGCGCAAAAAACATCCGAAAACACTCGAAATGCATCAAAATGATAAAAATATCACAAATAAGTGTTTTATGTGTTTTAAATGCAAAATATCAAAATCGGTGAAAACGTATCAAGTTTGCATAATTGGCGCTTTAGTCCCCAAGTTTCAAAAGTTGTCAAAACAGTCCCGGTAAATCTAAATAAAGAAAAATGTTATTCAAGGTCCTGAAATATTCTAAATTGTCAAAATGGTCCTTGAATAAATCTTTTGTTAAATGGCGAAAAAGGTCCTCGAACTTTCATAAAATGTCAAGTTTGGTCCCTGGAAAATTGAAAATGTCAAAACTGGTCCTTGTACTATTGGAACTTGTCAATATTGGTCCCTTGTAACAACTTTGGAAAATTACAGGATTGGTCCCTCAAGTTTGGAAGAATTGCACAAATAGTCCTTATCATTATTAACTAAGCCTTGTCAAAACTTGCTTTGGACCCCTGCCACATTATGCTTGACCCCTGCCCACCTTTTGACCTCCCTTTTTTTTGACCCTTTGGTCAAAACCAGTCAAACAAAGCTCCCTTTCCCTCCCAACTGGGTTTCCCTCCACTTGACTGCAATGCCTGCAACCCCTTCACCCATCACCTCTCCCCTCTTACCTTATCTCTTCCCTCAACCCCCCTCATCATCACACCTAGCCACCCCCCCTAGTTGCAGTCTAAAAAGTCAACAGAGGTCAAAAAACCCCTTTCCCGCCAAAATTGGAAAAGTGGCCAAAATGACTTCTACTCTCCCATTGGCTCTCAAATGAGGTGGGATGTGCTCAGAAACACGTGGCAAGACCTCTTGGGTATAAAAGAAGCAAGAAGAAAGGGAGTAAAGGCAGTAGTTTAGTTTTATTTTCTCTTGTATGTCGTTTTTTCCTTAAAACTGTTTTAATTAGCTTTTAGAATGTAATATTAAGTTTTTATGTATTAAACAATAGCTATTTAATCATTGCAACTCAAGTCAAGTATCAATTAAAAGTTTCATCTCGGTTTCAAGGTTTTATGTACCTTGTTTAAAATTTCACATTCAAACTCTATTGTCCTAGCTTCTAATAACTCATATTTAAGTACAAATAAGCTCACTTAAGCTTATTATTGCTTTGGAAAGCTTACAATGACTTGAGCAAATTTCATGTTAAGTCAACAAAAGTCAACTCAAGAAGCAAAAGCGGTTTAGCGGTTGGGAGATGGAATAGGGCGATGCAGTGGAATAGGGTTGGAATAGATTAGTTTAGAGTAGTTTTTGGTTTGGTTTAGCTGCAAGCAGTTGGAATCTGTGAGTAAGATTTTTCATTTTCAAGTTTCAAGTCAAATTTTGCATTTTATGGTTGTCGTGTATCTGTGGTCATAAACCGCTCAAACACATTTAAGTAGTTATATTTAGGTTAAATTAATTTAGTTTGATCATTACAACATGTTGGTTCGATGATTTACTCATTTAATTTTCATATGATTGAATTAAGGGTGTTTGGAATTCGCACAACTGTCATCTTTAAGGTTATTGCGATGATAGGAACTGTTGGTTCATGTTTGTGTAGTTCATTTGAGCCCTTATCGTCATGAAAGTGTGCCTGCAACCCTTAAAAGTCAAAATTGCATCTTATCATCTTGACTACTTAAGCTGTGAGGATTTTTAGAAAACAAAAGTTTGTTTTGTGTTCCAAATTCATAGGTCTAGCTTGCATTAGTGTCATTTCATTATAATACTTCTAATTCAGTCCTTTAAATTAGTTGTTAAGTTCACAAAAGTCAATTTCCATTTCTGTCAAAAAGTCAAAATATTGAAATATCAGTTTTGAGTCCAAATGGGATGATTTTTCCTAGACTCATTTCTGGGTCTATTCAAGTGAAACTCTGGGTTTTAGAAGTTAAGTTGGTCTAGTTTCTTATTAGGAATTTTATAGATTTTTAGCAATTTTCTTAAGCTCCAAATGAGCTTGTCAAGCAGGCTTAAGTGCCACATTCATAAGCTCGATCAGTGAGTTTTCGACTTCTTGCGACCATTGCACCAAGCTCATCGAGCTCTTCAGTCTGTTTTTGGTTTAGAGTTTATTAGCCAGGTCTCCTACTAGTTCCAACTTTTGGTTTTGGTTTTGGCTTATTGGTTAACTTATTCTTAAGCTCAAAGTAGGCACCTAAACTGCTTTTAGCACTAAATCAAATAAGCCAAATCTGTGCAATTTGCCAATCCAGAGGTTAAAAGCAGTTGAGACCTGTTGCATTTTGATACTTTTAGCATATTTTGGCTTGTGTAATCGGTTGGTGGTCGTTGGTTCTCATTTGCTTATCCAAAGTGCTTATTTTAAGCACATTCCATTCTGACCTCATATTCTTGTACACAACCACTTGTTTTCTATTTTCATAGATTCTCTATAATATTTTAGACTTTTCCAGAAATTTTCATATTTTTTTCTGTCTGTTTGCTATTTTTCTTAATTTAAATTAGTTTTAAGCATTTTTAATTAGCATTTAATACAATTAATTAAGAAAAGGTTCAAAAAAAATAATTTTTCATTTTTCTTAAGTTAAGATAAATATAAAAGACAAAAAATATTTTTCTAGATTTTCTTAGTTAAATTTGTATTTTTAAGTAATTTAAGTAGTTTTTAATAGTTTTAATTCCTAGAAAATACAAAAATAATCGAAAAATACAAAAAATAGTTTTGAAAATTCTATTTTGTTATTTTAGATTTTTCCAAGTCTTAATTTTATTTTCTAGCTTTACTTCATATTTTCTTGTATTTTAGGTTATTATTAAGCAGTTTTTTATTAATAATAATTAATTAAATAGTTATAAAATAATTTTCTTTTCTATAAATTTTCTTTTATCATTAGGTTTGTAAAAATATCATTTCCATATTTTTAAGATTAATATTGTGTAAGTTTCATATTTTTATTTATACGTTCGTAGTTTTTAAATTGAGTTTTATAAAACATAAAAGCAAAAACATCATTTTGCAAATAGTGATAGCGTTTATTTAATATTTTTATCTTTTAATTTCCTTTAATTTGCATTTAAGCCCCTGTAGTTTATGGGCTTTCTCTTTAGGTATAGATCAATCACTATCCTTTCCCGATTCGAATCCTCTCGATCACTTTACGTTTGACTATTCTCGCACATTTCGTTGGGACTTAACGACACTGGGAAACACTATACACTCCGATCTTCATTGCATTTGTGCTTAAACTGTTTTAAGTTTGTTACGGTCGGCCATTCACAAGTGGCAGGCTTGAGTGATAAAACTTGACGGTTTTGCACGGATCAATCATATATGCTAATCATTAAGTGGCAGGTTCTAGTGATTACTCACATCGACAAATCCGAGTTATAAACTTAAAATTTTGATAATAAAACCACATAACAATTAATAAAAAAATGATTAAGTTAAGACATTGTGCATGAGTCGGTGTCAAGCTTCTATTAATTCTTTTTCCGTTTAAAGGTTGGAGGTCATCAACCTATAGTTGGGCCATGGGGTTAAATTTTGATAGATAAATAGCAAAACAATTAGATGAGTCTTTTTCGTCACTTCACGAGAATGTAACGGAAATAGTAGATAATTGGTCATTATGGGAGAGAAGGAAACAAAGAATGATTTAATTATCGTCTCATTTTCTTATAGGGACCTGAAATGTACTTCTCTAGATTTTGGGGTTCAAATCAAGCTTGATTTGATATTTGAGTATTTACAACTTTTCATAGGGAAACAATAATGGAAAAGAAGGTTAAAATAAACCTAAAATGACCCAAAAACGAGTCAAGTTTACTGTGAAAGAAGAAAAAGATAAAATAAGTTGTTACTAGATTGCTTACTTCTTGAAATCATCTCTCGTTTGCGTGACATAAATGAGGCATTAAGAACATGTGTACTTTCGAAACGATGGCAACATCTTTGGCCTTATGTTCCTAATCTCGTTTTCAATAACTATAAAAATGATTCACTATCTGATTTCTTTTCTTTCATTGAAAAAGTCCTAACTCAATGTCGCCATTTGAGTCTCAACAAATTCAAACTGGACACCAAATACGATTCTCAGTTTGAATCACAAGTCAACAATTGTATTCGCTATTGTTAGGAATTGGAAAATTTCTTAGTGAAGAGTCGGTCACCCCAAATGTTATCTAGCATAAGTTAGCTCGTAGATTTGTCGTTAGTCACGTTATTTATTGTTTTATTAGTTAGTCGATGGCGTAAAATAGTTTAGTGCATCACCGTGGAGGAAGGACGGGTCTTTACCCATCGTATCCACGATCCACAGCCGATGGGAGGTCGTGTAGTTTGTAAGTATAAATACCCTTCCATCCATGGAAGGGTGGTGCTTCTCATAATCTAATACTCTACAATTTGTGTAAACCTCTAGCAAGAACACCCTCTCTCTAACTTTCTCTCTAAAATGGAAAACATGTATTTTGATCTCCCAGACCACCGAATCATCAACACAATAATATACACGATCCTACAATTGGTACGAGCCAAGGTTATTGTGTTGTGTTGATTTGTTGTGGTTATTTGATTCTTGTTAAGCTGTTGTTGCAATTTTATGGTCGGAAAATTTGTTTTCCCTATTTTTATTGATACAGCTTTTTATCTTGATTTGGTATCCTTTTGGTAAAAGATGTCATATGGTCTTTTCATGTATTCTTATATCTTTTGGTGTCATTGTTTTTTTTGCCCCAAACTGACTTATGTCTCATACAACATATTTTTTTGACATTCTTGTATCATACGTGATGTTAAAGTGGTCAACTGGTCATAATATGTGGTCAAAATGGGTCAAATATGCATGTCTTTGTGACGCTTTTCTGGGTTTTATAAATCTGGTCAGATTATTGGTGGTCAAACTTAGGTCAAACTGGGTAAATGAAGCAGTTTTTGTCACTTTTTCTGGGTTTCTTTGAAGATGGTCGGAAATATGGTCGGTAAATTCATCGGAAAATGTAAAAACATCTTACTAGCGACTTGTACAAGTTCTAGTTAGCGAGTTGGCTGTTTATGTTGTCCAGGTTCATTGTACCTCATCTTAGCGACTTATGTAGCGATTTATGCTAGCGACTTAAGGACAATATTGGCGACTTGTTACTGAACAAGTCGTAGCGACTTAGTGCTAGCGACTAAGTGCTAGCGACTAAGTGCTAGCGACTTAGTGCTGGCGACTTAGTGCTGGCGACTTAGTGCTGGCGACTAAGTGCTAGCGACTAAGTGCTAGTGACATGTTGCTAGCGACTTGACTCTTGACCTAGCGACTTGACTGAGAAAGGTAGAAGAAGATTTGACCAAGACCTTAGACCTCTATATCTAATACCATTTACCATCGCTCGACTTCAGTATTCAACATCACAAGTCTAATTCATCTATCCTATCCCAACTGAAAAGTTCCACTGATCCGAAACACAATGACTCAAAACGAAATGAAATGAAACGAAACACAAATCTAATTCATCTATCCTATCCCAACTCATCTCATTTAATATCATGACTCATAACGAAATGAAAAACGTTGTTAGATCTCAGAATGGTTCTTCTTTCCAATCTTTCAAAAGATCATTTTTTTAGTTTGAACCATTCTCATCATTGATCTCTAAACTGTGATAATATCCGAATATAAAAGATATGAATATAACAAATATGTTATTTCATCCCTTTGGTTCGTATTAATGAAAAACTCAAACAAAAATCACATCAATTATAACCTACCCGAGACCTTAATTAAAGATCTTGATGGAACAATCTTTGTTCTTCAGCCGTGCAATTCAAAATGAAAAGAAAGGAGGTTTGTTTGTGGTTCGATGAAGGCTGTAATGTGATTGTTTTTGTTCGGTTTAGATGATGGGATTTGTTTGGCTAGTGTTGAATGGTTTTTTTTAAGATTGAGTTGCGTTTACTTTTCGGATCGATTTGGGATAAGAAGTGTTGGTACTTGGTAGGCGTAATATTGGTGAAGAAGCGATTTTGATAAAGTATGTGGTGGTAGGCGTGTGATTTAACGGAGTATTATTAGGGTAGTGAGTGTGAGTTATGTGTGTTTTATACACCTAAATATTAGGCAAAACGATTATTGAATCGACTATTGAAATGGGCCTCGCTAGCTTGTAGCGGGCCGGTATATGATTGGATTCAATGTGTTTCTTCATGAGTCCGATTGGACCGAGCCAGGTAGTTGAATGGGGCTAGTATGATGGTTGGCGTTTGTGTGTCTTGGGCATCAATTGAGTTGGACCAAGTCTGGATTAGATCGTGATTCTTTTATGCCCTCATGCTAAACGTTTTTTTAATATGTCACTTTTCAACATTATTTGAAGGTGTCCACTAAACGTTTTTAGTAAAATGGCGTTTAATCACATTATCGTTAATTGATTTTATGAGAATTGTTAGGCTGCTTGCACATCTTATGAAATCATTGATTATTTGGACATTTGTGACTAAATGGATTGATCCGGGCTTAATGGATTTTTGATCGGATGACTATTGGTGATAATGAGATTTAATCATGAGATTTGTCGATGAGATTTGTTTGGTTATGAGTTTGTGATTAAGAGATTTGGTATGATGACATGAGTTGTTGTAGTATCCGGTTTGATACTTTGGGTTATTCACTTTCATGAATAATATTATGTCACGCTTGAACCGAAAGTTGAAAATGGTTGAATCTGGGGTTCTTTGTTGGTATTTCTTACTTGGGTTTGAAGTGAGGTTTTTCGGACGAGTTTACCTATGATAACTTGTTTGGGCTTTTATAGAGGGTGATAAAGACTTGGCTATTCGATTCTGGTTGTGATTCTTTCTCGATTAACCCACAGCGTAGCTATCACTCGTGTGTCTCGCATGATTGAGGATATGTCAAGAGGTTTTGTACTTTGGGTACACCGTTTCTTTTCACAAGAATTAGTACAAGTTTAAGTAACGAACTGGGAATTTTACGTCGTGTTCGAGTTTGATATATCGGGTTACTTATCCTTGTGGGCACTACAATAGGTGATGAGAATCGTGAATGATGTGTTTACCAAAGTGTTTATTGGATGGTTGATGATGTTTTTGATGTTGGTGTTTGAACTATTGATGAACCGCTGCATGTTCCCCTAAAACAGTTACTCACCGAAACCAAAGTTGTCATAACACGTTCAAGCTGACATTGTTTACGGTTTTGTCTTGATTTTGTAAAATCCCGAAAGAACCTATTTCTCGGTTTAAATCATAGACTTGTAAAATCCGTGACAATGGAAACATCCCGGTAATTGTAAAGTGCATATCCGGAACTATCATACGGTTTATTCTTGGTTTTGCAAAATCCATGAAGAAACTATTTCTCGGTTTAAACTATAGAATTGTAAAATCCGTGATGATGGAACCATCTTGGAGAAAGGAAAGCGTATCTCGGGGTCTTCGATCTTTGGTGTTACGGTTTACGCTGAAGAAGGATAAAAGGTGTACTTCATGAATTGGATGTGTGTTTGGATATTCGTCATGGCGGTTTGGTTATTTCAAAGTTTTACGGGTTATGCTCATTAAACCATGGTGGGATGAAACCATTATCGATTTCAATTAAAAGCGTCAAAAGAGGCTAGATTTGAGCTTTTAATCGGAAGATGTGACAACGGGTTAATTCACTATTATTTATTTGAGGTTGAAGTGAAATAACACGAGCAAGTGTACTTAGTATCACGAAGGTATCGGGGATGGATGGATGAAGATTCTTCATGATCCTTGTTCAAGCTTACCATTAAAAACAAAGACTTGGAAATCTAGTTATTATTGGGTAACTTTTACCTTTTCTTTTACCACTTGGGGAACGGGCTCTTACCTTAACAATATAACTATCACTTTAAGGAGTTACGTTGTAGTGCTCGATGTCACATTCAATTGTCGATTTTCAAGAGGTGATATCGTCTTATACTCGATGGTTGGTTGGTTGAAGAGTATAGAGTACATAGAGATTCAAATGGGCATGAAGTCTCGTCACCGCTCTTTGTTACACATGTGCAAGTTTAAGTCACGAGTTTGGGTTAGTTTACTTGAGGTCAAATTCATCATATTGGGTTTTCTCCATCGGTACATCACGACAAAGAGCCCTCTTGAATGATAATGGGGTTGATTACATGTTTTGCTAAGAGAGTTGAAAAGAGAGATTATGACGTATGAACACAACAGTTCATGCCTCGTTCTCTAAAGAAAAGAAAAGTGTACGTTTCGATGCGCTTTATCTTACAAAGAAGAGAAATCTTCTTATGACGTCCATTCACATCGATTCGGGCCTCGTACTCTAAAGAAAAGAAATGTATACGCGTTTAAGTGCGCATTATCTTACGAAGAGAAATCTTCTCTATTATGACCATTCTCATCAACATGCTTCATACTTTTCCATGCGCTTGATCATAAAGTGAACCGGCTACCAACGATTGTTTTCTCATTCCACTTGCTCGATTATAATGAAGATGGCGACATCATGTGCTTATTTTGGGAGAGAAGTGTGAATAGAACATTCGGATGATTTTCACTTATTTAGTCAAGAATGGCATCTCGTTATGCAATTCTTGAGGGAGAAAAGTGTGAATTTTTGCATTGTTGATTGATATTTGAGATTATAAATGGTCATACGGCTCTAAACTCATGTAAGAACCGAGCCTCTTATTATCGGGTCATCTTCACATGGAGTTTTCTCTTCTAAGAGCCGTTGGTTGACATCTTCACTCGGATTGATGAGTTTATTGACAATGTGCTTCCGGTTAATGCTTCACGTGCACATCAACATGATGATTCGAACAACCTTACATTCTTGTTTGATGTGATTGGTAGTTTGGTGTTACCATCTTATGTGTTCGTTCGCGGCCCGATTTCGATTTCCTTGATGAACATCTTTCATTCTTGTTTGATTGGGAGGATTTTAGTTAAGGAGATTTGCAAGATGTAAGTTGATTGGGATGCTTTTTGGTGATGTTCTTGTTTTGGTGAGTTGAAGATGTTAACTATCTATTCCCCAACCGCACAATCTTGAAGAAGGTCGAGTCTCTGATCGGTTCTACATTTTCTGCTGCATGTTAGAAGACTAAAGGCGAGTTGCATTTGATAATCCAAAGACTTCTTCTTAATTCAAGCATTCATCATAAAGATTGTCGGTTTAGGGAGAGCACTAATTGGGGAATGTGATATGTCGAATTTAATCCCAATTAGACTTGCTCAAATTATTGACATGTTGATTCTCACAAAGACTTCAAGCGATCTTCTCAACAAATTTCAAGTATTTGGGCATTCAAAGAGTTCTTGATTCAAGTATCAAAACCGAGAAAGGGGTAAGGAGACAAGCATCTAAGCGAGTAAACTTGATGAACTTAATACTTCTAAGTAATTGAAGATATCCGGGAAGACAAATGTTATTACCGAGAGAAACTCAAGGTTTGACTCATGGCGAGTAAACTTGATGAACTTAATTCTTCTAAGTGATTGAAGATATCCCGGAAAACAAATGTCATGACCGAGAGAAACTCAAGGTTTTACTCATCAAGGCGTTTAGTATTCTTATTCCAACTATGTGGGGAAGCGATGAAAGAGTTAGTTTACGAAGATAAATGAGGTACACAAGTGCGTGATGATCTCGATGTTATCACAATCATCATAGGAGAGAATTGTGTACATTGGGGGCTCACTGTTTCACTGAGGGCTTAATCGGTGATTCGAGATATAATCACTTATTCGGAGTTGACATCCGCAGAGATTGTCATCCGCAGAGATAATCGATGATTCGCCTGCTTCTTCAATGTTATCGGTTGTTCTCTCTTTGGGGAATGTGTGTGCCGGGTCCTTGAGCTTCATACACGTTCATCGGGGAAGAAAAATGTGAACATGGGAAGGTGTTCTTCATTCCCCTCATGATGTGTATTCGGGAGAGTTCTTGGATATTGGTGTACTTTGGGTTCTTGAGCTTCATACGCGCTCATCCGGGAAGAAAAAAAATGTGAACATGGGAAGGTGTTTTCATTCCCCTCATGATGTGTATTTGGGAGAGTTCTTGAGCATAATACAAAGAGACTGACTGCATCAATTCAACTACGTGGGGGAAGTGGTCTCTTGACACCTTTTGGAATGGATTGCTTCAGACGTCAGTTGAAAGGAAATTTGAGAAGTGGTATTTATGTGTGGGATGAAACGTTGCTGATGTTCTTCTTGATGATATAACCCCGAATGGAAATCCTCGATTATCGTTCTTAAATGGAGCAGCGGGATTTATGATAATGGTGTGCTTCCTTGTGCACCTGGCTAATGCAAGCTTGAAATAGAGCTTCGAATCTGCTCATCTTAAGGATTTTCGGTTTGGGGGAAGCGAGTCTTACTTTCGGATGGTTCAATTTCTCTCAATTCAGGAGCCTCGAAAGCTTTGGTGGTGAATGTTTAAGAGATGATGACTTCTATCTTCTACAACGAGGCTGCTCGATATTCTTATCATGGTACTCGTATCATCATCCACTTAACTATATCATCTATTCTATCCTTGTATATATTTATTCAAAATATAAAAATACAAAAATATAAAACCAGCAAAACAAAATAGAAAAATATAAAACCAAGAAAAAGAAAATAGAAAAATATAAAATCAACAAAAACCCATAAAAATCAGAAAAATTTCAAAATACCAAAATATGTTTTCTATGACATGTCTTCAGTATCGATAACATCTACGGTCTTAGAAATGTCATTCAATAATGGCACGGGACCATAGATGAAGTTCGAGCAGGAGGTGTAAATATTCTTTTCAAAACATGTCACAAACTATGGCTTACAGTTATTTGCATCGTAACTCCGCTTCAAAATATGGCTTACGATTACTTGATCGTAACCCGTGTTAAACAATGGCTTACTATCATTTGAGATAGCAACCCGCTCTTCAAAAGAAAGGAAAGTGTTGCGCTAAACCAATTTTCAAATATTTTCGCACTTATCCTAAAAACAAAACAAGGAAAGTATGTCGAAGGATCTTGTTCCTACACAAATGTTTTTCCGTCTAAAATTCTTGAGAAAAATATTTGGTGTTTTCAAAAATGGTGGTAAATGAGTTGCTTTAAAAACAATCGGTTTGAGTTTTTGTTAAATTTGCAAACTCAATCAATGACTTCGCTTTTAAACTCTTTGAAAAATGAGTCATTGATTGAGGGGATAATGTTTTCAAATCTATATCATCTAACGAGCTTTCTTAATTATCCTACGTGCTTAATTAAAAATGATATTTGCACGTGTGAAGGACTAGGAATTTAGGATATGATTGTTAGGTTTAGATGATTGAGTTTGATTAACACATTAACCCCATGCCATATATGAATTGATTGATATGTTGGATTGACTTTTATTAGTCGATTCTTGTTTGGGTGATGTCGACCACCATATATCGTATGTATGTTCACTAACGTATGCGGTATATGGGTATAAGAATGTTCCCGATCCGGATCCCACTATTGATGATGATTGGATGCGAAAGGAAAGGGTAACTATATCTTGGGTTGACATATGAAGAAAGCGAGCTTAAGCGAACTTCTATGGAGAGTTGGCATATATGCAACGTAAGAGGTCTCATTGCATCACGAGATGGTTTTCTTCAAAGTGATTGAAGAAGCGGAGCTTAGTGGACCTCGGTTGGCATTCTAAATGCAACGTAAGAAGAAGTCTCACCGCTCGCAGACGGTTTTCTTCCAAACCTTACGGCAACAACAACAAAGCGGCTCAACCACCTAACGTGTCTTTGTGCGGGATACCATTTTTATACAATTTTGAATAAATTTGAATAAATTGTTTTGAAAATGGAATATATTGTTTTGAAAATATATTGGACTAAATTTTGAAAATCACCGGACTTCTTTTTATCAAAACCTAAGTCACTCAATTATTGACTTGTCATCGATTGAGGGGAGAGTGATTTAATTTAAAATATTTTCATACAATATATCTTCAAAAGTCCGTTTTGTACAACAAAAGGTGGTGATCTAAAGATTTAATGTTATGTCATGGTATGATTTTTTCTTTAGAATCAAGGTCTTTCAAAATGAAATCTTTTACTGTTCTTGTTTGATTGTGAAATTGTTTTGTTTTACTTAAAAGATCTCTTAAAAACTATCATACGACACTAACAATCTTTAATGTCTTAAAATGGTCCATATCATCATCTTTCAAAATTGAATCTTGCCACGTCTTTCCCAAAATTTTATAAATGATTTAAATCGGTTGGGATCACATATCTCGAATGGTTTGATATTTACGATCGGGGTAGAGATCGTGGTTTAAATCTCAAATCGGTTTAAATGGAATTGGTTTTAGTCCTTTAAAGGCACTCCCGCCTCCATGTGCCAAACGATTTCATATACAATGCACATGTTGAGGAGGAGGATTTATCAAAAACATGATGAGTATTTAAACCGGCCACATATTCTCCCATGCTTTATAAACCGTATTAAATCACTTGGGATCCAAAATCTCAAAGGATTTGATATTTTTATCGGGGAGAATTTGTGATTTAATAATGAAATTTGATAAAAGTTGATCGTTTTGATTCGGTTATGCGTTGCTCTCATATGTGCTAAACGCTTTCGAATCTTGAAGCACATATTGAGGGGAACAAAACCATCGGTACAAAAGTTTTTAAAGAGATTATAAAGTACCTTGATTGTGTTTTCAAATGGTTTCTTAATGGATTTTGTGATTGTGGATGTGCTTCAAAGAACTCTTGCCTCTATGTGATAAAATGATTTAAAAATCCTATGCACATATTGAGGGAGAATTTTACCATGAAAATCAAATGGCTTTTCAGTATGAAAATTGTGATCAAAGAAAATATTTCAAAGTCCTCTTGCCTCCTTGTGCTAAACAATTTTTAAATCATACGCACGTGTTGAGGGGAGGTTTTCTAAATGATCAAAACTATTAGGGTACAAAATGCTTTGATCTCGTATCACAAGTACCTGATTGTTTTCCAAATGATTTTCAATTGGTTTTAAGGAAGAATGAACTATACCAAAAGACCGACCATTTTACTTTATGTATGGAGTTATAAGGATGGTGAGGTTAGGTATTTGTTCCCACGATCCGCCGAACCGGAGGGATCTACCGAGGATAATCCACTAGATAGTGTAGAGTTCTTAGGTATGATGAAAAAGGAGAAAAATGAGAATATGGGAAGAGTGCGGATCGAGACAGAGCTAGTCTTGGAATAAACCCAACAAGGTTCTAGTTATGAAGTCTCGGTAAGCTTGAAGGGGTTGAAGAATGAAAAGAAATGAATGATAAAGGGTGAAAAGAAATAGCCCTCCATCAATTCAACCTTAGGGCGTAAACCGGGTTCAATACATATGCTACTTGGTTGTTACTAAGGTAACACGGTATTGAAGACAAGGCGTCATGGACCCGTGACTGATGCACTAAACTTCCCAAGCCACTCAAGTTCCTCTTAAAGGGCTTGTTTCATTCTCACGGGAACAGGCATAATCTATCGACTTTCTCTTGAGATGGTTGATATTGAAGTAGAGACCCTCTCCTAGTCTCCGACACAGAACCAAATATGCACGATTGAGTCTAGAGCCAAGAGATTATCCACAATATCTCGTTAGGACACTAAATTCTTGAAGACTTGCTTTTCACACAATGTGGTAAGTAAGTATATATTAAGAGTCCCACGCATTATCCTTGTGGTATTGCCGAACATCGAGTGATATTTAACAATATTCACGATGAAGATGGAAAGCCTTCAGAGCCAACATCAAACAAGCTCTTGGTAGGTGGCATGTGAGATCTTTCATAAGATCAAGCATGTGACAACCTGGATAGAAACGATGGGGCGATTCGTTCTTGAATCAACCTTGGTCCAGAATGGAATTGGCGAATACTTTTGGAAAACCGTTCGATGTGCAAATCTTCTTTCTCTAGCACGTCGAATGTGTACTTATGTTTTCAAAATTCAAAAGTATTTCGATTGAAAATACTTTTAGAAAAACCGTTCGATGTGCGAATCTCTTCTTTTCGCTAGCACGTCGAATGTGTACTCATTCTCTAATACAAAAAGTATTTTGATTGAAAATTGATATTTCTCATAAAACCTTCGTCATATTTCAAAACTCTTTTGTCTAAGTAATACTGCGATTGTTTCAAATCATTTTCATCAATCGGTGAATCTCAATTCATTGGTTCACTCACTCCGTGTTGTCTTCTTTGAGGCGTTCGGTTTGAGAACAATTAGAACATTGCGAAACCTGTCGAGGAGATTCTTAGGAATCCTACCGATCACAGGCGGTGCTTGTCTCGATCAGCGGGGAACCGTGGGCGTGTACCTCAATTCAACGAAGTGATCAAAGACACTTTCGTGCGCTTTATTGCTAAGCGTCATATATGCGGTACACCCGAGCGATTGCGGTGATCGAATTGAGGAGTCAATCAAAGCCGCATGTTCACGGCAACCACACTTAATTGAAGAAATCATGACGGTGCATATCTCGTAACACGGTTCGATATTTTTATACTATGTTTACGCTCTGACTGCAAATATCATGAACCGATAAGGCTTCCGCTACTACGATGGAAAGATGTCATGATTCAAAAGTGTGAGCATGTCGGTCCATAAGTCACAACTTCACATGATGGCAACACAATAAAGGGTGATCGAGAGATTTCTCGTGGTGATGATCTCAAAGAAAGCTCGAAGATCATCAAGATGTGGATCGATTCAAAGACCTCCACCGAAAGTACTGATCAATGCGGACTTTGAAGTTGCACTACATAAGCACAAAGATTGCGGAAATGAAGAATTCAAGTCTGAGCTCAAGAACAATGTCAAGAATAGAATGCTAGGATTGAAATGTAAAACATGGGTGACCTCCTTAGGGGAGATTGTTAGGAATTGGAAAATTTCTTAGTGAAGAGTCGGTCACCCCAAATGTTATCTAGCATAAGTTAGCTCGTAGATTTGTCGTTAGTCACGTTATTTATTGTTTTATTAGTTAGTCGATGGCGTAAAATAGTTTAGTGCATCACCGTGGAGGAAGGACGGGTCTTTACCCATGTATCCCCGATCCACGAGCCGATAGGAGGTCGTGTAGTTTGTAAGTATAAATACCCTTCCATCCATGGAAGGGGTGGTGCTCTCATAATCTAATACTCTACAATTTGTGTAAACCTCTAGCAAGAACACCTCTCTCTCTAACTTTCTCTAAAATGGAAAACATGTATTTTGATCTCCCAAGACCACCCGAATCATCAACACAATAATATACACGATCCTGACTATCTTTGTTAATTGTAACGTTCAAGATCTTCATTTATTGTTAAAGACTCCCGGATTTGAAGGTGGCTTTCTGTTAGATTCACTACAAGAAAAAGTGCCTTTAGTGACCAATTATTTTGTGACCACTCATGCTTTGGTCTCTATTATCATACTTTAGTCACCAATATAATTGTCGTCACTGCATTTTCGTCATTGCCACATAATTAGTGACCGTTACAAATTGTGGTCACTAATTTGTCACAATGACAAGTATTAGTGACGACAAATAATGGTCACATAGTACCTAAAACCGTAAATCTAACATTTTTCAGTGAAATAGCAAGTTAGCAAAAGTGGTGGTCACTGTCGAAAAAGGTATTTTAAGTTTAAAGACAAAAAGTAGTGGTCACTGGGTTTCTAAGTTAGAGACTAATGTTGGTGGTCAACGATTTATAAAATATTGAGACACGAATCAATGGTCACATAAAACCTAACCCCTAAATTTTAACCCTAACCCCTAAATTTTAAAGACCAAATATCAGTGGTCACTAGGTTTCAAATTAGAGACCAAGGTTGGTGGTCACTGATTTATAAAATATTGAGACAAAAAACGGTGGTCACATAAACCCTAACCCCTAAATTTTAAAGACCAAATATTAGTGGTCACTAGGTTTTCAAATTAGAGACCAAAGTTGGTGGTCACTGATTTATAAAATATCGAGACGAAAAGCGGTGGTCACATAAACCCTAACCCCTAAATTTTAAAGACCAAATATCGTTGGTCACTAGGTTTTCAAATTAGAGACCAAAGTTGGTGGTCATTGATTTATAAAATATTGAGACAAAAAGCGGTGGTCACATAAACCCTAACCCCTAATTTTAAAGACCAAATATTAGTGGTCACTGGGTTTCAAATTAGAGACCAAAGTTGGTGGTGTTTGATTTATAAAATATTGAGGCGAAAAAAGTGGTCACATAAACCCTAACCCTAAACTTTAACCCTAACCCTAAATTTTATAGACCAAATATCGGTGGTCATTAGGTTTTCAAATTAGAGGCCAAGGTTGGTGGTCATTTGATTTATAAAATCTTGAGATGAAAAGCGGTGGACCACAACCCCTAAACTTTAACCATAACCCTAAATTTTAAAGACCAAATATTAGTGGTCACTAGGTTTTCAAATTAGAGGCCAAGGTTGGTGGTCATTGATTTATAAAATATTGAGACGAAAAACAATGGTCATGTATCTTTAAATATCTTTAAATATCTTTAAATATCCGCAAGATGAATAATTAAAATGAATTCATCAGTATTATATACCAAGATCATGTATCTTTCCCATTATGAAATATTACCAAATTTTCAAATAAAAAAAAAGTACATTTAAACTTGTTCAATTTAAAAGCCAACTGAAAAACGACAATGCATCAATGTTATATGAAGTTATATATCTTTCTAATATGATATAAATGCAAACGACAATTTAAGACATACTTATTATTCGTAAAATTTTGTTATATTGTATACTTTTTCATTTATCTAAATAACTTTGATAAAATTAAAATTAAAATTAAGTTAATATGTAAAAATATTTACATTTAATTTAAAGAGTTAATTGCATTTTTGGTCCCTGTGGTATGGTCAAATTGCAGATTTGGTCACTAAAACTTTGAAAGTGCACCAGAGGTTCCCATTTTCAAGTTTTCGTTGCATGTTTGGTCCTTGGGTCCACACAGACTAAGGGTATTTTAGTCATTGATGTTGTCTTTTTCTTTTTCTATTTTCTTTTTAGCTTTCTTACATAAATAGTCCCTGTGTTGGAAGAGGTTTTACATATTTAGTCCATACACATTTTTTTATTGGCAAATCTTCTTCCTATGGTTTTGACCGTTCTGAGTTTGGTCCCTAACCACGATTTACATTAGTTTGACCGTCAGTGGATGTTTTTATACATTTTTAACGTTTCGTCCGCTTTTATACGCCGTCCGTTTTTACGTTTTATACATTTCGTCCGTTTTTTACGTTTTGTCCATTTTATCGTTTTCTTTCGTTTTACGTTTTCATCCATTTTTATGTTTCGTCCGTTTTACGTTTTCATCCGTTTTCGTCGTTTTATACGTTTTGTCGGTTTAATACATTTGCGTCCGTTTTTTACGTTTTATGCGGTTTTTAAGTTTCGTCTTGTTTTATCGTTTTCGTCCGTTTTTACGTTTTCATCGGTTTCGTCCGTTTTACTCGTTTTGTTCGTTTTATACCATTAGTTCGTTTTTACGTTTCGTATGTTTTTGTTTTCATCCGTTTTATCGTTTCGACCGTTTTTACATTTCATCCATTTTCATTCATTTTATACGTTTTAAATACATTTTTACGTTTTCATCCGCTTTTGAACGTTTTAGTACATTCTTTACGTTTCATCCGTTCTTATCGTTTTCATCTGTTTTTACGTTTCGTCCGTTTTATACATTTTCGTCATTTTACGTTTCGTTCATTTTCGTTTTCATCCGTTTTATCGTTTCGTCCTTTTTACATTTTATCTCTTCTTGCATCGTTTCGTCTCTTTTACGTTTCATCTATTTTACGTTTCATCCGTTTTTATCGTTTTAAATACTGTTTTTATACGTTTTCGTCTCCTTTTCTACATTTTATCCGTTCTTATACGAAAACGTATAAAAGCGGACAAAATGTATAAAAGCGAAAAAGTGTAAAAAGCAGACAAAATGTATAAAGCAGAGCAACGTAAACACATAGACGGCGTATAAAAAGGTTGAAAACTAAAAAGCGGACGAAAATGTATAAAAATAGACGAAACATAAAAAACGGACGGCGTAAAAATGATTTAAAACGGATGACAATATAAAAAGGACGGCGTATAAAATAGACGAAAACGTAAGAAAACGGATGAAAACGTAAAAACGGGTGATAACGTAAAAAAAATGGACAAAATGTATAAAAACGGACGAAAATGTATAAAAACGGATGAAAACGTAAAAAACGAACGAAAATGTAAAAAACGAATGAAAATGAAAAAAAAAAAACAGAAAAAAACGGACGAAAACGTATAAAATCGGACGAAACGTAAAAACAGACGAAAACGGATGAAAACGTAAAAAATGGATGAAAACGTGTAGAAATGGACAAAAACGTATAAATACTTACAGCGTATAAAAGCGGACGAAACGTATATAAGCGATTGAAAGCGTGTAAAAGCGGATGAAACATATAAGAACGAACTAAAGCGTATTAAAGCGAATAAAAGCGTATGATAACGTAAGAAAAACTTATAAAAGCGTATAAAATTGACGAAAACGTGTTTAAATGAAGAAAATGTATGAAAATGGATTAAAGCGAATGAAAGCGTATAAAAGCGGATAAACACGTGTGAAAAGCGTATAAAAGCGGAAGAAAGCGTATAAAAGCGGCAAAAGCGTATATAAGCGATTAAAACGTATAAAAGCGAGATGACGTATAAAATGAACAAAAGCGTATAGAATCGGATGAAAACGGACAAAAATGTAAGAAGAACGGACGTATAAAAGCAGACGAAAGCTTATAAAAATATAATACCGATTAAATAAATAATAAAAAGAATTCGGACTATACCGATTAAATAAATAATAAAAAGAATTGAGACTAAATCAGTAAAACCTAGCAAAACAAAAGGACCATTTATGTTAAAAGCGAAAAGATGGATTGAAAAGAAAAAGGAAAAGAAGAAGACAAGGGTATTTTAGTCATTTAATGTTGATCAAGGACTAAACATGCAACGAAAACTTGAAAATAGAGACCACTGGTGCACTTTCAAAGTTTTAAGGACCAAATCTGCAATTTGGCCATACCACAAGGACCAAAAATGCAATTAACTCTAATTTAAATAAGTTAATAAGTAAAAATAAGGATATGAAAAAATTACACGTTTGGTCCCTATGGTATACCCAATATAACAACTTTAGTCCCTAAGTCACTTTTATTACACCACAAGTATCTAATTTTGAAACTATGCACGCTTTTGGTCCCTATTTTGGATGGGCGTTAGTTAAGTCCGTTAAGTATTTTGCGTGGTTAGTCCTTCGTTAATAATTTTGCCGTTAGTCCCAAAGTTATATCATAAATCGTCCTTGTGGTTAGCCGGTCAACGGGTCGGTAACGCCACGTGTCACCATCTCGAGTGGTGCCACGTGGCATCGGCTCGGTCGGTCAGCGGGTCGGGTCGGTCGGTCAACCGGTAGGGTCGGGTTGCCACGTGGACCGATGAGGTGGTCTGCGTGGCGTTGGTAAAATATACCAACAATATGTCACGTATGGGATTCGAACCCGGCCACTTGGGTGGAAAGCATAGCTACTTGGCTGGGCTAAGCATAGCTTCGATTATTCTAGCCTAAATTTTATATATAACCCTTCCTAAAAGTTAGCGATTCAATATCATTTAAAAGTTCGATATAGTTTTGGTCTATTAATTTACGGGTTATATGTACCGTAAAAAAATAAAAATATACCGTCGGACTCGTTTTTCGTGATCTTTCCAATGGTATGCTCGGGAATTTTTGACTTCGTTTGAACCTCGAAAATCACGAAAATCACCATTTTTCTTTGTTTTGCATTTTCGAGGTCCAAACCAAGTCGAAAAATTCACCAGCTATCACATCAGTTCATTTTTTAGTGCTCTTTCAATGGTAAGCTCGGGAATTTTTGATTTCAAGCGAACCTCGAAAATGCAAAACAAAGAAAAATGATGATTTTCGCATTTTGAGAGTTCGTTTGAAATCAAAAAATTCCCGAGCTTACCATTGGAAAGAGCACGAAAACGCAGTCGACGGTATGCTCGGTGAATTTTTTCGACTTGGTTTGGACCTCGAAAATGCAAAACAAAGAAAACATGGTGATTTTCGCATTTTCGAGGTTCCAACGAAGTCGAAAAAATTCCGAGCATACCATTGAAAGAAACGAAAAACGAGTCCGACGGTATTTTTCTCAATTTTGAACCGCCCGAACCCCTTTAAAATGACGGTCAATTTATTGATTTTTAAAACCAACCCGCTTTTTAAGGTTAAATAGAACCAAAAGCATAATAATACTTGAAGGTATGCCCATCTCGGATGGGTATCACCTAGCCTCCCACACAACCCAGGGTTCGATCCTGGAGGTATATTTTGGTTTATTTTCCATCGCCACGCGCTTTCGTTCATCGCGTCGCGGCCCACGCTCTGAACCCGTTGACCTGGCCGACCCGACCCGTTGACCGACCGGACCGATCTTGCGTGGCACGTGGCACCACTCGGGTTGTGTGACCGTGGCGTTAACCGACCCGTTGATTGCTAACCACAAAGGACGATTTATGCATATAACTTTAGGGACTAACGGTGCAAAATTATTAACGGGGACTAACCACGAAAATACTTAACGGACTTAACTAACGCTCATCCAAAATAGGACCAAAAGCGTCGTAGTTTCAAAATTAGATCTTGTGGTGTAATAAAAGTGACTTAGGGACTAAAGTTGTTATATTGATATCTGTAGGGACCAAACGTAATTTTTCTAAGGATATATCATGTGCTTGAACCAGGACCATCACTTAAATAAAAAATATTTACATTCAAAAAACACTTAAATAAAAATATTCAGTCATTCACCACCCATCGTCTCTCACCACCACGCCCGCCGTCGCTCACCACCACAACCGCGGCACCGCCATCTTCTCATACCACTGCTATCAAATTCAACAATCAATCAGTTAGTTGTGTGTGGATTGGAAGTGTCGATCAAGTGTTTGACGAAATGCATATAAAACCTAAGCACATTTTTTAAACTTATTATTAGTTCAGTTTATCACATCAGTTAATCACAATTGATAGATTAAATTTTAGTGAAGCTTAGTGCACGTAATGTTATCGAATTTGTGTTTGTTTAATCGATTATTGCATATGGTTATTATGTGTATTAGTTTGTGTTTTATGATATCAAATTGTTTAGATCTATGTGTATGTTAGTTCATATTTCAAGTATATTAGTTAGTTTGAATTTAGGTTAAGCTAATTAGATGTTGGATATTGGTTATCTACGACTTGAGAAAGCACTATTCAATGATGATTTTTAATATGAAATCTTAAATGCCCGAAGGCATTAACTATTGAACACAAATTTGTGAAATCAAATTCAATTGGATGAGAATGATGTAATTGTATAATTGAAGTATTTAATTGATAAAAGGTTTGCAAGTGATTGAAGTTTTGGATGATATTAGAAGGAAATTTATTGCAAACTAACTATCGTTTTATCAAAAAGGCTGAAAAAACAATGTAGTATATAAGAGTGAACAATTTTGTACAAATTATAGATATTTAGATGCAATGAGAAGTCGAGAACTTTCGTGTTTGACATTCTGCCTATTATTGGTGTTTGTTACAAAAAAAGGTAGTGAATTGTGCAATAAAGCCAGTTATAATGGTTTAGAAAATGGCTCACTTTTTCTTGACCCCCTTGCGAAACTGTTGCTGCTACCGACTCAACAAGCCATGGAAAATATGGGTTGTAACTCATGAGATGACGGTGATAAGTTGATTATTAACTTAACAGTAGCTATACGTGCATAATATTAGGCATGTCATTGAGTACATTCTTGAGTGTGAATATTTTTCTGTGTAACTTGATTGCAGGTATCGGTTTGGACAAACCGAATGCGTGGGCATTTGATACAACACAGTTTGATAGTATTCTCAAAAACCTGAAAGTGGTAAGCCATTCACTTGATGCTTATTTCTCATGAACACAGTCATTCATTCATGGATATTAACTAAGTTTAATAATCAATATCAGCAAGCAACAGTCGTGGAAAAGGATGATGGCTCAGATGATGATGAATCAGAGCCAGACTCACCGATAGAAGAGAAGAAACTGTCAAGGCTACACGACCACAAGGAAGGTCTGTCTAATTATATGAGCTTCAAATAATCTTTGATTTACATAACATATAAGTTATTGTCTAAATCAGAAATTATATTCATGTGCTACTAGATACCAGAGAAGAGAGAAAGGGAAACATGTCCGTGGTTACTCTGCTAAGGATCTTGAAGGAATACTTGTATGTTTTTTATTATGCTTTTCAGTCTTCATTACATGTATTTTTTATTTATTTCTGTTATAGCTTTATTTGGAAGTGGCCCCGTTGACATTGTACTTTCATATGGTCAATTTGGTAGAAATAATTACTTAACTTGTATAACTTTACATTTTATTTGGCTTGATATTGGGCACAAGCTCTTATTTTGTGCACAGGTAAAAAAGGTTGAGGATACTCCGGAACCTGAGCCCGAGCCTTTCTGTTATCAGAATGAAGATTTGGAGTTGATAGAAGCATATGAAAGCACCCTTGTTAATGAGAAAGGTAAATTATAAAGGGTGTGACGGCTAAACCCTGGTCAAATTCTGTTTTAAGTCTTAATTCAGTGTCAAAATAAGTTTCAAAAAATGTTTTGCCAATTTCCATTTTTAAAGTCAAAAAGGGCATTTTAAAAGTTAAAAACCACTTTCTGTTCACTAATTTCATTAGCAATTAGTAGCTTAATCAAGTTTCTCAAAAATATGCAAAAAATAAAAATCAGTAGCTTATTAGTAGGTTAGTTAGTATACTAAACTAGAAAAATCAAAAAAATCTTGTGCTCAGTCTGTTTAAGGTGCAAAAACACTGGTTTGGAGTCTATGTACCCTGTGCATTAGAAGATCAGTTATACAAGCTTACTTGCAGGCAACTTATTTAGCTTATTTTAGGATTCTAAAATTAAATAAAAATAAAAATAGATAGTATGCTAGTAGGTTAGGAATAGTGCAAAGTAGAATAAATTGAAAAACTCATTTGACCATTCATTGAGAAGCTTTAAGTTGGCTGTTAGGCTAGGTTTATTATAGCTTGGTAAGTGTAGTGGTTAATTGAGCTTATTCATAAGCTCACTATAAGCTGTGTAGAGCTCCTCATAAGCTGAGCTTGTGGATATCTGTTGTTTGAGGCTTGTCTCTCGAAAACCTTAAAAAGTTGTTGAAAGGTAGTGCTCCAAGATATATCGAGGTTTAAAAGTTTATGTAAACTCTCGAAATGGATGCTTTCACAATGAAAATCGAGAAAGATTCTTTCTTTATGATAAATGGAAGTGCGATGGTTGATACTGTATAAAAAACGAAAAGATAAATCAATAGGTGAATGGGAAAGAAAAAAGGTAACAGATACTCCTATAGTCCTATTTATATGAGTTGTAATGTTTCTTCATGGTTAATCATTACTCCTGTTACCTATCTGCTACTAATTCACTATTATATTTATGCAGAAATCATTTCAAGATCTTCTTCGCAAACAGGAAGGTGACAGGGCCATGTGGGAATATCCTTTTGCTGTTGCTGGTGTCAATGTCATGACATTCATGCTTATTCAGATGCTTGATCTTGAAGCAGGTTTATCACAACTTCATACTTCAATTCTTAGGACTTGAGAATATTACTTCTGCAAGCCATTGTGTTTTAATTTCCGATGCATAATCATATCAGTTCTGTTCCCTTCATTGTTTCTTTGCAGCTTTTTATGAAACCTTCTGATTTCTGGTTTTAGATCGTTTTTGAGTTAGGCTATATTTGTACAGGACTTGTTGACTATGTAGGTTAGTGGGGTTTTAGTTAGGATACCGGGTAAGCTCGACTCAAGTGATTCAGACCCTGTATCCTTGAAAAGCAGGCCTACAATTAATGGTTTCTCCCTACAACTTAAAAAAAATAGTAAAAGGTCGAATTGGGCAACTGTTCAGGTCGCGCGTAGATGATAAGTTTCTAGTGTTTGGCTTTACAAAAGGTGGTTATGACTGTGTCAAGGGTCCCATGCCTTGACCGTTTCAGTCTCAGCCACTCTATGTTCTAATATATATCATAATGGCACCAAAGTAAATTGACTAGTAGACTGGTTGCAGCTCAGTCTTACGATGTTCACCCACAAATTATCGTATTTAAGGGGAAGTATACTAGTTCAATATTTAATGTATTGATAGTTTTTATTATTCAAAATGTTGGAAGGCATGTATATCCTGTTCTGATAACAGGTTCTGGCCACGATATGCTAAGAACTCCTTGCCGACGGGGTGTCATGTAATCCTATGGCCAAATTTAGTAGTTTACAATTGGGTTATGGGGGTAGGCGGTTCACCTCATATGCTTTTTTGTGGGTTTAAGAGTCTGTAATTGGCATGGCACCTTATATGTTGGGACCAGATCAAGTGCCTTGTATAGTTATTCTAGCGAAAAGCAATGTGAAGTCACTAGACTGGAAGGGGTGTTGGTTCCGAGGTCCACGAGTAGGTAATTTCTCATGCCAAATAAAAAACTGAATTTAAATTTGGTTTTCTCCAATTCTTACCTAATATCTGATCCGGAAACTAAACTAAATTCAGATTTCATTTACTGTTGGTGTTGTGTTTCAGATTTCACATCATTATTATATTGTTTGACTGGAAGTTTATCGCATTTGTAGGGCCACTAAAAGTTCAGTTGGATGCAAGGCTAGTTTGGTAGTGAGTTTTGTTCAATTGTCATTCATTGAGGGTGGATATGATTCAAGACATGTTTTATTGCTAATAAACATGATGCTAAAAACTCGAACGTTTTTTTTTTTTTTTTGGTGGTTATATTTGTTTTCTTTGATTAGCGAGATATAAAAAATTATATGTTTAAAAGAATCTTATGTTATGCATTCGTAAGTAATATTTGAAATCTTTGTTCAAATTTTTTGTTTTTGATTTTTATCGTAATTATATATTTTGTGAAATTGCTAAATCGTTTTGTAATTATGTGTGAATAAGTGACCATCTTTTGCTTTTAAAAGTATATAGGTGGTGACCACCGGTTGGTCTCTAAGTTTAATACAAAGTCACCACACATATGGTCACTGATGGGTGTTAACGGTGAGTTAACATGTCCGTTATCTTTAACAAAACAGTGACCACTTTTATGACCACCGTTATCAGTCACTATCTATCATTTCAGTGACCACCTTCACCTTTTAGTGACCAAAATTAGTGACCGAATATATCGTCACAAATATAGTGACCACTGTATTATGGTCATTGGTTAGAGACGGATTTTAATTTTTGGTCTTTAAAAAAAATAGTGGCGGAGCTATTGTGATGAAAAGTGACCACCGTGTTTTGGTCACTAAACAGTCGATGACCGGTTTTATCTTGATAGTGACGATATACCTTGTGTCACTATATCCGAGTTTTCTTGTAGTGACAAAACACAAGTTTTCACCATTTAAGTTAGAGTACCCAACATATTTTTCAATCACATATTTGACATTAGTTTTAACAACAAAGTCATTATAGTTTTTGGAAAAGCGAAGTTCTAGAAGATCTTCTTAAGGTTTGAGTACCACAGTATTTATGTTGGGATCAACATTTCCTTTGAACGATTTTTGACAAGTGTGGCGCCTCAACTTCATGCAATCGGCATCAATGTTATCACTGGATGTCCAGTTGGGGAATCACCAGTGTGCACATTGTCACCTAGAGTTGCAGAGGGGCTACCTTCACTTAGTGACTCATGGTCACTATTATGTCTAGATACACCTCTCTCATCATCGTTAGGAAGCTCAGGGTTATTTAGATCAAAAAAATTCAACATGTTATTTTCATGAAAGACATCAGTTTCAATATGCTTGTTCTTAATACCATTTGATATAGATTCCTTAAAAGGAAATATGGACTCAAAGAATTTAACATCTCTAGACACAAAAAATTGACATCTATCAAGACTATAGAGCCTGTATCCTTTTTGAGAACTAGAATAACCCATCATAACACATTTTTCAGATCTGCTGGTAAGCTTATCATGACTATTAAGAATAGTAGCAAAACCAAGACAACCAAACATTCTGATAAGAGAGATTAGGAGAGCAATTATAAATCATATGGTAAGGGGATTTTCCATTTAGCACAAAAGATGGCAATCTGTTAATAAGATAAGTAGCAGTTAGCACACATTCATTCCAAAATCTTAAGGGTATTCCCCCCTGAAACATAAGACACCTGGCCATATTTAAGAGATGTCTATGTTTCCTTTCAACCACCCCATTTTGCTGTGGGGTGTAAGGAACAGAAGTTTGATGAGTAATCCCCATGTTATCACAAAACTTGTTAAAGGTTTGATTTTGAAATTCAGTTCCATTGTCACTTCTAAACACTTTAACAGTCTTTTTGAACTGATTTTTAATCAAATTGTAAAAGATCTTAATAGACTCAAAACTTCATCCTTGGATTTAATAAGATACACCCACACAGCTCTTGTATAATCATCAACTATGGTAAGAAAATATCTATGGCCAGAGTGACTGACCACCTTATATGGACCCCACAGATCAAGATGAACAACATCACCAAGCATTTTAGATTTATGATCACTTAAAGGAAGGGTTCCTAGTCATTTAGCTCTTTGTGATTTCACAAACCTCATATTTATCATTTTTTCAATTTTGAGATACTTTTTAGAACATCAAGAGAGCGGGGTCACCGGGTGGCCAAGTCTGATGCAATCATATCTAGACAAGGAACACGGTATGAATGTTAATATTATCACATTTAGTACCTTCAGTATCTAAATAGTATAAACCACCACATTGCTTACCAATCCCCAGAATGTTTTTCAGATTCAAATCCTGATTCACAAGGAAACATTTACTTTCATCAAACACAACTAAGATCTTATTATCTTTAGCAAGTTTATGAATAGAAATCAAGGTCACACAATAATCAGGAATGACAAGCACATCAAACAGGACAAGACCATTTCCAAGTCTAAGGTTTCCAATTTTGGAGATGATAGCATTAGTACCATTTGGGTGAGAAACTTTGATATTCAGATGAGATATATCATAGACATTTTCTAACTCTTTCTCACTATTAGTCATGTGCTGATTAGCACCAGAGTCCACAACTTTACCAACATAATTCATTTTTGTCATAGAACTAGAACCGGAGCGAAAAATTTATCAAAATTTTCATTGAACAATTGCTAGAATTAAAGTAAGTACACCGCCATGTTGGCTTGGACATTTTCTCTCGACATTTTGTTCTCCTTAATAAGGAGAGTAAAGCGGCAAGTTGCTCATCAGTGAACCCTGAGGATCCAGAGGGACTATCAGACCCAGAGGACCCAACTGAATTGTATGCAACATTTTTACCTTTACCACCTTGTCCCCCTTTCTTTTTTCCAAAATCAGCAGGATATCCTATGATTTTAAAGCATCTGTCTATAGTATGACCAACATAACCACAATGCTCACACACAACTTCAGAGTTAGCAGGCACATTAGGTCTTATCACATTGGGGCCACTAGGTTTGTACCCAGTGTTGGAATTGGGTCTCAAAGCAGTAGTGTTATGTCTAGCATTAGTATAGGAGTTCTGATTTCTTTGAAAGTTGTTTCTAGCGGGACCATTGGCTAAGAAAGCAGAGGTCGACCCTTGAGAGGCACCGAGTTAGTTCGGATGCCACTGTGAGATTCCTCACTAGAGATAATGGCATAAGCCCTTTCACATCGGTAAGGTCTCTAGATAAAATAGAACTCATAATGCTCATGTAAGACTCATCAAGACCCATCAGAAATTGCATAAGTTTCAACAGTTGATTATGTTTTTTAAATTCATTAGAGGCAGTGCACACACAATTAGGCAACTCAACCATAGCATCATACTGTTTCCACAAAGCATTCAACTTATGATAATAGTCAGATAGATTAGAGCCATTTTGTTTCAAGGTACTAATTTTATGATGCAAGTTGAATATCACAGAACCATCAACTTTATGATAGGTTTCCTTTAACTCATTCAAAACATGTTTAGCCTTTTTAGAGAAAATTTAACCAAGGAATAACTCCTCAGATATAGAATTCAAAATCCAGCCTAAAACAACAGCATTAACTCTATCCCATTGTTTAGCCAAGACCTCATCAGTAATAGACCTTTTACAAGTGCCATCAATAAAACCAATTTTATTTTTACCCTCTAAAGCAAGAAGCATAGCATTAGCCCAAACTTGATAGTTTTCAGTTCCTCTAAGTTTGACAGAAATAACAGTGAGCACAGCAGAATCATTAGGGTGCAAGTGTAAAGGATTACTAACATCAAGCTTACCAATAAGAGTGACATGATCACTGACACTCTCATTGTCAGAATCACCATGTTCAGACATACTGACAAAAAATCAAACACACAAACACAAGAGACTAAAGCAGAGCAACAACACCTTATACCTCCTCAAATAACAATCAATCTCCAACAGCTAAACAAACTTCTCAAAAGTTCCTCAACCTATCCTCCAGCATTCTAAACAGAGAAATAAAAGACATAAATAAAAGATAGAGATGAGAGGTGTTACAGTGCAATATCCGCAACACAATTGAACTGTTTCTCCTAGATTCACTTAGTCTAGGAGGCAACAGAACCTCCAAGCCATGAACAACCAAGCCCAATTTTTCCACAAATTAGGATACCAACACCAACCGATGAAAAACACCAGATCCAAGATCCCCAGAAATATAGAAACCCTTTTTTCTTTTTAAACCAACCTTTGCTCTGATACTATGTAGTAAAACATGATAAGCAGAATCAAAACACCTTTATATGCCTTTAACCAAATCAAAGTTCAACAATGAAAATAACAACCATAAGCGATCACCACGATACTCGGTATGATCCTATTATCTAACTTGATAATAGTTTTACAAGATAGAAGACAACAATAAAGGAAGATATGATCTTGAGACAAAGTCTCAAGATCTCGCATAAATAGAGAGATATTTTGTAGCGGCTCCAAATAACCAATATACTCGTCCAACCCTAAATGAAGAGATATAGGGCTCTTATATACTAGGTCTTCCAACGGTCACAGATAGCAGGGCTGAGAAAGGCTTGGGCTGAGACTTGAGAAGATGGGCCAGAGAGCAACTTGGGCTTGAAAAAACCTGAAACATAAAACATAAAACAAAGAGAACACACAAGGGGATATCGGGTTATATATTTTAACAAATATATAATGTAGAAATCGGTATCAAGGTTGTAGTTGTAATTTGCTGAAGAAATCATTATTTGAATGTGATTTTCGAAAGTAATTATTCGGACCGAAAAACTAGCCCTTCCCTTTACACACGCTATTTTCCCCTACCGGAAAAGTCACTGAATCTCGCTATTGAACCACCGTTGTTGTAATAGTAACTAGTTCCCTCACAGTAACCTGTCATCTGATTATTTTCTTACCTAAGTGATTATAATCACTTTTACTCAAAATTGATTATTTGTAATTTCAAGTTGCAATAATTTGTTTAGCCGCATATATCCAAAGTGCCCCTAAGAAGTATGAACTGACAACACAAACTCTAACTATTGTGATAAATTATCAAACAATACATGATATGATACATGATACATGTACTTTTAGTAAAAACTATGAACCCATTTGAGCCCCATACCCCGCTATGGTGGGATTGGGTATTGTTGTTGTTGTTGGGTTATGAACTTATTGAGCATTTCTTGTCACAAATACGTGTGTGTTTTCTTGATGTAGGTCTTTGTTGTAGTGTGTTTTTTTTTTCTTTGAAAATTGGCTGCTCATAAGTAAGTTGACACTATTAACTTTGCAAAACACACCTTTTTATCCATTGTTGCTGAATTCATCCATAGATTCTGAAAATATTTTTTCTTCGTCCCATGTGTGTGTATATATATATATATGTATCTTTGTTCTCATAGGCTGTGATTGGAGGTTATACTTTTGATTTTCACTGATCATATTTAATGTATACACGGCTTGCGCCATTATGATGTTGTTTTCTTGGCATTGCTATTTTCTTGTTGGTAGGTTCTCTCCCGTTTGGAAGCTAAAGGTTTCACACTTTCACTATTCCATCAAAGTTGAGGTCATAGATATTGAATTGATGGAGCTAGGTGATTGGTTTGATAGTGATTCAATTGAAGCGGAGATTGGAGGAACTATTGCTTGATAATGGTCGTGTGAGTGCTGAGTTTTTACGACTGATGCCACTTTTAATTCATGTTCATCTAAACACTTTTGGTGTATTTCAAATACATGTAATTCTTTTACTCCCAAATGACTTCGATTTTGCAAGTTCTGAATTATGTCTGGTCTAAAAAGTCGCTTGTAAGCTTATTACTGTAGTCCATGGTTTCTTTTTGAATTATGTTATCATTCCTTATTTGTTCTAGATATCTTTGGATGCACATGTAGAATAAGATCAATATGCACTAATGAGTTAAAACGAAATATTATACTCCTTTTTCATATTTGAACATAAAATATACGTGTACACTTCAGTTTAGTAAAATAACTCTTATAGATGCCAACAATTTTAATTTAAAAAACATATAACAGTTCTTATTTACTCCCTTTAATTTCTTTGCTATCTTTGACCTTACAGAGTCAAACTTGCGACTTTTATTTATTTGCTTTTTTTAGCAACATGTAACCATGAAACATTAAAACAACTGTAAGCCTACAATGCAGTTGCATTCTGAATCATGTTATAGTAAGAATGCTCTCTGACTTGACTAAACGATCAGCAAATGTACTCAAACCCGGCTGATAAATGTGATCAAGAGTGATATCAAGCAACAAAACATAGGCCGCAATTAACTTGAGCAGCAACCATTGACGGTTGCACATACACAGAGGGACCATTTGGCCTAACCAAAACAGCAACAATGGTCATTTAAGGTTCAGCATGGTTCATAAGTTCTAGCCATAATCCTGTGTAACCCTGTATTAGATGCACTAAACAAGGCCTTGAATCATAATAGCCTGATGTATTGATGATTAATTGCAAAAAATACATATGCATCGGAGATTCGGAGGCTGTTTACTTAAAGCAAGTAGCCACAAATGGTGAAATCCAGTTGGAACAAAATATTCAAATCCTTGTTTGCTTCTATTTCTAATTAAAATGAAACCTACAGTATCCAATCTAACCAAATCTCCCTACCATACTATTCAAACACACATTAATTAGTATCCACTTTAGTTTCCTTTACGGTTTTACCCACCAAAATTGACATTTGAAAATCCTTCAAATGTTATCTGGAAAATAAAGAAAATAAAGAAAGACAAAGAAGTTTTTCCCATAGATTAAGCTTCTTACAAAGTGTGTTCTCTAGAAGTTATGGAAAGAGTTTAAGGATTAGCAAAATATATAACTTAAAAGTGACGTCAATCAATTTCCCCTGAATCGATCACTATCATCTTGTAATCTCAAGCCTGATGGAAAAACGAAACCTTTAGCTTCCAAACGAGAAAGAACCTACCAAAAAAAGAACAGCAATGAGAAAAAACCTAGATGACTACTCTGAAATGCATGTATCAATTAGTTATAACTGAGACAAACTGAAAACAGAACTTGCGATCGACAATGAACAAATTAGATTTTATCAAGAGGACTGATATGGATAAACACTCATACTCGATCTATAGATGAGTTGTAAGCAGCCAATAAAACCACCTAAAACAAGGATTGACAGCATAAAATCATGCACAGGTGTATGATAATTTTCCCAGTTATTAGAGTTTACATTTGCGCCTAACGGGAAGTTCTTAGACGCGTGATTAAACTAATTAGGTATGCCTATTTGAGATCACGTCTGATGATTTGTTTTATGTGTTTAGGTAAAGTGATTCTGTTTTTCATGTTATAACCAATAGGGGGTTTACTAATCATATTTGATTTCACGAAGTAGATCGCAAGTTATTGCAAACGGTTTAGATTTGTTCAATCTCATTCATCACTTCCAAAACAAATATCCAAACAAGTGCTAAGACATAAACTGTCAAAAATAAACAGAAAATTGTACCTGTATACACTGTTTCCCGATCATAATAAGCTCCTTGACATGACGAAGGCTTAACATGAATCCTTTAAGCACCTCTTCTTCTTCTTTATCAATTATCTTCTGATACTGGCGCCAACCTCTCAAGCGGCCTAATCGGCGTTTCGCTTTGCAATAATCTAACTTGGCTTTGACTAAAGTAGACACATCATGCAACAAAAACTTGCACCACGACACGAAAATTTTGAGTGTTAGTGACTGAATATGAGGTGCATTAATTTGCATTCTACATTCGCCGCCATAACCAGAGTCTGCAAAGAAAACCAAGTTCTTAACGCTCTTTGAAGTAATATCAATCCGCCTAAAACCATAACAATTCCTTAACTCCAATGTTTCCAATAGAGGACTCCCGGATAATATATTCTGAATCAAATCTTTATCTAATTTCATTCCTGAAATATACAAACTCTTAAGTTTATTCCAGTTAATGGGACCGGTTGGATTTAAGAAGCAGCTTTCCAATTTCAAATGGGTAAAACATGAATTCGTAAAAAAAAACTGATCAAGCTCAAACTTATACGAAAAGAACAATTCTAGCTCTTGAATGTTACGATTAGTAGCGTAAAGAATCCAATCAATGATTTTCGATTTCAACTTAACAAAAGGGGTGTGAAGTCTGAAACTGTTAAGGTTCGATTGAGAACTACATTGAGTTAGGGTTTTGTCAACGTACCGATAGAAACTAGAAACGAAAGTAAGATTATGAACTTCTCTCCACAGAGTTTTCCATCGTTTGGAGAGTGTACCTGTTCTAATGGCTTCTTTTGTCTCAGGTAAACGAGAGATGATATCAATAAGTAAGCAATCTGGTAACGAACTTATTCGATCTTCTTCTTCTTTCAAAACTCTGATCCTTTTTTCCATTCGTGGCAAAAGAGTACCAGCTGTTTTACTTTCACCACAAGAAAAACTAACCAAATTGTAAGAAAGTAAATTGATTTGCTCCAAAATTTATATAAAAACTTATCAAAAATTAAGATGGGCTTTAGATTTGACGTAACTTGCAGCCCAGTTTGGCCAATGGACTTGACAGATAGCACGTTAACATAACTTATTAAAAATTTAAATCATGGTTTTTATGGTTATTTTTCCTTTTTTTTTTTATCAGTTTCACAAGTTTTTATAGTAAGGATAAGTAAAAAACAGAAAGTAAATATTTTTAGTCCTATATAGAAAAGAAACATTTTACTTCAAAAGCAATCAAATCATTATTTTTTATGTCATTCTTTTTTTCTCCTTATATAAGTGATACTCAAGAATATAATTTTTTTTGTTTCACTTCATTTTCTAACTATTTTTCTCCTCCCCTTTACGCACACTATTTTTCCCCCTCACTAGAAAAGTCACCAGAGTCTCAGCTATTGAACCACCGTTGTTGTAATACTAACTAGATCTCTCACAATAACCTGACATCTGATTTTTTTATTATTTATTTATTTATTTATTTATTTTACCTAAGTGATTATAATCACTTTTACTCAACTGATTATTTGTTATTTTCAAGTCGCAATAATTTGTTTAGCCACATATCCAAGGTGCCCCTATGAAGTATGAACTCACAACACAAACTCTAACGATTGTGAAATATTATCAAACAATACATGAATACATGATACATGTACTGTTAGTAAAAACTATGAACCCATTTGATTCCATACTCCGCTCTCGTGGGATTGGGTATATTGGTTGTTGTTGTTGTTGTTGCCTGCAGTGTGTGAGGACACCTCGTTTTAGATATCTTTGAATGCACATGTAGAAAAACAAATATGATCAATATCCATTAATGAGTTAAAATGAAATATTATACTCCTTTTTCGTATTTGAATATAAAATATAAATGTACAATTCAGTTTAGTATAATAATCATTTTCTAGATGCTATCGTTGACCTATCAGAGTCAAACTAACGACTTTTATTCATCAAAGCTTTGGCAAAATTATTCGCTTCTATAGCACCATGTAACCACGTTACATTAAAAGAACATTATAATGTTTTAAAAAGGTGCCTGACACAAATGACTATGTAACTCTTGGATTTCAATATCATTATGTTTGACACCTAGAGTAGAAAGTCAGCGGTTGCTCAAGTGACCCATGCGCCATGGCCCACGATACTTCCATGAAGCATATATTGGCAAACAAGTTGATTTTGTCACTACAAGTCAAACAAAATCTAAAACAGCCATGATCAAGCAATGGTACCTTTCAGTCTCAGCCTTCAGCTAATTAAATCACTATTATACCAATCTTCTACCAACAAAAAGTATCAATGAGATAGGAATGTTAACAAGTCAAATTTAGTGATGCCCTTATTTTCAGGCTTGAATCCGAGTCACAACAGTTATAAGCCTATAATGCAGTTGCAGTTTGAATCATGTTATAGTAAGAATGCTCTCTGACTTGACTAAACTATTCCTAGTAAATGATCAGCATATGTACTCAAACCCTGCTTATAAATGTGGTAAAGAGTGATATAAGCAAGAAGACATGGGCAGCAACTAACTTGAGCAGCAACCATTGACAGTTTCACATAAACAACTTAATGGGAGCATTAGGCCTAACCAAAACAGCAAGAATGGTCGTTTAAGGTTCAACAATGGTTCATAAACAATGGTCATTTAAGGTTCAACAATCGTTTAAGGTAACCCTGTATTAGATGCACTAAACAAGGCCTTGAATCATAATAGCCTAACGATTAATTGCAAAATATACATATGCATCGGAGGCAGTTTACCTACAGCAGGTTGCCAAAAATGGTGAAATCCAGTTGGAACAAAGTATTCATATCCTTGTTTGCTTCTATTTCTAATTACTACTAGATAACAATTTTTACTTCAAATTAAAATGAGACCTACAGTATCCAATCTAACCAAATCTCCCTACCATACTATTCAAACCACATTAATCAGTATCCAATTTACCCACCAAAATTTTTTTTTTTGGTAAAGGGGAGTAATCCTGCACCCTGGTAAATATATTAACCAAAAAGAAACGTTTAAGTACAATGGATATGAGTGAAATCCCATATCTCAGCCCGTTACATAGGCATAAAGCTTACATAACAAGATACTTCCTATATTCTTAACAAGAAAACAAACCACTACTCAAATGATAACATAGGACATAACGAAAGAAAATTACTTCCTAGGACCTTGAAGCTTGGTGCCATACATGGCATTAAAGGCATCCAAATTCCACGGAAGATCATGAACACCTTCATATAGTCATCGTAGTCATAGTCATCATACTCATCTTCAAATTCTTGGCCACCACCGAATATATTAGCGAGACTCATCAAATGGGTTAGCAACCACTTCATCTTGAATCGAATCCACGATCTCTCCACTTTAGAAAAGGGTTAACTCTCTTAGTAGAAGAGGGGCGGATTACAAGATGCACTAGTTGTAGGAGCCACATCCGACTCCATCTCTTTCAAAATACTCACAAGGGGTTCTTGTGATGCAGTACCTGTCTTAGTAGACGTATCTTCATTAACTTCCATTGTACGCCCAGAATCCACATCCTTGTTGGTGTCATTAGAAGGAATACCAAACGCATCCGTATTAAGAGCATCAAACTGGTTAGACGTAGAGATCGTTGTACCACTCGAACTAGCCACATCAAGCATTCTTCTTATTAACTTCCACTTTCTTAGGGTCGGGAGGAGTCTTTTGGGTTGATATTGAAGCGCTTACCCACAACAGTTTAGTAAACCACCTTGACCGGAATAGTAGACCCACCTTGCTTTCCTTCTTCTTGTTATTAACCGCCTTGAAACCATCATTAACACGCTTAGTAGGCGAGCGGAGGTTCAACAACTTTAGGACATTCAATAAGAGTATGACCAAAATCTTACATTTATCACAATGAGGTGGTTTCCACTCATATTCAACCCGTATCTTCTCAATAGTCGAACCCGACCCATCAAGTAACGGTATCTCAACGATGAAGGTAGTCCCTAAGCACCTCATCCGACTTCACTTCAATCATGCATCTAGCAAAACTACTACGGCCCCATGAGTCCTTGCACATTTGGCTAGTGAAAGCATCTAACCTTTTGGGCGTGCTATCAATGTGGCAAGGAGACTAAGGCCATCATCGAAAAACATAGCCGGAGGAACATCATGGAATTTAACCCACACGGGATATTGGTCAAATCCTCTTTAAGTAAGTTGGTGTTCAATGTCCATGGTTTAAGAATAATAGGTACATTTCTAATCAACCAAGGACCGTTTTCAAGAACATCATCAACACCTTTCTTGAATTGAACTTAAAAAGAAGAACCCCTTTGCATTCATCATTACCTTTTGTATACCAAACTTAGCCCACGCATTGCATACAAAGTAATCAACAACGGAAAAGCAAGTCGTTGGCAAGAAAATACCCATACAAAGTATTCTCAAACCTAGTGTTCACCTCTTCAACCACTTTCATCGGGACGAAAGATCCACACCATTAGCTTTCTTATTACACTCCAACCTCGAAAGTTTGACGTGTGTTTCTTAGGTTCGAAGAGAAGTAATACCGACATACGATGTAGAAGGTTGTTTCAAACCACCAACCTTCTCAATACCAACAGACCCATGTGCATTCAGTATCAACCTTATCAACATTAGAAGCCATAGGAACCCTCGTATCATGAGGAGGTTTGAATAATAACCAATAGCAACAAGCATCTCCTCTAGCTCCTTCGTGATGCGGCACCTTAAGATGCTCGAATGGATTAGCCCGATGAAGTAGTAGCATCCATGTCATACTGGTTTTAATGGTTGCCCATCATCACCCACAAGAACAAGTTTTCCCTCAAATATTTGTTTTTCAATAGCACGAATTTTCATTAAAGTATCATGACCGTCAGGCGAGTCGTGACTAGGTGCATCATGACTAGGGCTCGAACCAAGTGAAATCGGCTCCACTTGTCCTTTAGTACGAGAAGAATCAAGACAATCATTAGGTGGCTGAGACGTAGCATTAATACCCGAATCTTGCTCATTACTATCACCCATAATAGTCATACAAAACAGAATCAATAAACAAGAAGTAACAAACCCTAACTGAGAAAACCAAAGTTAACAAAAAAACACGAAGAGCAATCGTCCAATCTTCACAACGAGGTCCTAAGCAAAGCTTAGGCATGCATTAAAAGAACATAAAATCATCACTAACCGAACTCCATAGCAGCAGATTTGGAATTTAATTTAAACGAAACCCTAGAGAGAAAAAAACCGAACCAGTTAGGAACCCTACTTCAAATCTTGCAAGAACCTGGAATAAAAGTAGATAATTAGACCAGACTCTAGCAGAAGAAAGTAGGATTAAAGTAAGGATCGATTATTTTAATAAGGGTGTAAGGGTATCGCTTTTTCTCTTTTGTCGCCACAGAAAAAATCGGTTTTAGGGTTGACGGGCATTTGGAAATCCTTCAAATGTTATCTGGAATATGTCAACAGTACATGGATATATACTGCAGTAGATTCAAGCACGTGTATAGAGAAAATAAAGAAAGACAAAAAAGTTTTTCCCATAGACTAGGCTTATTATAAAGTGTGTTCTCTAGACGTTATGGAAAGAGTTTAAGGATTAGCAAAATATAACTTCAAAGTGACTACTGTGTATTCGAGTAACAGCTAGTAAGCATTAGCAAGATATGACTTTAAAGTGACGTCAATCAGTTTCCCCTGAATCGATCACTATCATCTGGTAATCTCAAGCCTGGTGGAAAAACGAAACCTTTAGCTTCCAAACGAGAAAGAACCTACCAACAAAAGAACAGCAATGAGAATAAAACCTACTAGTAAATGACTACTCTGAAATACGTGTATCAGTTAGTTATTATTGAGGCAAACTGAAAACAGAACTTGCAATCTACAATGAACAAATGAGACTTTATCAAGAGGACAGATATGGATATAGACACTCATACTCGATCAATAGATGAGTTGTAAGCAGCCAATAAAACCACCTAAAACAAGGATTGACAACATAAAATCATGCACATGTGTTTGATAATTTTCCCAGTTATTATCATTTGCGCTTAACAGGAAGTTCTTAGACGCGTGATTAAACTAATTAAGTATGCCAATTTGAGATCACGTCTGATGATTTTGTTTTTCATGTTATAACTAATAGATAATAGGGTTAGATAAATCATTTTTGAATTCAAGAAGTAGATCGAAAATTGTTGCAAATGGTTTATATTTATTCAATCTCATTAATCACTTCCAAAACAAACATCCAAACAAGTGCTAATTAGACATAAACTGTCAAAAATAAAAGGAAAGTGGTACCTATATGCACTGTTTCCCGATCATAATAAGCTCCTTGACATGACGAAGGCTTAACATGAATCCTTTGAGCACCTCTTCTTGTTCTTCTTCTTTATCAGTTGTCTTATGTTTCCGGCCTTTTAAGCGGCCTAGTGAGCGGCTTTCCGCTTTGCGATAATCTAACTTGGCTTTGACTAAAGTAGACACATCATGCAACAAAAACTTGCGCAACCGCACATAATTTTGGATTGTGAGTGACTGAATATGAGGAGCATTAATTTCCATTCTACATACGCCATAACGAGAGTTTGCAAAGAAAACCAAGTTCTTAACGCTCTTTGAAGTAATATCAATCCGCCTAAAACCATAACAATTCCTTAACTCCAATGTTTCCAACAGAGGACTCTCGGATAATATATTCTGAATCAAATCTTCACAAAATAGGGACGATGTCGCCATCTGTTTGGGACGCCGTCAGGTGTAAGTCCAGCAGCTTGAGTGTCTTGATCTTGTTTTATCATGGATCTGCTTTTATTGTATGTCTTTCTTGTTTAAGTGATATACACTGAATTATAATAGATCTAAAATTGGGGAAGACCTCAATCATTATTAATTTAATCAATTATGTGCTATGTGGTATGTATTTA
This sequence comes from Chrysanthemum lavandulifolium, assembly GCA_022545495.1. Classification (NCBI taxonomy): domain Eukaryota; kingdom Viridiplantae; phylum Streptophyta; class Magnoliopsida; order Asterales; family Asteraceae; genus Chrysanthemum; species Chrysanthemum lavandulifolium. The sequence goes on from CM040243.1 coordinate 23,464,372, forward strand.
ATTTTGACTTACGCAATCGATGAATCGATGCATGTGGCTCACCTTGTACATAGATGAAAACGGGTGAAAGTCTTAATTAAATATATGCATATTGACAGATGAATTGATTATTAATAGGATTTATCAAAAGGTTTGCATGTGGCTATTTGATATGCATGATTTTTATTAATTATGCATTCATTGTTTATTTGTTTATTTTTTTAAATACTTGCTTGTTTGTTATGTGTAACAAGGGTATTTTTACAAGAAAAATAAACTGACCTAAATAATGGTGAAACATGTATTTTTAAGCATAGTAATCATAATCGTTTAATTGATTGATTTTTTGCACAAAATAGTTAGAACGGCTCACCCATTAATGACAAACGTGTGATGGGTATAAGGAGGGACCGCATTAAATTGTGACGCCCTAAAGATGAGGGTATGCTTGTGACGACCGATTCTCTCCGCTCGTTTGTGCGTCTTAATGGAGCTACCAAGTATTCCTATATGTGTGCATTAAATCTTAAGGGTGAATTACTTTAATCTCTACGCGCCACTTTTGTGGTAATTATCCGGATAACTTGGGTCTTCTGACTCATGCAGTAGTAGGATATAGTAGTTATTAAGGTGATTCTTTAATTGGCTATCTAATACCTCAATTAAAGTTTGATGATGAAAAGCTTTAATCATTAAAACAAGCATATAAATGTTTTAATAAAAACTATGCTATGAAGATGAATGCATGACATCTTTGTACATATTTGATTTGACATAAAAAATTATTACCCTTTAATTTAAGTTATATGCCATCCAACGAAACGGAAACACCTAAGATTACCTTTTATTAGCGTGAGAACGTGACTTAGATCGTAATCAAAGGGTAAAATGTCAACGTGTCGTGAGAACGGGCATGGACGATTTTGCAGTTTCTTAAGTTGGACAACTTAATTAAGTTTGGCGGTGAAAACTGAAAAACTCAAGGCATAAGATGGGATAAAACATGTTTACATGGCGATTGATATTGACTATATGTAAATCCCATAAATCTAGGAATTGCAATTGAAATTGGCAATTGAGCAAAAGCTCTATCATTTTGTATAAGGTTCATTACTAGCAGATCAACTGACGTGATGAGATTATGACAATTTGAATCCTAGTTTTCAATAATAATTAATTGGTTATATGAATATGAACCTTGGGTATTTAATTGTTTATTGAAAAGGAAAATTATCAAAATACTAATTATGGTTTTTAAACTTTTTACGTAGATGGCTCAACTCGAAAACACTATGAGCTTAATGAGTTCGCTTTCAAAGATATGATTGGAAGAGACAAGTCGGTGGCCCTAATTTCAATGATTGGCATCGTTCACTTAGGATCATCCTTCGTGTTGCCAAAGGGTTGAAATTTTGACTACACCTCGCGATGCTCCTCTCAATCACGGCACGCTCTTGAACAAGAGGCATATCGTGTTGAATATGAGAAGCACAATGATGTGGCGTGTCTAATGCTTTCGGGGATGTCGCTCAATTGCAAAACAATTTGAGCACTATCCGCCTATGAGCATGCTAGATGAACTCAAACATATGTTTGAGAAGCCACCAGCAATGAACCGTATGAACTAATTGAAAAGGTTCACGGCAAGCGGGAGGTTGGCAATCTGTCTCCGACCACGTCCTCGAGATGAAACATCACTTGGATCAATTGGAGAAGCTCGACTGTGGTTACTCGAATGATGTATGTGTCGGCCTCATCAATCACTCCCTTAATCGGGATCGATTTGGTGACTTTGTCCGAAATTATAACACGCATTGCACGGGAAGGCGGTGAATGAGTTACATGCAATGCTTGTAGACTTGAGAAGAGATTGCCAAAGAAGGCTCCTACACCTGCTGTACTAGCAATACAGGTGGTAGGGTGAATAAGCCAAAGCGCAAGCGGATAAGAAAGGGAAAGGAAAGGAAAAGGAAACAAGTTGTCATCCCACCGACTCCTAAGAAGAACCACGAAAAGAAAAGGATAATCCTAAGAAGGATTTAACTTGCCACCATCGCAACTCACCGGTCACTGGAAGCGGGCTGTCGGTTTATCACGAATGAGTGCCTTGAATAAAAATAAGATGGTGCCTAGCTCATCGGTATTTTATGTTTGAATTATTTTCTTTTCCTCATAAGCAAAATTCACGGATATATGATACGGGATGTGGTACTACATCCGTAATACATCGCAGGACTTAGAGGAGCAAGGAAGGCGACTGTGGAGAGAGATACTTGTACGTTGGAAATGGAAAGCGTGCGGTTGTCGAAGCCATAGGGACTTTTGATTTAGTGTTGCCTTCGGGTTTAATTTTAGAACTAAATAATTGTCATTATGCACCTCCATTGTTAGGGGTGTTATTTGATTTCTTTGTTAAAAGATATTGGTTTTGTGCACACTTTTACCGATTATGGAATTTCGGTTCTTTAAATAATGTTTTTTACTTTAATGCAATTCCTATGCTTGGTGTGTTTGAAATTGATATGGATGGTTGTATATCCAATGAAAATAATTCATTGTATAGCATTAGCAATAAGAAGAGCAAGTCGAACTGTGACTCTTCTTATCTTTGGCATTGTCGCCTTGCCCAGATAGGCAAGAAACGAATGGAAAAGCTGCAACACGATGGGCTTTTACAAACGGTCAATGATGAATTATTTGACAAATGCGAGTCTTGCATAACTGGGAAGATGACAAGGAAACCTTTTTCACCACAAGTGGAAAGGGCTTCGATCTACTTGGATTAATACACAGCGATGTGTGTGGTCCACTTAGACATGTGTCAAAACGTGGTGCTTCCTTCTTAACCTTTACGGATGATTTCATCGTTATGGTTATGTTTATTTACTTAAACATAAACATGAAGTCTTTGAAACATTTAAGGTTTTCAAAAGTGAAGTAGAATTACAACTCGGTAAGAAGATTAAAGCTCTTCGATCCGATAGAGGTGGTGAGTACATAAGTCAAGAGTTCAAAGATTACTTAGGCGAGTGTGGAATTATCCAAGAACTCACATCTCCTTATACTCCACAATAAAATGGTGTATATGAAAGGAGAAATCGTACCTTACTTGACATGGTACGATCAATGTTTGAACTTACGACTCTTCCTTTTACTTTTGGGATTATGCCCTTGAAACGACTATTCGCATTTTGAATATGGTTCCAACGAAGAAGGTTGTTAAAACTCCATATGAAATATGGACGGGAAAACTCCCAACTTTTCTTACTTAAAGGTGCGGGGATGTGAGGCGTTTGTTAAGCGTGACTCACCGATAAGCTTCAAGCCGGATCTGTTAAGTGTATCTTTGTAGGATACCCTAAGGAAACTATGGGTTACTACTTCTACTACCAGTGAGAACAAAGTCATCGTGGCTAGGTATGGAGATTTCCTTGAAAGGAATCTCATATCTCAAGGACTCGGTGGGAGAGTATATGATCCGGAATATGATCAAGAAGATACAACACCTTCGAAAATACTAGCCAACTTCAAGAAGAGCACAGTAAGCTTAGGCGCTCCTCCCAAGTTGTTCCCATTAGTAGGTGCGAAAGGACTATCGTGCACTGAACGTCTATATATTAACGTGAGGTGGAGGAAAATATGGTTGGGGATCTTAATGAACACCGCTAACTATAAAGTCGCCATGGTGATCACGAAAAGGATAAATGATGATTGCTATGAATGGGAAATGCAATCCATGAAAGATAATGATGTCGGATTGAAGTTGACCTTCCTCCCAATGCTAAAGTCGTTGGAAGTAAGTGGATCTTCAAAAGAAAACCGACATGGATGGCAATGTACACACCTACAAGGCTCGTCTAGTAGCTAAAGGTTTTACTCAAACCTATGGCATTGACTACGAGGAGACATTTTCTCTGTAGCGGACATAAGAGCTATTAGGATTCTCATAGCTATAGCTTCACACTATGACTATGAGATTTGGCAAATGGATGTCAAAGCGCTTTTACGAATGGCCGTCTAGATGAAGACATCTATATGGCACGCCGGAGGGGTTTGTGAATCCATTGTTTCCTAACCGTATGTAAGCTTAAGAGGTCCATTTATGGATGAAGCAAGCGTCAAGGCAATGGAATAAAGATTCGATGGAGAAATCAAAAGTTTTGGATTTACTCGAATCTTGATGAGCCATGTGTATATCACAAAGCTAGTGGGAGTCGTGTTACTTTCCTTGTTACGTATGTCGATGACATATTAATCATGGAAAATCATATACCAAGTCCGAATGAGGTGAAAGCCAATCTTGGTAAATGTTTTTCGATGAAGGACTTAGGGAAGTAGCATATATACTCGGAATCAAGATCTGAGGGATAGATCAAGGCGGCTAATTGGTTTAAGCCAAAGTGCTTACATTGACAAAATATTTAAGAGATTCAATATGCAAAATTCAAGAAGGATTTTTGCCAACATAAGTAAATCATGGTTTGAGCGATCAGGTGTGCTTCAACACTGCCGAGGTGGGCGTATGAAGAAAGTTTCTTATGCTTGGTGTGGGATCTATCATGTATGCGATGCGATGCACAAGGCCCGATGTGGCGTTTGCTCAAAACTTGACCGGTCGGTATCAACGAATCCGGGTGAAATTCGGTGGACTCTCTCGATGTTAAGCATATTCTCAAGTACCTTAGGGCTACAAGAGATATGTTCATAGTGTATGGGGAAATCCGAAGCGGGCATGCATTACGAGTTCTTGCGATGCATCGGAAGTGTGACAAAGATGATACGAAGTCTCGGATGGGTTACATATTTGTCATCAATGGAGGTGTTGTGGATTGGAAGAGCAAAAGCAGACAACACTTGCGATGCGTCTTTCTGAGAAAGTGAGTACATAGCGCGTCGAGGTGCCATGGAAGCTGTTTAGATAAGGAAGTTTGTTTCGGGCTTGGTGTTATCGTCGATTGAAAATCCTATTAAAGTATATTGTGACAATTCTGCTGCAATAACTTTTGCCCATGAACACAGGTCATGAAGGGCACCGGACACTATCCTGAACAATATCACTATGTTCGAGAGCAAGTCGAGATATGTGAAATTGAGTTGCTCAAAGTTCACAGATGATAACCTAGCGGATCCTTTAACGAAGGCCTTAATCGGTGAAAAACTTAATCATTTGTGCGATAAGTTTGGACTTCGTTTAGCTAGTAGTTTCATGCCCATCTGTGACTAAGTATTTTAGATAAAGGATATTGTAAACATTATTATTGAAATGAAATAAAGTATTTTGTTATGTTTATTATTAATCTATTATGATGTTATCCTATATTTGCATGTTTAAATCCTTGAATAACTTAAGTTATTCTAAATAGTCCGTTGTCAATCAATAACATGGGAATGATATTGAATTTAATACAAATCGAGTATTAGTTAGAGTATACTTGAAAGTATCTTGATGCGTAGCATGACTAATTTCGATGATATTCAATGAATCGAGTATAGGACTTATCCCACCCACATGATGATACTTTATGGATCTTTGTCATTAAGTATATCATGAATATTTATCCTCGACTTGAGATACCGAGATATGTCATGGATGTAGTGCATTTTGTGAAGCAATCTAACGCTATCGTGGCGGTAGTTATAAGGGTTGTTTTCGAAGTGTTGCGAAATCTATGAATCACGCTTGTTGTCAAAATGGGATTTGTTTCCTTCAAATTTATTTTGAAGTATAATCTTATTGGGCCCTCGTAGGGTTGTTAAGATGTTTGCATGGCCATGCCCAAGGTCTTCTATAATATGTTCGAAGAATTGGTAATCTTAATCAATCACATAAAGCGAGAAACAAAATAGTTAATTAAGAAATGAGTGATATCCATATTCTTATTGACATGGTATTAGAAACAAAAGGATGAATATGATGATGAATCATCAAAACTTGGTTTTTCTCCAGAAAACCATACATGAGTTGTACTGGGGGCATTGGCGTGTTGCTAGACGCTAACCAATGTCATTTCACGTTTTGTAAACATATCAAAGTGGGAGTTGTTGGAAATGTATATATTTACAAACACGTAAATGTCCGGATTCGAACTCGTGACCACGGGATTGCACACATTAGCGAATGAGAGTTAAAGTTAAAATAATTAATGTTAATGTTTACGATTAATTATTGCACATTAAGTCCGTTTAACGATCGTTAAGTATTTAACGGGAAAATGACTAACGACCGTTAAATGAAAAGAGAAAGGACTAGTAATGGAAAATCTAGAAAGAAAAAGTTTTGGGTTTCTCTTGGGCTTGTATCATGGCCGGCCAAGGGGAGGGTTCTCAACCCAAGCCCTAACTTGTTCCCAAAGGTTTCCATGCACTATATAAACAAGGCTAGGTTCTAGGGTTTTTCATAACTTTGTGCATTGAATTAACCCTAGATCTCTCCTCTCCTCTCTCTTGCAATTCTCGGCCGAACACCCCTAGTTAGGGAGTTTGGTTTTGTTTTTTCATAAAACAAGGACTTGTGTTAGATCTAGCAATCGCTTGATTCGTTGGTTAATTCGTGTGTACAAGAACGTGGTTGTAAGACACTATTCTTACACCAATTGGTTTGAGTTGTAAAACGGTAAGGGACAACTCTTTAAACCACTTCTTTGTTTTGTTCAAGAGATCTGACATGCGCAAGAGGTACGTTACGCATACTTTCAGTTAATTATTTATTTGTTATGATCTTAAGTCTTCCGCTGTGTACTCTTAATGTCTACATGTTTTATTGTATGTCATGTATTATAAACTCAACATATTCGAGTAACAGCTAGTAAGCATTAGCAAGATATGACTTTAAAGTGACGTCAATCAGTTTCCCCTGAATCGATCACTATCATCTGGTAATCTCAAGCCTGGTGGAAAAACGAAACCTTTAGCTTCCAAACGAGAAAGAACCTACCAACAAAAGAACAGCAATGAGAATAAAACCTACTAGTAAATGACTACTCTGAAATACGTGTATCAGTTAGTTATTATTGAGGCAAACTGAAAACAGAACTTGCAATCTACAATGAACAAATGAGACTTTATCAAGAGGACAGATATGGATATAGACACTCATACTCGATCAATAGATGAGTTGTAAGCAGCCAATAAAACCACCTAAAACAAGGATTGACAACATAAAATCATGCACATGTGTTTGATAATTTTCCCAGTTATTATCATTTGCGCTTAACGGGAAGTTCTTAGACGCGTGATTAAACTAATTAAGTATGCCAATTTGAGATCACGTCTGATGATTTTGTTTTTCATGTTATAACTAATAGATAACAGGGTTAGATAAATCATTTTTGAATTCAAGAAGTAGATCGAAAATTGTTGCAAATGGTTTATATTTTTTCAATCTCATTAATCACTTCCAAAACAAACATCCAAACAAGTTCTAATTAGACATAAACTGTCAAAAATAAAAAGAAAGTGGTACCTGTATGCACTGTTTCCCGATCATAATAAGCTCCTTGACATGACGAAGGCTTAACATGAATCCTTTGAGCACCTCTTCTTGTTCTTCTTCTTTATCAGTTGTCTTATGTTTCCGGCCTTTTAAGCAGCCTAGTGAGCGGCTTTCCGCTTTGCGATAATCTAACTTGGCTTTGACTAAAGTAGACACATCATGCAACAAAAACTTGCGCAACCGCGCATAATTTTGGATTGTGAGTGACTGAATATGAGGAGCATTAATTACCATTCTACATACGCCATAACGAGAGTTTGCAAAGAAAACCAAGTTCTTAACGCTCTTTGAAGTAATATCAATCCGCCTAAAACCATAACAATTCCTTAACTCCAATGTTTCCAACAGAGGACTCCCGGATAATATATTCTGAATCAAATCTTCATCTAATCTCATTCCTGAAATACACAAACTCTTAAGTTTATTCCAGCTAATGGGACCGGTTGCATTTAAGAAGCAGCCTTCCAATTTCAAATGTGTAAAACATGAATTTGTAAAAAAAAACTGATCAAGCTCAAACTTATACGAACTTTCCCAAAAGAAAAATTCTAGGTCTTGAACGTTACGATTAGTAGCGTAAAGAATCCAATTATTGATTTTCGGTGTATACTTATAAAAGACCCTGGTGCGGAGTTGGAAACTGTCGAGGTTCGATTGAGAACTATATTGACTTAGGGTTTTATCGATGTACTCTGGATCACTATAAACGAAAGTAAGATTATGAACTTCTGTCCACAGAGTTTTCCATCGTTTGGAGAGTGTACCTGTTCTAATGGCTTCTTTTGTCTCAGGTAAAAGAGAGATGATATCAATAAGTAAGCAATCTGGTAACGAACTTATTCGATCTTCTTCTTCTTTCATAACTCTGATCCTTTTTTCCATTATTGGTGGCAAAAGAGTACCAGCTGTTTTACTTTCAGCACAAGAAAAACTAACCAAATTGTAAAAAAGTATATTGATTTGCTCCAAAATTTATATAAAAACTTATCAAAAATTAAGATGGGCTTTAGATGTGACGTAACTTGCAGCCCAGTTTGGCCAATGGACTTGACAGATAGCACGTTAACTTAACTTATTAAAATTTTTAAATCATGGTTTTTATGGTTATCTTTACTGATTTTTTTATCAGTTTCACAAGTTTTTATAGCAAGGATAAGTAAAAAACAGAAAGTAAATATTTTTAGTCCTATATAGAAAAGAAACATTTTACTTCAAAAGCAATCAAATCATTATTTTTTTTAGTCATTCTTTTTTCTCCTTAAGGGATACCTGAAGATATAATTTTTTTTGTTTCACTTCATTTTCTAACTTTTCTTACTTAAGTGAAAAATACATATAAGCGGAAAATACATATATGTAAATATTTTTGTGTGATAAAAGAATAAATAGGAATATGAAGTAAGAAAAGATTAAAAAAAAAAAAAAAAAAAAAAAAAAACTTTTAGTCAAGCAAATACTTAAATCACGGAGTATAGAAAATATATTTAGGAACTAAGTTGCACTTTCGTAATGAAATCAGGGGCACAAGTGAAACTTATTTCACCATCTAGGGATTTTATTTATGGATACTAATGATAGGAACACAACATAATATGTTCTTCTTTTATATGCCAATGAAGAACAATAGTTGCTGAATTTACAAGTTGCTAAATATAGAAAAGTACAACTGAACACAAAATAATTTACATATGGCTCCCTTTGAGAAAGACACGTGACATATAAGACAAAAGTGTTAAGTTGTATTAGAGAAGTTTAAGATATGAAAAGATTATACTTTTAACAAAGTTCTTTTAGCAAAATAGTGCAATATATGCAGACTATAAGTTTCATAACAGTGAGAGAAAAAAATGGAAATGCAAGCACATAATCGATCAATACATTACTTTGCGTGAATGTATTGTACCTTAAAGGATATAGGTTTGTATGATGGATGCTGGAATATAAAATGTAGAAATCGCCATCAAGGCAGTGGTTGAAATTTGCTGTAGAAATCAGCATTTGAATGTGCTTTTTGAAAGTGATTATTCGGACCTGAAACCCCCACCCACACACACACACACACACACCCTTCTCTTTACACACACTATTTTCCCCCCTCACCAGAAAAGTCATCAGAATCTCAGCTATTGAACCACCGTTGTTGTAATACTAACTAGATCTCTCACATAGCTTATTTTTTATTTTTATTTATTTGTTAATTTTACCTAAGTGATTATAATCACTTTTACTCAACTGATTATTTGTATTCTCAAGTCGCAATAGTTTGTTTAGCCACATATCCAAGGTGCCCCTATGAAGTATGAACTGACAACACAAACTCTAACGATTGTGAAATATTATCAAACAATACATGAATACATGATACATGTACTGTTAGTAAAAACTATGAACCCATTTGATTCCATACTCCGCTCTCATGGATTGGGTATTCTTTGTTGTTGTTGTTGTGTTATGAACTTATTGAGCATTTCTTGTCACAAACACGTGTGTGCTTTCTTGCCGTTTTTTTTTTTTTTTTTTCCTTTGATATTGGCTGCTTAGAAGTAACTTGACACTATTAACTTTCCATAACATACTTTTTTTACCTTTTGTTGTAGAATTCATCCATAGATTATGAATGTATTTGTTTATGCCTCATGTGTGTGTATATGTATCTTTTTTTGGTTTACTTGGGTTTTCGACTTGACATTGCGACCCGACTGATCCAGGCGACTACCCTTTTGTGTGTATATGTATCTTTTTTTTTATTTACCTGGGTTTTCGACTTGACATTGCGACCCGACTAATCCCAGGGCGACTACCCTTTCGTTTGTGTGTATATGTATCTTTGACCTTTGTTCTCAAAGGCTGTGATTGTAGGTTATACTTTTGGTTTTCCCTGATCACATTTAATGTATACACGGATTGCACCATTCTAATGTTGTTTTCTTTGCATTGCTATTTTCTTGTTGGTAGGTTCTCTCTCGTTTGGAAGCTAAAGGTTTCACTATTCCATCAAAGTCGAAGTCATAGATGGTAATTCATCTTTATACTCAGATATGGAATTGCTGGAGCTAGGTGATTGGTCAGAGATTGGGAGGAACTATTGCTTGATAATGGTCGTGTGAGTGCTGAGGTTTTTCGACTAATGGCACTTTCAATTCATGTTTATCTAAACAATTTTGGTGTATTTCAAATAGAAAAAATGATTGTCATGCCTGCTAATCATGCCTACAAATTAACCTAATGATTTGATTGGTAGATTTAAAATAATGATTGGTGGAAATTTGGAGAGAGAAAGTACTTAATGCCAAGGTTGCAAAAATCGCTAGGCGGTAGCGTGGCGGCCGGCAACCGCCTAGCGATTAATCGGTTAGGCGGGGATTAATCGAGGATTAATCGGATTGGATTTTTTATATATAAAGTTAAAAAGTTTTGAAACTATATGCCTGATTTGGCCGATTTTTTCCGATTTGGCCGATTTATTCCAGATTTGGCCGATTTCTATTCATAACCGAGTTGGCCGATTTATCCTATTTTTGTCTGATTTGGCCGATTTATGCCCGATTTGACCGATTTTTATCCGATTAATCGGTATGTTGACCGATTTTTGACCAAACCGATTAATAAAGTCAATTAGTGAAAATCGTGACGGTTAATCCCCGCCTAGCGATTAATCGCTGATTAATCGGCCGCTTAGGCCAATTTTTGCAACACTGCTTAATGCAATAGTACAAGTGATTTATGCATTAGGTATATATTTAGTCTTGTGTTGTAGGTCTAAATAGCATTACTCTTTCAAATACATGTAAATCTGTTACTCCCAAATGACTTTGATTGTGCAAGTTCTGAATTATGTCTGTTCTAAAAAGTCGCTTGTAAGCTTATTATCTTTTTGGTATTATATCTTTAGTCCATGGTTCTCTTTTTTAATCATGTTGATCATTGCTTATACGTTTTAATACCCGCCTGCAATGTGTGAGGACACCTCATTTTAGATATCTTTGAAGGCACATGTAGAAAAACAAAGAAGATCAATATCCATTAATGAGTTAAAACGAAGTATTATACTCCTTTTTCGTATTTGAACATAAAATATAAATGTACAATTCAGTTTAGTATAATAATCATTTTGTAGATGCTATCGTTGACCTATCAGAGTCAAACTAACGACTTTTCTTCATCAAAGCTTTGGCAAAATTATTCGCTTCTATAGCACCATGTAACCACGTTACATTAAAAGAACATTATAATCTTTTAAAAAGGTGCCTGACAGTGTAAAACAAATGACTATGTAACTCTTGGATTTCAATATCATTATGTTTGACACCTAGAGTAGAAAATCAGCGGTTGCTCAAGTGACCCATGCGCCATGGCCCGCAATACTTCCATGAAGCATTTATTGGCAAACAAGTTGATTTTGTCACTACAAGTCAAACAAAATCTAAAACAGCCATGATCAAGCAATAGTACCTTTCAGTCTCAGCCTTCAGCTAATTAAATCACTGTTATACCAATCATCTACCAACAAAAAGTATCAATGAGATAGGAATGTTAACAAGTCAAATTAGTGATGCCCTTATTTTCAGGCATGAATTCGAGTCACGACAGCTATAAGCCTATAATGCAGTTGCAGTTTAAATCATGTTATAGTAAGAATGCTCTCTGACTTGACTAAATTAACTATTCCTAGTAAATGATCAGCAGATGTACTCAAACCCTGCTGATAAATGTGGTAAAGAGTGATATCAAGCAAGAAAACATAGGCAGCAACTAACTTGAGTTGTAACCATTGACAGTTTCACATAAACAACTTAATGGGAGCATTAGGCCTGACCAAAACAGCCACAATGGTTGTTTAAGGTTCAACAATCGTTTAAGGTAACCCTGTATTAGATGCACTGAACAAGTCCTTGAATCATAATAGCCTAATGATTAATTGCAAAATATACATATGCATCGGAGGCAGTTTTCTACAGCAGGTTGCAAAAATGGTGAAATCCAGTTGGAACAAAATATTCAAATCCTTGTTTGCTTCTATTTCTAATTTCTACTAGATAACAATTTTTACTTCAAATTAAAATGAGACCTACAGTATCCAATCTAACCAAATCTCCCTACCATACTATTCAAACCACAGCAATCAGTATCCAATTTAGTTTCCTTTACCCACCAAAATTGACATTTGAAAATCCTTCAACTGTTATCTGGAATATGTCAACCGTTCATGGATATATACTGCAGTAGATTCAAGCACGTGTATAGAGAAAATAAAGAAAGACAAAAAAGTTTTTCCCATAGACTAGGCTTATTATCAAGTGTGTTCTCTAGACGTTATGGAAAGAGTTTAAGGATTAGCAAAATATGACTTCAAAGTGACTACTGTGTATTGGAGTAACAACTACTCTAGTCAGCATTAGCAAGATATGACTTCAAAGTGACGTCAATCAGTTTCCCCTGAATCGATCACCATCATCTGGTAATCTCAAACCTGGTGGAAAAACGAAACCTTTAGCTTCCAAACGAGAAAGAACCTACCAACAAAAGAACAGCAATGAGAAAAAACCTACTAGTAAATGACTACTCTGAAATACGTGTATCAGCTAGTTATTATTGAGGCAAACTGAAAACAGAACTTGCAATCGACAATGAACAAATGAGACTTTATCAAGAGGACAGATATGGATATAGACACTCATACTCGTTCCGTAGATGAGTTGTAAGCAACCACGAAAATCACCTAAAACAAGGATTAACAACATAAAAGCACACACATGTGTTTGATAATTTTCCCAAGTTATTAGAGTTTACATTTGCACTTAACGGGAAGTTCTTAGACGCATAATTAAACTAATTAAGTATGCCAATTTCAGATCACGTCTGATGATTCTGTTTTTCATGTTATAACTAATAGAGGTAATAGGGGTAGATAAATCATATTGAATTCAAGAAGTAGATGGCAAATTACTGCAAATGGTTTATATTTGTTCAATCTCATTAATTACTTCCAAAACAAACATCCTAACAAGTGCTAAGTCACGGACTGTCAAAAAATAAACAGAAAGTTGTACCTTTAAACACCGTTTCCCAATCTTAAGCTCCTTGATATGACGAAGGCTTAATATGAATCCTTTAAGCACCTCTTCTTCTTCTTCTTCATCTTTATCTGTTGTCTTACGATGCCAGCCTTTCACTGTGCAATAATCTAACTTGGCTTTGACTAAAGTAGACACATCATGCAACAAACGCTTGCTGAACCGCACGTAACTTTGGATTGTAAGTGACTGAATATGAGGAGCATTAATTTCCACTCTACATACACCATAACCAGAGTATGGAAAAAAATCAAGTTCTTAACGCTCTTTGAAGTAATATCAATCCGCCTTGGACCATAACAAGAGTGTAACTCCAATGTTTCCAACATAGGACTCCCGGATAATATATTCTGAATCAAATCTTCGCCTAATTTTATTTCTGAAATATACAAACTCTTAAGTTTATTCCAACTAATGGCACCGATTGGATTTAAGAAGCATCCTTCCAATTTCAAATGTGTAAAACATGAATTCGTAAAAAAAAACTGATCAGGCTCAAACTCATTACTCATATGCCAACTCCTATGCCAAAATAACAATACAAGCTGTTGAACGTTACGATTAGTAGCGTAAAGAATCCAATCATTGATTTTCGATTCAAACCCGGTAAAGAGAGTGGCCCAGAGTTGGAAACTATATTGAGGTTCGACTGAGAACTACATTGAGTTAGGGTTTTGTCGACTAAAACAAAATCCTCAAGCGATAATTATATTTCATAAAAATGAGATTATGAACATAAGGCCAAAGATTTTTCCATCGTTTCGAGAGTGTACCTGTTCTAATGGCCTCTTTTGTTGAAGGTAAACGAGAGATGAATTCAAGTAATAAGCAATCTGGTAACAAACTAATTCGATCTTCTTCGTCTTTCATAACTCCGATTCTGATTTCGTTTTGTTCTCTTGGTGCCAAAAGAGTTGCAGGTGTTTTACTTCACCACAAGAAAAACTAACGAAATTGTAAAAAAAAAATATGTAGTATTGCATTTGCTCCAAAATTTATATAAAAACTTATCAAATGGTCTTTAGATTTTACATCACTGGCAGCCCAGTTTGGCCAATGGGCTTGACAGAAAGCATGTTATTTTTTTTTTAATTATATATATATATATATATATATATGATATATATATATATATATATATATATATAGAGTCACTTTATTTTCAGAACCTACTTTAAGTGCGAGAACTGCGAGAACCACCTTTTTACAACTAATAATACACAATGTACATCATTTAAATGCTCAATAGCATTTTGTTATTTATATTTAATTCAAAAGGGTATAAAAGACATTTTCACATTATTTTTGGGTTTTTTTAAATAAATTCCGTTTTTTATAAACCTTGATTTTTTTATTTTGGTTTTTTTTTTGCATGCATGTTTTTGAATGATTTAGTGATGCGTTTTTTGGTTTTTTTTTTTTTTTTAAATTTTTGAAATAACTTTTTAACATGTATGTTTTTCAAATAGTAAGATGTATCTATTGTTTTTTAAATAATATAGACTTATAACAAACAAAAACAAAACTGATATATACAAAATTCAATATTAATTGAAATATAATTAAAATACAAATTTCTATAAATACAAATAAAAAATATGAACCTTTTTAATGCATATACTTATATTTACATTTCGTTAATTACAAAGACAAAAAACACATATGCAATAATCGCATATCTTCAAAAATCTATCTTCGTGTATATATGTGTTCATCAACTTTTAAGTCTTCGATGGTTATTATCTTCATCAATCTGAAAAAGGCATACACAAAAACAATTAAACAACAAATAAATAAGAAACAAAACTTATTTATGTATAAGCAAAATTTAAAAGATATATGCATAATTTTTTCCTTAATTTTATATCAATCATAAAACATATATGCACGCTTTTTCAGAAATTTTATACGAACTATAAAAACACATATGCACCATTTCATTCATTTTATATTAACTATAAAACATGTATGTAGTTGAAGTTTCTCATCAGATTCGAACATATGTGCCACGCCTCCAAAAACATACATGTACTCCTTCAAACACATATGCACCCTAAAACACGTATGCACTATTTCTTAACCACAATGCATGCCACTTGAAACATATATGCACCGTAAAACACTTATGCACTACTTATTAAAACATGTATGCACTATTTCTTAAAACACATTTACACCCTAAACCATTCTCGGGCAAAAAAATAAATAAATAACTACAATAAAAAATAATACTTAATTGAAAATCTCGTAAAAAACCCATCTAGTAATTCATACAATACCAAAAGGACATGGATGAGATCTTGTATTTACGTAATTAAAAAAACAATTAACAACATATTTTGTATCTGAGAATAAATAAACAAATCACCATTTACACATAAACAAGTAATGAATTAAGTATTCTACTAGAGCAAAAACAAATTTCACACAATATTGACAAGTAGCTCACTGACATCATGTGTTTCACACTCGTACCACCCATACATGCTAAAAAAATACACCTTAAAAGAACCTCTGTACACATCGATAGCATAAACATTAGTCAAATAGAAAGGCTCATTACCATCTCTTCTACAATTGTCACAGCAAAGGCAGCACTTTATCACCACCGTCACTTCACCACCGCGGACCACCGCCTTCCTCTCCGTCTCCAAAAACCTCCGTCGTCTTTGATAATCAAGACATTACAAAGATTAATAGATCAATCGGACATAAGCGATGCCAAGGTATCGGTTAACTTTTCAAGCGACTTTGAGATCCGTCATGGCATAGGTTAATACTTCGGGCGGGAGGTATGAAAAGAGAACATGGAGAGTGGTTTGAAGGAGAAAGGATGGCGGCGGCTGAATGATAGATCTGATGGAGGTTTTTAGGTTTAAGTGAGGGAGAAAGAGTAGATCGATATATGTCAAAAAAAATTATCGGTTATATTTTGGAGTGAATTTTTTTAGGATAGATACATAATTCCTAAATTGCCCTTTGAGCTTTACAAATGGCAGCCTAATCTTTCAATGAATTACATAAATGGCACATTCATTTTTGACCATTGATCAATTAATCTAGTGGCTAAAAAGTAGTTCTCGCAGTTCTCGCATTTAAAGTGGGTTCTGAAAATAAAGTTTCACTATATATATATATATATATTAACAGAACTTAACTTATTTAAATCATGGGTTTTTATGGTTATCTTTCATTAATTTTTATTAGTTTTCTCATGTTTTTAGAGCAAGGATGCCCGTTTGGTTTAGAGGTTTGGAGTGGCTTTTGACTTTTACTGTTGGATTTGATATTAAATTCAAAAAATGGCCGCTGTGTCAAAACCAAGGCATGTTGGCCGGTATGCTCACATTGTGGGTTATGTGATTGTCTCTCTCTCTCACATCTATCTTTTTATCACTATATTACTCTCTCCGTCTCAAAATTATTGTCATGAGAGAGAAGTCACAAAGTTTAATAAAAATGAGGCAACTATAAATCTCAACCACTCAAAGAGAATATTCCTCTAATACATTCTCTAGTTTTTACTAAAAATGGAAAGTGGACAATCTTTTTGAGATATCCCAAAATAGAAATATGGACAATTATATTGAGACGGAATAAATTAATAAAAAGTGACTTTAAATACTTTTAAATTTAATTAATTATATATCATAATATATTTTCTTTCTCTTACTCTTTTCAAACTTTTTCCAAAATTTTCAAATCATTTTCAAATCTAAATCCAATTCTAAACCCACATACAAACCAAACGGGCCCTAAGTAAAAGATTAGGAAGTAAATAATTTCATCTTCCATTAATATTTTCTTATTTTAGTTGTGGTTTTGCTTCAATTCGGTATCGCTTTTTTCAACAAGTGGTATCAAGAGCTAAGGTTGGGTGTGTGTATAATTATTTATCGTATGCTCTGTGGTTGCCACTAAAAAGTGGACCCTCCACATCAAAAGATAAATAAGATTATACGTACTCAAAAGGTGTCCGTTACTATTTTCCACAAATAGTAGTTTTTGTCGAAAAGAAGATTATGATAGTAGCTATGGCGACTAAATTTAAAATTGAAAAGTTCAATGGGAATAATTTCTCATTATGGAAATTAAAGATGAAGGCTATCCTTAGAAAGGATGAATGTTTGGCGGCCATTGGTGAAAGGCCAGCTGAGGTCACAGATGATAGTAAATGGGACGAGATGGATGAAAATGCTATTTCAAATCTTCATCTTGCGTTAGCAGATGGGGTTTTTTCAAGCATAGAGGAGAAGACGACCGCAAAGGATATCTGGGATCATCTTGCACGACTGTACGAGGCAAGATCACTCCACAACAAAATTTTCCTTAAGAGGAAACTTTATGCTCTTCGCATGGCGGAATCTACTTCGGTGACCGAGCACGTTAATAGTCTGAATACTCTATTTTCTTAGCTCACGTCCTTGAGTTGTAAAATAGAGCCACAAGAACGTGCTGAAATTCTACTTCAAAGTTTACCTGACTCATATGACCAACTTATAATCAACCTAACCAGTAACGTTCTTTCTGACTATCTAGTCTTCGATGATGTTGCAGCCGCTATTCTGGAAGAAGAAAACAGGCGTAACAATAGGGAGGACAGACAGACCAGTTCAAGACAGGTGGAGGCTTTGGTGGTGACGAGAGGAAGGTCAATGGAACGTGGCCCCAGTGGGAGTCACAATCATGGTAAATCTAGGACAGGAAAGAAGAAGAATTTTTAATGCTACAAATGTGGCAAGCCGGGTCACTTTAAGAAAGATTGTCGGGGTTTACGCACCTCTATTCCTCAGGGAAATGTCGTTAGCACTTCAGAAGATGGTAACGCTCTGTGTTGTGAAGCAGCGGCTGCAAATGAAGGCAGGAAGAGATTTGCAGATGTATGGTTGTTCGATACGGGAGCTACTTTTCATATGACCGCAAGAAGAAAATGGTTTCATCAATATAACCCTATCTCTGGAGGCGGATCTGTGTACAGTTGCAATGATCATTGGAATTGGAAATATCATGGTGAAGGTGCATGATGGTACAGTGCGTACTATTCGGGATGTGCGATATGTGGAGGGCCTGAAAAAGAATCTTTTATCTTTAGGACAATTGGATGATCTTGGTTGTAAGGTTGAAATACAAAACAAGATCATGAAAATTATAAAAGGCGCGCTTGTACTTATGAAAGGAGAAAAGGTGGCTGCGAACTTATACCAGCTGAAGGGAGAGATAATGGAAGAGGCAGAAGCATCTGTTGCTTCAGATAGTCCAAGTCATAGAGTTGCAGTAATATGGCATCAGAAGCTTGGACATATGTCGGAACAAGGAATGAAGATTCTTGTGGAAAGAAAGCTAATTCCTGGCCTCACAAAGGTTTCTTTACCTTTTTGTAAGAATTGTGTTATTAGCAAGCAACATGGCCTAAAATTCAAGACATCAAATTCTAGAAGTGTTTCTGTTCTAGAATTGGTTCACTCTGATGTGTGGCAAGCACTAGTTCTATCCTTGGGAGGAGCAAGGTATTTTGTATCTTTCATTGATGACTATTCAAGGAGATGTTGGGTGTACCCAATCAAGAAGAATTCGGATATGTTTGAAGTTTTCAAGGTTTGCAAAGCGCGGGTGGAACTTGATTCTGGAAAGAAGATCAAGTGTTTGAGGACTGATAATGGAGGCGAATATACAGGTGATGAATTTGATATTTTTTGAAGGCAAGAAGGTATCAAAAGGCAGTTCACGATGGCATACACTCCTCAACAGAATGGTGTGGCAGAGCGGATGAACAGAACCTTGTTAGAAAGAGCAAGAGAAATGTTGGCAACTGCAAGCTTGAAAAAATCATTCTGGGCGGAAGCAGTCAATACTGCATGTTATGTGGTAAATCGGTCACCTTCAACTGCAGTTGAGTTAAAGACACCGATAGAGATGTGGACGGAAAAGCCAGTCAACTATTCGGACCTTCATATATTCGGTAGTCCTGTGTACGTGATGTACAATACCCAAGAAACTACGAAGTTGGATCCAAAATCCAAAAAATGTTTGTTCTTGGGGTATGCTGATGGAGTAAAGGGGTATCAGTTGTGGGACCCCACTGCCCAAAAAGTTTTCGTTAGCAGAGATGTTGTCTTTATGGAAGACAAAGTTCAAGAGAATGAAGAAGGTAATAGCACTACAAGAGAAACTACAACAATACAGATGGAAAAGTAATCTCAGTCGAGTGATTCTTTTGAAGCCGTACCACAAAACGAGGTAAATGAGACAACTGAGTCTCAAGCTCCAATGACTCGTACTCTTAATCGTGAAAGAAAACGTCCGGTGTGGCACTCGGATTATGTTATGGAGAGCAACGTTGCATACTGTCTTCTTATAGAGGAAGGAGAGCCATCAACTCTTCAAAAAGCACTGAATAATTCAGATGCATCGTTCTGGATGGCAGCAATGCAAGAAGAGATTGAAGCTCTTCATAAGAATAAAACGTGGGAACTAATGCCACTACCAGCAGGTAGAAACCCCATTGGAAACAAATGGGTGTACAAGATCAAGAGGAACGGTGATGACTAGGTGGAGAGGTATCGTGCAAGATTGGTAGTCAAAGGATATGCTCAGAAAGAGGGAGTCGACTTCATCAAAATATTTTCCCCTATGGTTCGAATGACAACTGTTTGAGTGGTTCTGGCAATGTGTGCTACGTATGATTTACATCTAGAGCAGCTAGATGTGAAAACTGCATTTCTTCATGGAAATCTTAAAGAAGAAAATTACATGCTCCAACCAGAAGATTTTAAACAAAAAGGAAAGGAGAACTTGGTTTGCAGGTTAAACAAATCTCTGTATGGTTGAAAGCAGGCGCCGCGGTGTTGGTACAAGAGATTTGATTCTTTCATCATTGGCCTTGGATATAACAGACTACACGCAGATCCTTGTGCATATTACAAGAGGTTTGGAGACAATGATTTTGTCATTTTACTGTTATATGTTGACGACATGTTGGTTGCAGGCCTCAACAAAGATCGTATCAGTAAACTGAAGGCACATCTCGCTAGGGAATTTGAGATGAAATACTCGGGACCCGCAAACAAGATTCTAGGGATGCAAATTCACCGAGATAGATTTAGTAGGAAGATTTGGCTTTCACAGAAGAGTTACTTGAAGAAAATCTTGCAACGGTTCAACATGCAAGATTGTAAGCCAATATCAACCCCGTTTCCTACTAATGTCAAGTTATCCTCCAAGATGAGTCCTAGCAGTGAAGACGAGAGGATGGAGATGTCTCGAGTACCGTATGCATCAGCAGTGGGAAGTTTAATGTTCGCGATGATTTGTACAAGACCAGACACTGCACATGCAGTGGGAGTAGTGAGTCGGTACATGGCGAAAATTGGTAGAGAGCATTGGGAAGCTGTGAAGAGGATCCTTAGATATATTAAAGGAACCTCAGATGTTGCATTATGTTATGGGGAATCGGGTTTAACCGTCGAGGATATGTTGATTCGATTATGCGGTGATTTTGACTGAGTAAATCAACCACCGGGTATGTGTTTACACTTTTGGTGGAGCGATGGTGGGTTTCAAAAGCTGCGATCGGTTGTGGGTATGTCAACAACCGAAGCAGAATACGTTGCAGTTGCTCAAGCCAGCAAAGAAGCAGTATGGTTGAAGATGTTGTTGGAGGAGCTCGGGTACAAATAAGAGAAAATTACTCTATTTTGTGACAACCAGAGTGCCTTGTATCTTGCAAGGAATCCAGCATTCCATTCAAAGACAAAGCATATACGAGTTCAGTATCACTTCGTTCGTGAGAAAGTGGATGAAGGAACCGTGGATATGCAGAAAATTCATAGTGATGATAACGTGGCAAATTATCTGATGAAAGCAATCAACTGTGACAAGTTTATATGGTGTCGATCCTCATGCGGCCTAGCGAAAACGTAAGCAACATGAAAGTGCAAGGAAGGATAACGGTGTGAAGATTGATTGAGCTTCAATCGAATCTTCAAGTGGGAGATTGTTACAATATGATTGGTAGTTACAAAGGTGGCATGCAAATGTAGAAATAGTTGGTCAAGGATTCACATGGATGCAGTAATTTGGTAGCCTACAATTTGGACGGTGGCATGATATATGCATGTTGGCTCCTATTTTCATATTCATTTGTTGACTAAAATATTTACAAAGAAGCCATGCAACATTAGTATAAATAGGGGCTCCTTCATCAGTTTCATTGCATCCCATTTTTTCTTTCCAAGTACTAAGTCTTCTAGTGTGTGAGGATATTAGAGAGTTTGGTATATCTCCTAATTACAAAAGATAAATATTGTTAATCTTTGTAATTAGAGAGAAGGTGTAATTCCTAATTTCCATCATAGTGAAACGTATCTTTCCTTGCCCGTGGTTTTTACCGTGTTGGGGTTTTCCACGTAAAATCCGTGTGTCATCTTCTATTAATATTTTCTTATTTTAGTTGTGGTTTTGCTTCAATCCGGTATAGCTTTTCTCAATACTTTGGACTCAAGATCATAATCTTATTTTCGTATATCATGGTGATAATCATTTACTCTCAGATTTATTTTTGTTTGTTGACAAAACCTTAACTCAATGTTGCCATATAAACCTCAACAAATTCAAACTGGTTACTAGATACAATACTCAGTTTGAATCACAAATTAACCATTGGATTCGTTACGCTGTTGATTGTAATGTTCAAGACCTTGATTTAACATTATGGAATAGGAATGATGACATGGGATTTGAGTTTAAGATACATTATGACTTCTTTTTCACCAATCAATGTTTTACTGATTTATCATTAATAGGGTTTAAATTAAGTCCGACCGGTTCTATTAATTGGAATAACTTAATTACGAGCTTGTCTCTTTTAGAACGGAATTTTTAGAGGAAGATTTGTTTCAAAATATATTATCCAGAAGTCCTCTTTTAGAATCTTTACTTACACACAACTACTATGGTTAAGCGGATTGATATTACTTCTAAGAGTGTTAAGAATTCTGTGTTCTATGGATACTGTTGGCCCGTTTTTCTGGATCTATAATCAAAATATACCAAAATACAAATATAGGATTCGATCTTTACTTGAAATAAAAGTTTTATATAAATTTGTCATCCAATCTGTTCATACATAAAATCTATCTATATATACATATTGAAAGGGTACAATGAAGAGTCGTGTTGGTTCAAATGAACCAACGGATATGTCTGTTTAGGGCATAACTGCTAGAAAACGGTTATCTTGTAACTGCTATCTCATAACTGCCATAGGTTGACTTTCTTCTTTGACTTTTGGGTTGACCGGGTCGTTTGGGTATTGACTTGGGTCGATTGGGATTAACCCAAAATTCTCCTTTAATTCTGGGCTGATCATATTTTCCTGGTGCTTCTTCAACAGTTGCCATAAGCAATGTTGGTTCTAAGTCTTCTTCAATGAGATTAGATTGTTCTTCTTTCTTTGATTGAAATTTGTTTGCAAAATGCCCATACTCCTTGCATTTAAAACACATCACCTTACTCTTATCATGAGTAAATTTATTTGAGTTGCTGTTTGATTTTTCCTTGAAATGATTTTCTTGGCCTCGCAACAAATCATGTTCACATTTTTCACAGTGTCTTCCGTGAGTAATGTTATTGTTGTGACGTGTAAACAATAACTTATATTGATCGTTATTGTCCTTATTCTTCTTAAACTTTATTCTTTCCTCGTACGTCTTGTGTCTCCCAATTGCTTCTTCCATCGTCATTTCACTTAGGTCGGAGTATTGCTCTATTGATGCAACTATTTGTAGATACCTATCGGGTACAGCATTTATGATTCCTCAATGATGCAACTATTGATGCTCTATTGATGCAACTATTTTCTTCTTCTCCAAATCCAAAGGTTAACCTTCTGGTTCTTCTCCGGTAATATGTGTTCTTCGTGAACACTTATGATTCCTCAATGAGAAACCTAGGGTTTTGAATGAATTGGGGCTTTTTATCCGTGAGTGATTTGGATGATTTGGAGATGGGATTGAGTCAATTGGTGACTCAAATAAAGTTCTTGGCTCGATTCCTTGTTTGAACAGGTGTGTTTGTTCTGATTTGTGAATCGTATATTTCTGCCCTAATTTGATGACTTCGTTATTTGTTTGTTATGAATCAAAAGGTATACGATTTTATCGTTTCTGATCCTTTTGGATTGGATGAAAAATTGTTTTCGATGTTAATTTGTCTATTGACAGATTCTTCTTGCAAATGATATGAAATGGTATCTGTTGCAGATTCGTTTGATTAACAGGAACACAAAAATGATTTTTTGATTTGTGTTTCGTTTTGTATTTGTAGAGAATAAGAATTATTTCCGAAACAAAAAAAAATTGGTCCTTTTGATTCTGAAACTAAAAAACGAAAGATTGGTGTATGATGATTTTGGCTCTGATACCAATTGTAGGCCCATTTTCTAGATCTATAATCAAAATATACCAAAATACAAATATGGGATTCGATCTTTACTTGAAATAAAAGTTTTATATAAATCTATCATCCAATCTGTTCATACATAAAATCTATCTATATATACATATTGAAAGGGTACAATGAATAGTCGTGTTGGTTCAAATGAACCAACAGATATGTCTGTTTAGGGCATAACTGCTAGAAAACGGTTATCTTGTAACTGTTTGTAACTGCTATCTCATAACTGCAATAGGTTGACTTTCTTCTTTGACTTTTGGGTTGACCAGGTAGTTTGGGTATTGACTTGGGTCGATTGGGATTAACCCAATAGATACATGTCTCCCGAAGAGGATCTTGATGATGTTATCGAAATTAATGCTCCTTATATTGTGTCACTAGAGATCAAAGATGTTTTTTATTTGAGGAAACTTTCGTTGCTAAATGTGTCTTCTTTAGTCCTAGCCCACTTAGATTACACGAATGGTAAGTTTGATGAAAAACCAATTTTAGAATACGATATAGAGATGCTTGAAGGATTTATACTAAACCTTCACCATGTCAAGGAGCTTAAAATTGGGTATATGCTTATTGAGGTAAAATTTACTATTGTATTTAGGCTTTTTTGTCTTTGTTGCTTTAGTAGTTCTTTATTGACTATTTTTCGTATACCGTAGTTAGATGTTTACACACGGGGGGTGTTTGGATGTATGCTTTAAAAGTGATTATTTAGACTTAAACAACTATTATTAGATTATTAGTTGCCTCACTTGCTTGAGCAAGAGATTTTGTAGATCATTTACACGTATCTCAAAATCAATGTGTACTCTGATTGTGTTGAATGTAAAGTTAAAACCAAGTTTTGCGATAGCTGCGATAGTTAATAATCGTACAATAAATCACCCCTTTGAATTCACAAGACAAAGTCTTAACTTTTGCGAAAATATTAAAACATACATGTTCATTGCAATAGAAACTATGAACCCAATTGAGTAAATCTAAAGTCACAAACAGAATTTTCTTCCTTTTGCTATTAAACACAAATGTATATCGAGTATAAATGTCTTTCTTTATTCCTCTTGAGAGTATCCTTTGTCATAAGGGGTGCAATTGTACGTTATATTTATCTTTGCCTTGATCATAACTTAATTTTTCTGGATGTCAGACTTCTGATATTGTTCTTTTTGCCTTGCTATTTTTGTGTTTATAGATCTTATCGTTTTTGGAAGCTAAAGGTTTCATTTTTCCATCGCACATGAAGATTGTGGATGCTAATTCACGGTTATACTCTTATAGTGATTACATGGAGTCACATGATTGGTCTGATAGTGATTCAGATGAAAGTGGAGATTCAGCTGAACTGCTTGATGATGGTCCTAAAAGTGAGGGTTATGAGACTAATTGAATGATGACACTTTGGGGTCATATATTTTGCTAGATAGATAGACATTTTTGGTGTCTTTCGAATGCATGTAGTTTTGGGTACTCTGGAAAATGGTTGCTTTTACCTTGAATAAGCTAATGTTTGAAAAAATTTAAAAATATTCTTGGCTCATTAGCTTATGATCAGATGTTTGTTCTTTTTCTTTCGTGGTTCTTTCGGTCAATGGTTAGGCTGTTTAGTTGATTGCAATCTGCAAACAACAGATTGTATTACTGGTTGCATAAATATACATTGAGACAAGATATAGATAAATATTTAGATAAGTCAAATTAATTAGAAAGAAAAGGTGGTGTTGTTGGGCTAAGCCCGTTAATTTGTTAATAACCGAATGATTTATCTAGCTTTCTTATAGGGACTGAAAATGTATATTTTTAAACGTAAAGGGTTCAAAGAAAAAATTAATTACAGCATGCCTACCTATAAATAAATTTTAATGGGAGAAAACAGGGGAACTCTCGTTTACATATTGCAGTAATGGACGAAGAAGAAGATAGATTAAGTTCACTACCAGATTGCTTACTTGTTGAAATCATCTCTCGTTTACCTGAGATAAAATACACCATAAGAACAGGTACACTCTCGAAACGATGGCAACATCTTTGGACTCAAATTCCTAATCTTATTTTTATAAATGAGTATGGCGGTAATCACAATCAGATGCGCAAGTTCTTTTCGTTTGTTGACAAAGTTCTAACTCAATGTTGCCATTTGAATCTCGTCAAATTCAAAGTGGATACCAATTATAATATTCAGTTTGCATCACAAGTCAACAATTGTTGGTTTTATGGACAATAAATTAATAGACGTGTGTTAGGATCGAACTCGAGACTTTGGGATTGCACACTTTACGTATGAGAATTTAAAGTTAATAATTAAATATAAATGTTGTATTTATTTATTTATTAAACGAAATAACTAACGGACGTTAAGTAATTAATGTAATGGACTAACGGTCGTTAAATGTTTATGGAAAAGGACTAAATTGCAAAGTTGGGAAGGTTCCGGAATCCTTTGAGGACTCAAACCGATTGGCCTAAGGGGATAAGGAAACAAGCCAAACTTGTTCACCAAGTTAGTTGGGTATATATACAAGGCTTAGGGTCTTGATTTTGCATCTCTTGTGCTCATAAGCTAAACCCTAAAATTGTTTTGTGTGTGTTTTTGTCTCCAAAACCGATCGTACACCTTATAGGGGTCGATCCAAGTCTTTTCCACAATAACAAGTTATTTGTTTGATAAAAACTAGCGGTACTTTAATTCGGTTTAGTACGTGTGTACAAGAACTTAGTAATAACATACTTTTGTTATTATCTTGGATTGAATTACAAAACGGTAAGGGGTAATTCATATAATCCTATAAACCCTAATTAGGGTTCATCCTAATTGCTAGTTTGTGGATTTGATTCTTGTTCGGCTAGAATCAAGAAAGATGCATATACTTTATTCTTTAGTTAATTAATTATTCATTATATGTTCCTATACGCTTCGCACTTACTTTGATGTTTATTGTTTATATTTATGATTAGTCATGTTATATAATTCCAACGATGGCATCACGAGTCATTGGTTTTAATGAGTAATTAATTACTAAACACGTAAAAACGGATATTGTATTGTGTTTGATATGATTTATTCTAGGGTTTTGGTTATGATTATATAAACCCTAATTTTAGGGTTAAGGATTTTGCCTAATTTGGTTTTAAAATCTATTATGGATCGAAATTTTTTTTATGGGTGGAAACCCTAAAATTTTTTAGTCGATTTCCTAAATTTTTTTTAGGGTTTATATTAATTGTTATGTTATCTATATCGAAACCTAGATTTAATATATTTGTTACGTGATAAATTCATGAATAAAGTGTTATGTGACATGGAATTGTATGCGATCTTGTGACTTAATTGAATAATTGTTATGTTATATCCATGATGATACATGCATGTTTGTCATGGATAGTTGCTTGTATTATTATTTAATTGTTAAGATTGGATTAATTGTTAAGTTTTATACACATGTATAATTATGATAAATCTTGAATTGGGGAAAACTCAATTATATACATTAATGAATCAATTATGTGCAATTTGGTATATCATTAATTATGGGTTTACGCAATCGATTCATCGATGTATGTGGCTCACTTTCAATTGAGAGGTGAAAGCCCTAATTAATATATACGTTAATTTAACCTAGACATTGATTATTAATAGGGTTTTATCCAATAAGTTGCATGTGGCTACTTGTTTACACGTATAAATTGTTTATTATATGCGCATTGGGTTTTAGTAGTTTATTTTTATTTATTACTTGTTTGTTTATTATGTTAGGCAGTTTTAAGCAAAGGGTAATTTTGAATAGAAAATAATACGGACTAAACAATGGCGAAATTTGATTTGTTTTGGAAGAGTTAAGTTTTCTATAGTTTAATTGATTGGTGACTTTGGTACAATGGTGAACGGCTCACCCATTCGAATGAACTATAAAGGGTTATTTAAGAAGTGCATGCATCGCTTGAATGGATGTCTAAGGTTATGCGTTTGCGCTTACAGTCCTACGCCCTCAGAAGTTCGAATGGAGCTACTTAGTAAGCCATAAAAGTACAAGCTCATCTTAAGGGCGAATTAGTTTTAATTCCATGTGCCACTTCGGTGGTAATTATCCGAAACACTAAGTGTTTACACTTATGCAAAAGTACGGTATAATGGATGATAATTAACACTAAATTCCTTGATTGGTGAACCCAATACCTCAATCAAAACTTTGATAATTTGATCTTTATGAATTGGAAATAAAAAGTTTTTTTTATTAAATTTATGCTACAAGATGAATGCATGACATCTTTGTACATATTTGATTTGACCACATAAAATCAAAACTAGTACCCTTTTAAATTAAGAATGTGCCATCTAATTAAAAGGAACACTTGAAGTTGCAATTTACGTCATGAGAGTACTTGGCGAGATTGTGATGGAAAGGTAAATCTCTATGTAAAGTCAGACCTTACATGGACATATTTGCGTTCTTTAAGTTAGACACTTAAGTTGAGTAGGAAGTGAGACACGGACTCAATGGCATAAGATGGGATGAAACATGTTTATATTTGCAATAGCGTTGGAAAATATAAATCCCATAATGATCTAGGAATTGGAAAATGTTTGCCAATTATTGTTCGACGATTACCCTATTATGTGCTTTCGTTACTAGCGGATCAAGCGATGTAATGGAACTACGATAATTTGGATCCTAGTTTTGAGAAAATTCTATGGTTATATGAATATTACCTTGGGTATTTTATTTTCTTGAAAAGTTTAATTATCGAAAATACTAAAATTGAATTTTGCTAATTCTTTAAATGTATTAATGCAACATTAAACCGTAAGCGAAGGTTATTCTGAATTGGTAAATTGATCTACACCGTAAGGGTTTTTGGTAGAGTCAACTTTACTATAAGAATGAACCTAGTCCTCTTTTCATAAGAAAGAGTGAGATCCAATCCTATTCCTTTTCATGAATGAAGAAAGGTATGATAGGACAATTAGAATTGTCTAAATTCTAAATACATAACTCGTAAGCAAATTTTAATAGTTAAGAAAATTGCATATTTTCGAGTTATTAAATTAGAAGCTAGACTAATTCTTGTATAATTGGTAAAGACAAACTAGCATATTTTATCTAGTTGTTGTGCTTTGACCATTTAAAAGTACTACTTACAATTGTTGGAATAGTAGAACTATTAAGAAAGAAATTGCATGCCCAAATTTTCAAGTTAATAGCATTGATGAATAGCTCATCATCTACATAGTAGAATACACTCTTTTAGTAAATAAGTAATTGTTATGTATGGACTTTATCAAAAGTGTAGGAAGTAAATAGAACGATATTTTCTTTCTTTGGTTAATGAAACACTTACAATGTTGTCAAATCCGATTGGGAGTGTTGTGTTCTTATTCTTGAATAAAGAATTAATGTAATGATCTCTTATTCAGTGGGAGTTACAAACTTTGTCATCTTAGTAGTAACTCAGTTATCTCTAGAATGTCTTATGATAATTATTTTCCACTTATAGACACTTATGTTTTCAAGGATAGTCATGTACGTTTCCTTATTAGACAATGAAGTGATTCTACATCTACTAGTTATGCTAATATCAATGACACAATCATATTAGTCACATAAACAAACATATGTCGTGTTGTTTATCTGCTACATGATATTGTTCCATGCACAAGTGGGAGAAATCTATATTGTGTGCAAGGTACAACATATAGGTATATGATTTAACGGATTCTCTTGACGCAAAGGTAAGAGACTAACGTTCTAATATAACTTGTACATATCTAATTCAAGAAACACTTGGTGTTACAATTTACGTCATGTGAGAACTTGGCGAGATTGCAACAACAAAGTAAATCTCTATGTGAAGTCAGACCTTGCATGGACATATTTGCAGTTTCTAAATTAGACAAGTATTTAGAACATGTGTCAAAATGATATATAAGACTACTTCAAATTAAATATTTGTGTATTATTAGAATGACCTAAAATTAAATGAAGTAATCTAATCATACTTCAATTTGTTTATTTATGAATTTTGGAATGACATAAATAAATGAATAAATAATGTAGTCCTACATTATTGTGAAGTAAATAAATTAACTTGAAATTACTATTGAAACCAAGAGTTGTGTTCATAATTACTTTTGTTAAACATGTTTATGATTCATTGTAAAGACATAAACATAAAGTCTTTTAAGACTTATAATAAAGTAAGACGTTAACTTGTTATGTTTTTAATTAAGACATATACAAGAAGTCATTGAGTTGATCAATGATTTATAACGTATAATGGGATTATAACGTTTATGTTTCTTGTTGAGACATGGATATGAAGTAACTTGGTTAAAAGGTACTTGTGTTATAAAGCATGTAATTGGCTTGGAAAGTCTATTATACCATTAAGTTGACTTAGTTGGTAAATAGGTAAGCCAAAAGGAATATGTTTATCTTGTATATTGTTAGATTGTCTTACAATATTAAATTCTAATGAATACCACAAGTTGATGGTATTTTCAGTTAGGAGAATCAGACTCTATTTGATTTGTTTGATTCAAGATAACCATAACTTCTTTCTTAAAAAGTAACAAGGTTAGAAAATTGAGTATGGATTGAATATACTCAATATGACTCAATCTAGAAGATTGTTAAAACACCATTTCATTATGGAATGTGATGAATCACATTAAGTTTTAAAATTGAATATTCTGAATTTGTTAAACTATTAATGAATAGGTTATTAACAAAGTAAAATCAGGAATTATCAATGTGTATTTGTAATGTCCCAAAAGAGAACAATGTAGTTTTGCTCTAATTGTTAAGTATATATAGATAGTCTATATATTACAAAAGGCAAGTGGGAGTTTTTTTTTATCTTGAAAGATAAAATTACAAGATACATAATCTTCTAAAACACACTAGTAAATATCATGATGAGGTTAGACATGTAAATGATAGACCTCAAGATGATGGAATTTTCATTCATAGATCTGCAAAGATATCTCGGATATTTGACTTATATCTTTGAGAAATATGAGTTCAGGATTATAGTAAACACGATAATCATTATGATGGATTACCGAATATTGAATTGGGTAAATTACTCATACTATGAATGTAAAGATCATCCATAAAGATAATCAATTTTGGAAATTTGGTTTATCTTAATAGTTAGACTAGAGAATGGAAATGAGTTTCTTCAAAGAGATGAAAAACCCTAGTGGTTTGAATTTCTATGTAGAAATCATATGGACAAATTGTACACATATTTAATGCATGTTTTATGACAAGATTATTAATCATATTTAAGCAATTAATTGTGATTGAACATTCTTTCCTAAGACACATTAAATATATAAAGATGATAATTGTCATACTTGTTTTCATTAATATGAAATATGACAATGGAATATCAAAACTCTTTCTTGAGAAATTACTTGAGCGAGGACGGTAAGTAATTGAAAGGTTTTTAATTCATATAATCTTTGGAAGTGTACTGAAGTGCAATAATTCATGAATGGATAAATGCATGCATCTATGAAATTATTCTTATGTTTAATTATTAAATCCCATTTTCGATTTATAATTAAAGTAAGATAAATTTAAGTATTCACGAAAGCTAGTGGGAGTATTATGTTAAGTTTCTTAAATCTTATATGTTGTATAGCATATAGTAAGTAACATTCCTTGTAAGCTAAATGTTAAGTCTTAGATTGGAATGAAACTTCACTTGTAAGATTTAAGAATTAAAACATATAACCTTGAAATATATGTTTATTGTTAATAAACATGTGCAGTAAAATAAATGATTCTAAATAAAACATGATATATCATTTGGGAAATTGATAAATATCTTTTGACAAGATAGAACATGAATGAAGTCTAAGTTTGACATGTAGATTCATCATGTACATCATGTAGTGTATTCAAATTGTTGTATCATTCTTGAATGATAGATAATTTGACAACATTGATATCTAAT
This sequence comes from Chrysanthemum lavandulifolium, assembly GCA_022545495.1. Classification (NCBI taxonomy): domain Eukaryota; kingdom Viridiplantae; phylum Streptophyta; class Magnoliopsida; order Asterales; family Asteraceae; genus Chrysanthemum; species Chrysanthemum lavandulifolium. The sequence continues at coordinate 23,496,325 of CM040243.1, forward strand.
TAAAAGTTATTAGATAACTTGTGTAATGAATATTCTAATAGAATTACATCCTTAAAACCTGGAATTGCTCCTAGATTCTATGGATGAACAATATGTCAATTGTTGTGCAAATTGTCATCGACTTTAAACTTGAAAGTTAGGAAAGCATCAAACGTTACATAATAAGATATTAAAGTTTACGGAGTTTTAATGGGCACATTGTTGTTTGTATACAATGATCTTTGGTTTAATTGAGATGACACTCAATACTAGTCATGGTAGGATTTCATCCTTGTTAATGGCCATGTGAACTAGTAGTGCTTATCTAAAACACAGTTGCATTATACATTAAAGAATAAGAATACTTTAAACTTTGAAATGTTTGAAAGTTTAAATTGTCATAAATTTGTGATAGAGGATGTTACACACTTTATGAATTATTATGTGGATTGTTGAATGCACAGATACAAGGACTTCATTAATTGAATTCTTGAAATAAGTATTCTCAAAATTATGATAGATCACGTTGGTTGATTCATGCCTTATCAACAAGTATGATTGTCATTACTTGAAGCATAATTCATCAACTGGAATTTTCATGCATTGATCTATTTGGTATTTGGATAAGGGATGTTAAACAATTGTTATAATATAAATCAAATACTTGGTATGTTTGATTTTATAATATATTGTATCCTATATTTGCATGTTTAATCCGTGAATAAATTTATTTATTCTAAATCGTCCATTGTCAATTAATGATATGGGAGTATCATTAAACTAAGACAAATCTGAGAGATGTGGTAGAATATACTTGAAAGTATATTGATGAGAATGCATACCAATTTCAGATGATATTCAATGAATTGAATATAGGGCTTATCCCAACTACATAATTTACTTTGTGGATATTGTTATAAGTAAATTATGAATAGTTATCCTCAGACTTGAGATACCAGATAAGTGTCATGAATGTAGTGCATACATGGAACAACTTAACGCTATCGTGGCGGTAGTCATAAGGGTTGTTTCACGAAGTGTTGCAAAGTTTGTGGGTTATTCTCGTAGTCAAGATAGAATTTGTTCCTTCAAATTTATTTTGGAGTTTAATCTTCTTTGGGCCCTCGTAGGGTTGACAAGATGTTTGTGTGGCCACACCCAAAGTTCTCCCCGAATATGTTCGGAAGATTTGGTAATCTTGCTCAATCACTTATAACGAGAAAGCAGAATAGTTGGATAAAGAATGACTTAATTCCATATCTTTATTTAACATGGTATTAGAAACAAAAGGATAATAATAATGACACTACTACAAAATGAGGCTAAGCCAACATTTTTAAGCAACACTTGTTAAATGTGTTACTTTTTTTTACAACATTGGTTATAATGCAATATTTTTCATATAAGTGTTGCATTTATATATTTGATGCAATACTTTCATATAAGTGTTGCAAATTTTACATGCTTGTGCAACATTTTTTAGAAGTGTTGCACATCTTAAAATTTAAAGGCAACATTTAGCACAAAGTGCAGCAGATTTGCAATATTTTTAGTTGTATGTGTTCGTTACAGTACAAGTACATATAGTTTCAAATACTGTGTTTTTGAAAGAGTTTATAAACATTGACATTTAGCGGCAACTCTGAAGGACAATCTTTAATTTTGTAGCATTATATAGTTGTGAATATACTTCTAATAATTATATGTATATTCCAATCTATATTTATTTGAAGATCGCCACATTCTCTTGGAGTCCCTACAACTTTTGATTTTAAGAATTAAAACCCAATCACCACTAGAGTATTTTGGCGCCACGTCTTACATAAGTTCCCTCCATATTCCCAATTTTAATAGAATTGATGTATTTTGGCGCCACATTTTATATACACGTTCCCTCCATATTTCCAATTCAATGGAATACCAATTCGAATAACCGCAATAAATTAGGGAAAGGATTCCGTAAGAATAGAAAATTAAAAATAAAAATAATAAAAAGGATTTTTAGCCACATATTTCAAATTAGGGGGAGATTTTTTAGAGGAGATGCATATTTGTAGGTGTATCTGAAGTGTGTAGTCGTGGTTTATTCTCACCCTTCTTATTTTTAATTTTTCTTCTCATTTGATCGTAACTCTAATAAATTAAATTAAGAGTTAATTTTATAAATGGTCTTTGTGGTATGTCAGGTTTAACGGATTTATTATTTTTACTTTTTTTGAACGGGTTTGGTCCCTGTGGTTGCAACCCATAACGGGTTTGGTCCTTTGACTAATTTTTCCGTTTGTTTGACCGTCAAATTTACAGAAATAACATAAATACCTTTAAATATGGTCCATACGGTTTGTGGGGTATAACAAATTTAGTCCTTATTTTTTTTATTACGTTTCATTCGTTTTCATACGTTTTTAACCGTTTTCGTCTGTACTTTTACATTTTTATCCGTTTCTTTTACGTTTTTATACGTTTTCGCTCGTTTTTATAGGTTTTTGCACCTTTTTATCCGTAATCATATTTTTTAGTCCGTTTTATACGTTTTCGCTGTTTTATATGTTTTTATCTGTTTTCTTACGTTTTTGTTCGTGTTCGAACATTTTCGTTCGTTTTCGTCACGTTTTTTCATATGTGACGAAAAAAATTCTAAAAAAAAATTTCAAAAAAAAAGTTTGAAAAAAATTTGGAAAAATTGTTTTGAAAAAAAATCGAATAAAGGATTACAAAAAAAAATTGGAAAAAGAATTTTGAACAAAAAAATTTTTGAATGAAAAAGAATTTTCAAAAAAAAGTATTTAAAAAAAAAATTGGAAATAAATTTTGAAAAAGGATTAAAAAAAATTAGAAATTCTTTTTCAATTTTTTTTTCAATTTTTTATTTTTATTTTTTTGTAGTCCTTTCTTCGAATTTTATTTCAAAAACATTTTTTTCGCTTTTTTTTTTGAAATTTTTCTTCAAACTTTTTTTTTGATTTTTTTTTCCTGAAATATTTCTTATAGAAAATTTTTCCCGTCACACGTGAAAAAACATGTGACAAAACGTGACGAAATGTGCGAACACGGACGGAAACGTAAGAAAACAAAAGAAAACGTATAAAAAACGGGCGAAAACGTATAAAAACGGACGAAACGTATAAAAACGGACGAAAACATATAAAAACGTATAAAAAGTTGCGAAGACATATAAAAACGAATGAAAACGTATAAAAACAGATGACAACGTATAAAAACGTAAGAAAATTGAACAAAAACGTAAAAGAACTAACAAAAACGGTTAAAAACTTATTGAAACGAACCAAACATAAAAAAAAGTAGGGACTAAATTTGTTATACCCCACAAACCACAAGGACCTTATATTTAAGGGTATTTGTGTCATTTTTGTAAATTTGATGGTCAAACAAATAGAAAAATTGGTCAAGGGACCAAACCCGTTACGAGTCGTAACCACAGGGACCAAACCCATTAAAAAAGTAAAGGGACTAAATCTGTTAAACTCGACAGACCACATGCACCATTTATGAAATTAACTCTAAGACTTGTTTTCATGAAGGGTGATTAGGGGTGACAATCGAGTAGTGTTTGGGTTAACCTATTTGGGTTCGCGGATTGGTGGGTTATAGTAACCTCTACCCAAATACGACTCATTTATTATTCGTGTCAAGAAACTCAACCCTAACCCATACCTGCATAACATGTGTAACCCTGATGGTGCTCCATCGCGCGTCAGCACACATAAAACACCCCTTCCGGCATTAGAGATAGCAATCAAGTCGTTTTTTGGGTTCGTGGGTTAGCTGCTTAGTATAACTTGTTTGTGACTTATTTAACCTGTTTACGTAAATAGCTACAAGACCAGTGACCAAAGTCTAATACGCTCCAAGGGAACCTGATCCATGATCCTAAGGCTGTGTTGATGTGGTCCTCATGTCGAACCAATCTAGCAGCCAGAAGGGGAACAATGTGATGAATAGGCTTGTCGATGGCGGAAAAATTCAGCGCGGTTGTGGATGAACTCTCACCTAACTCGAAGGTGCTGTGAGTACCCTCTTCGCCTCTCCAAAAGCGAATGTAAGGTGGTAGAAATGACCAATGACGGGCATCAGACCTCATACGGAGTCTCGGCTGAGCAGGAGCCTCAGCAGCAGCCTCAACATAAGGGTTAGTCGGTGATGGTGAGACAATGAAACAAATCCTCTTACGAGGTGGTAACTGAGTGGGTCGGGATGGTGATGGTAGGGATGAAGGTGCTGGAGTGGAAGATGGTAGGGGAACTGAAGTAGTCTGATGATAAGTTAATGGTGCTGGTGGTGTCAGAGTGACTCCACCCTCCACGAAGGGCTCAGTCTCAGCAGAAGCATCTTCCGGTGATCAACATAGTCAAATGATGTAAGGGTTAATGCAATGAAATCTTCGTGAAGGTAGTCGCCAATGACAACTAAAAGTAAAAAAAAACTCCATGTTGTGCAAACAAAGCAAAGCTAAACACCTGAGAAAATACATGCTAAAAGGTCAACATATTATTGGTGAGTTCGTAGGTTTAATTAGAAGTAAAGTCAGGTACGGAACACAAGATTTTAGTAAATAAAAATAGGTACGATTGCTCTAAGATCATGACTAGGGATGTTATTCGGGTTGACCCGGTCGGGTTCGGGTCGGGTCAAATCGGGTCAAGCTTTAAAAAAACATACCCGAACCCGACCTTGTTTAGAACTCGGGTCAACTCGGGTTGGGGTCAACTCATGTCGGGTCAATCGGGTCGGGTCAATTCGTGTTCGGGGTCAACCCAAGTTTTTTTACATGTAAAAGTGTTGTTGAGCCGAGTTAGTAGGGGTCGGGTCAAGGCTAAAAAAACATACCCGAACCCGACCTTGTTTAGAACTCGGGTCAATTCGAGTTGACCCGATTGACCCGAATTTAATTTGAACCTGATCGAACCGTATGGTGATGGTGCAGGCCGTTTATCACAAAAGAGGAAGGTGAGGATTTTGAGATGGGAAGGGAGAGAGGCGACACTACTCGAGAAGGGATGAAGAAAAGTAAAAGAATCATTTGGGGAGGGTAAGTATAGGGGCGGCTATGTATATGTTGTTTTATTAATTATTGAGTGTATTAAGTGTACCCTATGTCCTGTTGTGTCACAGTGCGGTCATGGTAATTTGGTTTGGCAAAATGCGAAAATGTATTTTGGAAACGTTATTATAAAATAAAATTATTGACTTGACAAATAATCATCGGATTTTAGTCCATTACTAATATAATGCCGATGCAGCGTGCGGCGTCGGGTCAAGGCTAAAAAAACATACCCGAACCCGACCTTGTTTAGAACTCGGGTCAATTCGGGTTGACCCGATTGACCCGAATTTAATTTGAACCTGATTGACCCGTATGGTGATGGTGATGGTGCAGGCCGTTTATCACAAAAGAGGAAGGTGAGGATTTTGAGATGGGAAGGGAGAGAGGCGACACTACTCAGAAAGGGATAGAAGAAAAAGTAAAAAGAATAATTTGGGGAGGGTAAGTATAGGGGCGGCTATGTATATGTTGTTTTATTAATTATTGAGTGTATTAAGTGTATCTCATGTCCTGTTGTGTCACAGTGCGGTCGCGGTAATTTGGTTTGGCAAAAATGCGAAAAATGTATTTTTGGAAACGTTATTATCAAAAATAAAATTATTGACTTCGACAAATAATCATCGGATTTTAGTCCATTACTAATATAATGCCGGTACCCGTGCGGCGTCGTTTTTCAGGAAAAGCAACCTAACTTCTTGTTTTTAAATTTTAATCATCAGTAAACGTCAGTGAATAAATAATTCGCATTTTCTGACAGAAATAAATAGTATTACTATTATAATAATAGACAAAAAAATTACCGGTTGTCATATTTATAAATTATAAATATATAAATCTATAAATATTTTTATATTTTATGTCGTTGTAAGTCACACCTTAAAAGACGTTATGACTTCACCATGACTTATAAGGCATGAGACTTAGTCATGACCACATCACACCTCACGTTATTTATAACATTGATAATAACTTATCATCAAATAAGAAGAAAAATTGAAATGAGTACCTCATATAGTCATATTTCAAATGTGTCTCCTCTTATAATTCTATCTATTTTAATCTCCTTTTGAAATTATCTCTATTTTTTGAAATGTGAGGTTAAAAATATTTTTTTTTATTATTAATTAAAATTTTTTCCACTATATCTCTTCGTCCTCGATAATAACTAAATATTGTTCAACGAGGAATTAATTAACAATAACCGTTTTTACCCTTTTCATCTGGTAATCTCACCAAACTCCCAAACATCTTTCCCACTCCCGTTCCTTCAATCTCTCAAGAAAAAACCGTATGCATATACTATCGTCAACGAAGTGTGGCTATCGTAAACTCACACTATATTGCCGGTGGCCTCTCTCTCAACGAGCCTAGTCTTCGTCGCAACCACAGGTAAAACTTCTTTTATTTGCATCAACAAAATTTGATTCAGTTGTATAGTTATAAAAGATTCTTCGTGTTTGATAAGGATATGTTGTTATTTTGATTTAGTAGTTCGAAGTAACATGATTATTTAAGATATCTATCTTCTGATTGCCTAGCAGAAAAAGAACCGACCTATTTAATTACTATACAATCAAGTTACATTTTTCATGTAACATCACAACATAGGGTGATACAGGCTAGATGCATTTACATGGCTGGTGGGAGTTTAAACTAGATTTGTTGTCTTCCATGATGCCTGCCTTTTGAGCAATAAAGAAGTGAAGGAAATTTCGGAGATCAAATCGTTACTACTAGTATTAGTTTATCAATTTGTCCTTTGATGTATTTAGTTAATGTATGAAGTGTTACGTTATCCCAATGGATCTACGAATGACTAAAAAGTACGGAGTATCATGAGAAATGGTACTTTAAAACTGTTTTGTTGGTTATTTGTGCTTTTCATATCGTCCCCCCAATGATACTTGTTGATTATTTGTATCAGGACTTAGCTTAATTCAAACATTTGAGTTAACATGCCAAACGAAAGAAGGACATGTATATGTTGCTACGTATGGTAAAACGACACGGATAATTGTAAGATAATATTAACATTTTAGTATTAATTTATGGGGAAAAATTCGTTTTGCGGACAACACATTGGATAATTGTAGCAGGGTTTAATCTGTAATTTTTTAGTGCAGCAATTCATTTACTATAGATCATACGCCTTTTCTCTGTCATGTCGATTTAACTCTTGTTGCACCTATCTCAAGTGTTGTTGACATCACATATCATATCCTCTTAATTATATCATTGGTTATTTCTGAAATTTGTAAAATTGTTACTTGGGTAATAATAAAGGAACAAATGAAGTACTACAAGGATTTAGAAGATGGAAGTGCTTCTAAATTCTTTTTTACTGTAGAATTTATGGCAGGAGTGTGACTAATAAGTCTATAAAGATGGTGAATGGCAGAGAGACATAATTTATGTTTCCAGGGGAGCTTATAGGTCACGACAAAAGCTGAAAAAAGTTAGTTGGTGGAGATGCAAAAGAGATTGAAGAGGACCGTGAATAAAGAAACTTCAGCAGAAGAAACAAGGCTGACCCAAAAGCAATGCACAAAGAAATTGACTACCAACGGTGCATAAGCATATAGAAAAATTACCCCCTGGAGTTGCGCCATTACTTTTAATGCGGCAACAGGTATGAATCTGTTACTCGTGTTTTACTTGATGCTACTTGTTGTTGCAATAGTATAAATAATTTATGTATGTAGTGTTAGAATGACCATAAGTTTCAGCTAATCTAATTTCGTTGTCTTTTAAAGTTAGACTTGTATTTTTTTATAACATGAAACAATTGAGTATATAACATGGTTACATGGAGATACAAAATAACCATTTAACAACGGCCCATCCCCCATAGATGACCCAAAAGTACTTGTAATTAAGCTGATATAGAGAGCTACTCCAATTACGAAAATATGAATCAAATATCCCTTCAAACTAACAACTATATTTATGTTACGAGGAGGATTAGATCAGCTAAATCGCTTTCTTTATTTTATGTAATATAGTCATTGAGCTTGAAAAAAACACGACTAGCTTATCCCCACTTACGTGTACACACCACTAGAGTGTTAATGGCAGGTTACCCAACCAAAACCCGACCAGTTAGACATGAACTGTTTTGACAAGTTAGCCATCGCATTCCTTTCTTTATGGCTCAACCCATTTAACCCGAAGATGCTCCAACCTATTACATGACCATACCTAACCTTCCCATTATCTCTAACTTTACCAGCCACAAACATGTCAAGTATGATATTGAACGAGCATGGATATTTCTTTATTTTAGTATCATATCTTGTTGCATTTGTTAACAATAATAAGACCATAAATTTCCAAATAGCTATTCTTCATCATAATACAGTTCAACAATCAATCTTCTTGATCTCTTTGTTGAAATTTCACTTATGGTGTTGCTATAATTGAATATAAGACAGCTATCTTCTCTAAATTCACATTATGAATGAAAAAAACTAACCGTATAATTTTCAGGTGTAGCAGCCAAGGTTGTTTTGACGTACTCTAAGCTTGGAGTGAAGATTTGCAAAGAAGATACTTTAACGATTCCTAGGATCGTAAGAGATAAATTTTCCTATGTACTTGAGGATGTATGTTACTTTGTATTGGATAAATTTGTTCTTGTACGAGATGATATTATTTAATGTATTTTATTATTTTTATGATCGAAAAGAAAATATGTATTAATATGCATAGCATTGTGTCTGTATGTTTACTAAAAAGTGTTGCTCATGTATATGGTAGAACACAACAAAAATGTCACACTTGATACATTACAAGTGTTGCAAACTTAGTGATGACAAATGGAAAAGTGATGCAATTCAACGCAAAAAGTGTTGTATTGTGAATCTAAAAGTGTTGCACTTTATGTTAAAAATGTTGCATTTGAATATATAAGTGTTGCACTCGTGTGTAAGGAGTGTCACGTTTGAGTTTAAGAGTGTTGCAAATCATTGTATTTCACTTGCTAATCATAGGCAACATTTTCGAAAAGAGTCGCATAATCTAATATAAGTGTTGCATATATCTAAGGCAACGTTGCATAATACAGCACTTGACAAAGTGTCACATTAGCTATAATGCAACATTTTTAAGACATTATACAACACTTTGGGTGTGTCGCCTTAACTTCATTTTGTTGTAGTGTGAGAAATCATTAAAAGGTTTTCCAGGAGCCTTGCTCGAGTTGTACTAGAGGCATCGAAGTGTTGCTAGACGCTAACCGAATGTGATCACTCTATTAAGATATGTCCAAGTGGGAGCTGTTGGTTTTATGGACAATAAATTAATAGACGTGTGTTAGGATCGAACTCGAGACTTTGGGATTGCACACTTTACGTATGAGAATTTAAAGTTAATAATTAAATATAAATGTTGTATTTATTTATTTATTAAACGAAATAACTAACGGACGTTAAGTAATTAATGTAATGGACTAACGGTCGTTAAATGTTTATGGAAAAGGACTAAATTGCAAAAGTTGGGAAGGTTCCGGAATCCCTTTGAGGGACTCCAAACCGATCGGCCTAAGGGGATAAGGAAACAAGCCAAACTTGTTCACCAAGTTAGTTGGGTATATATACAAGGCTTAGGGTCTTGATTTTGCATCTCTTGTGCTCATAAGCTAAACCCTAAAATTGTTTTGTGTGTGTTTTTGTCTCCAAAACCGATCGTACACCTTATAGGGGTCGATCCAAGTCTTTTCCACAATAACAAGTTATTTGTTTGATAAAAACTAGCGGTACTTTAATTCGGTTTAGTACGTGTGTACAAGAACTTAGTAATAACATACTTTTGTTATTATCTTGGATTGAATTACAAAGCGGTGAGGGTAATTCATATAATCCTATAAACCCTAATTAGGGTTCATCCTAATTGCTAGTTTGTGGATTTGATTCTTGTTCGGCTAGAATCAAGAAAGGTACGCATACTTTATTCTTTAGTTAATTAATTATTCATTATATGTTCCTATACGCTCCGCACTTACTTTGATGTTTATTGTTTATATTTATGATTAGTCATGTTATATAATTCCAACAACAATTGGATTCGTTATGCTGTTAACTGTAACATCCAGGAGCTTGATTTATTGTTAAAGATACCCGGAATTGAAGGTGGGTTTGTGTTAGATTCCGAATCTTTTTCAAGCAGTTCATGCTTTACTAAACTCAATTTGGGTTATTGCCGGTTTAATCCAACTGGTGCTATTAGTTGGAATAAACTTACGAGTTTGAGCCTTAAATTTGTGAAATTAGATGAGGAGTTGATTCAAAATATATTATCCGGGAGTCCTCTATTGGAAACTTTCAGGTTAAAGTTTTGCTATGGTTTTAGGCGGATGGATATTACCTCAAAGAGTCTTAAGAACCTTGTGTTTACAGGATACATGAATTTTGATTCCTTTAATAATGCACATATAATCCAAGTCAATGCTCCTAATATTTGGTCTCTTGCAATCAGTGGAGGTTTGGGGCTGCGGAAGCTTTCGTTGGTCGATGTGTCTTGTTTAGTCAAAGCTCACTTAGATTACAGAAAGATTGAGAATCATGACGAAAGTCACGAAACAAATAAACAAGTGGAAGAAGAGATGCTTAAAGGATTTATACTAAAACTTTGCCATGTCAAAGAGCTCACAATTGGGTATTCATGTCAAAAGGTAAAACTTCCTTCTTATTAGCAGTTTCTGTCTTCGTGAGTATTAGTACTACTTTATTGGTTATTCTCTAATAAACTTTTCATGAGTATTCTTATCGGAAGTTTAGATATGCGTTTTTCAAGTGATTATTGCAACTTGGAGAATTAGAATCATATAATCAGTTGTGTGTAGCTAGGGATAGTGAAAATACTTCTTCCTACATTAACTAGTGACATACTTTTTCATTTTTTATTATTATGACGATCAAACGTTTTTACCCATATATGTACATAGCAGAAGAAAGTCAGAACTTTGAACCCAAATTGGCATTCCTCGTGACAGATACAAGTGCGTGCTTTCTAGTTATTGGCACTCTTTGTAGACGTGTGTCTTTACTTGACTGCCTAAAACTCATCCATTTTGGAATATACATATATATAGGTGAATTGATGGAAATCGGCGCTACTAATCGTTATGGTTCTTGCCAATCTCTTGTTTATGTGTATTTGTCTTCGGTTATAGGTTGTGGCGTATCTTTCTGACAAATTTAGTTTTTTTATATGATTAAAGATATTGCTTTTGAGATTTCAATAAGATGGAAGAAATGGATGAACGTAAACTGTTTGTTGTCAGTTTCTTTCTTCTGGCTCTTTCCTCTGTTTTAAAGGTGAACATGGTCAATATAGTTGGATACTGCAGCACCATATTAAACTTCGATAAAGTTAATCTGTTGTATATATAAAAGAATCACAAGATAGGTAATATACTAGTGATTCCTAAGTGCGTTTTGACCAGTGGTGAACTTGGACCTTTTGTCCATATGTCCATCCTGCATCTATCGCCTTTCCGTATGTGCATATATTTTTCTCCTACGTGATACCTTCATGACATGTTATTTTCTTGCTAATGCGTTTCTCATTATACTTCATCTTCTAAGTTCTATAAAATATTGTGAGCACACTTATGATAGATACACAACATAGTATGTTCTTTCATATGCCAATGAAAAATAATAGTAGCTGATATAACAAGTTACAAAAATAAAATAAAAAATACATTGACCAAATAATATCTACATATGGTGTTAGTCCGGTTGAGAAATGCACGTGCTATATACAACAAAAAAGTGTGAAGCTGTAAGAAGTTTAAGATATGAAGATACTTTAGACTCAAAAGTTCTTTTGACAAATAATTTAGTGCAATTTGCAGACTCTAAGTTCTATAACAGTGAAAAGATAACTGAAGATGCAACAACCAAGCAATATGTCGCTAGGCGTGAATGTATTGTACCTTGAAAGGATATAGGTTTCATATGATGATGTTGGGACCTGGTCATCGGAATTTAATACATTTTAAAGATCAAATGCAAAGGAAATATCACATCTGCAAGGTAATTAGTTGTCACCCAACCAACACCAAGTCACCAACAGATCAAATGTTGAAAATTGCATGTTGTAATAGTATAATAATATAGATTATGTTGATGCTTTTGTAAATGGAATCTGAATCGGAAAAGTAAATCTAAAACTGTAGAAATCTCCATCAAGTGTGTAGTGAAGTTGCTGCTGAAAGCATGGTTGTAAAACTCGTAAAAGCGGGTCGGCTACCTTGTATTAGTAATTGGCATAGGTAGGGAATACTAGGATCGGAATATTTATATAAATTTTAAAGTATATATCTGACATGTTCATAGGAACATACAATTGTTCATATGACCCTAGAAATATGTTTAGAAACCTTAACACAATTGCTCAAATACTTCAAACCTACTTTGACAGAGGTGAGTTAGTTTTGACCAAGTTTGATCCACTTTTGACCAAACTGATTTTCTTGGCTGATTCAGCTCAACTCGCCTCGGTCACTGACCTTGTAACGATTACTCGGCCTTGTAATCCAAGTTGTACAACACTGACCGTGATTATGGACTTATTGTAACCTAGATTAGAATCATATGCTTGAATGCAGATAGTTTTTAACCTTTATAGTTTATGCATGATAAATTTGGACCTGAAATATTCAAATCACTTACCAAAACAATCTAAGCTCACAATAATCTCTTAAACTGCACACCGAGCATTCCGTTAAAGTTCACAGAGAACTCAAATAATTGTGAAGATCGTTAATTCAACACCCCCTCCCCTTCTCCTTTGACCCATTCTGTACACTCACAAGATTAGTAATTTTAGGTAGCAATGACTAGTCTAGCCGCATATTGAGTGCCCCTATGAATTGACAACACAAACTCTAATCATTCTGAAGATTATCAAACCATAAATGTACTTTTGGTTGAAAGTAGAAACTTTGTATCTATTTGAGCATTTCTTGTCCCAAACACAACTGTGTGCTTGCTTGTTGTTAGTCTTTGTTGTAGAGTTATTTTTTTCCCTGAAAGTGGCTGCTTAGAATTCTGAAGTAAACTGACACAAATAACATTGCAATTTAAACTATTTTAAACCTTTGTTGTAGAATTCATCAATAAAGTTTTAATGTATTTGTTTCTTCCTGCTGTGTCTGTATCTTAGTTCTCAAAACGGTGTGAATGCAAGTTATATTTTCAGTGTTCCCTGATCATTCTAATGTATACACGGATTTCACCATTCTAATGTTGTTCTCTTTGTATTGCTATTTTCTTGTTGGTAGGTTCTCTCTCGTTTGAAAACTCAAAACTTCACTTTTCCATCAAACTTGAAGTCATAGATGCTGTCTCACTTTGACACTGATGGTTAGCTGGAGCTAGGTGATTGGCTAGATAGTGATCCAGTTGAATGCACACAGATTAAGAGGAACTATCGCGAAGAGCATATGGTTAAATGATTAATGCCACTTTGAGTTCATGTTTGTTTATACACTTTTGGTGAATTACAGATGCATATATAAGGTTACTCCAAGTGACTTTGATTGTGCAGGTTCTGACTTATGTCAGTTTTATTAAAATTTTGGTATTTTGTCGCTTGCCCATGGTTTCTTTTTCGACGATAAAGTTGTTTGACGTATTTGTTTTCACTTTCTATTAAGTTTCTCTAAAAAAATTACTCTTTCAAATACATGTAAATCTGTTACTCCCAAATGACTTTGATTGTGCAAGTTCTGAATTATGTCTGTTCTAAAAAGTCGCTTGTAAGCTTATTATCTTTTTGGTATTATATCTTTAGTCCATGGTTCTCTTTTTTAATCATGTTGATCATTGCTTATACGTTTTAATACCCGCCTGCAATGTGTGAGGACACCTCATTTTAGATATCTTTGAAGGCACATGTAGAAAAACAAAGAAGATCAATATCCATTAATGAGTTAAAATGAAGTATTATACTCCTTTTTCGTATTTGAACATAAAATATAAATGTACAATTCAGTTTAGTATAATAATCATTTTGTAGATGCTATCGTTGACCTATCAGAGTCAAACTAACGACTTTTCTTCATCAAAGCTTTGGCAAAATTATTCGCTTCTATAGCACCATGTAACCACGTACATTAAAAGAACATTATAATCTTTTAAAAAGGTGCCTGACAGTGTAAAACAAATGACTATGTAACTCTTGGATTTCAATATCATTATGTTTGACACCTAGAGTAGAAAGTCAGCGGTTGCTCAAGTGACCCATGCGCCATGGCCCACAATACTTCCATGAAGCATATATTAGAAAACAAGTTGATTTTGTCACTACAAGTCAAACAAAATCTAAAACAGCCATGATCAAGCAATAGTACCTTTCAGTCTCAGCCTTCAGCTAATTAAATCACTATTATACCAATCATCTACCAACAAAAAGTATAAATGAGATAGGAATGTTAACAAGTCAAATTAGTGATGCCCTTCTTTTCAGGCTTGAATCCGAGTCACGCCAGCTATATGCCTATAATGCAGTTGCAGTTTGAATCATGTCATAGTAAGAATGCTCTCTGACGACTAAACTATTCTTAGTTAACGATCAGCAGATGTACTTAAACCCTGCTGATAAATCTGGTAGCGTGATATCAAGCAAGAAGACATAGGCAGCAACTAACTTGAGCAGCAACCATTGACAGTTTCACATAAACAACTTAATGGGAGCATTAGGCCTAACCAAAACAGCAAGAATGGTCGTTTAAGGTTCAACAATTGTTCATAAGTTCAAGCCATGATACTGTGTAACCCTGTATTAAATGCACTAAACAAAGCCTTGAATCATAATAGCCTAACGATTAATGCAAAATATACATATGAATCGGAGGCAGTTTACCTACAGCAGGTTGCCAAAAATGCACTACAAAAAAAAGGACCTATTGTGACGAGAATTTAGTGACGACTTTAATTTTTGTCATTATCGTACCTATTTAGTGACAAGAGAAAGCTTCGTCACAAATATTTGGTCATTATTCCAATATTAATGACGAATAAAGTTTGTCACTATAAAATGTATGTTTGTGACGAGAAAGTTATACTTAGTGACCAAAGTAGTCATCACTGAGTAGATAAATCATAAATGTCAATGACCAAAATATTCGTCATTGAGTTTAGTATTGTTACTTGACATTGAAAAGTTATGTGACAAAATTATTTGTCACTTGTTTAGAGAAAATCAAATGAGCAAATTGTCATCACTCTTATTTAAAGTCAATCGGTCAACGAAAAAAAAAAACACGCGGATCTAATATTGACCCGATCTGCAATTCGAACCCATCACTCAACATCTTCATAATTTGATCCCATCTTCGGTTCTTCTCCCAATTTTCACACACTACAAACACACACTAGCACCATTCCGCCATGGCTAATATCAACTGAATCTCATCTTTCACTATTTTTCCCTAATTTTTTTGGAGGTTATCTCTTATCTCTAATCCCTAATTGTATATGATCATGTTTAATTTGCTTATTCGAGTGCTGATTTGATTTCTTATTTGATTAAATTGAGTTAGCAAGCCGGATTTTAGGTTATATATGACTAATTTGATTATGACCTAATTTCTATGAGTTTAGAAAGTGTAGCTTTACCGGCTTAGAACTCTAGGTTTTTTGTGGATCACTTGCATTGAATCTGATGAGTTTAGCGAATCCGAAATTTTGGTTATAGATTGCCGATAAGGTTTATGAGAATAAATGTTGTCATTTATTTTATTCGAGTTAGATTCGCTTTAATTGTGGTTCAATCAGTTTGATAGGGAGATTGGAAACGTGAGTTCGCGATTGCTTTACTTTCGTTGTCGTTGGTTATGTTATGCAGCAATAGTGTGTGCAACTGTGCATCTCTAAGTATTGGTTGTGTGAAGGTAAAATAACCGTTTCAAAATATTTTTTTTAAGGGACGGAATGGAAGAATCTAGCGTGCATATGTCCTTCCATCGAAATATCTAAGCCTTTAAAATCTCAGCTATGCGAGTAAAATTGGTTCACTTATTCAATGGAACTTTTATTCATAGACTACCTCTAGATTTTAGTATTAGACTAGCCATCCATTTTGTACTTGTATGATTGACATTGTATGAAGCACCCTTTTAACAATTGTTTTAAGCTGCATGCCGACTAATGCATTTTATGTTTTTTTATTGTTTTCGTGATTCATTGTATTTGATTGTGTACTTGTTTGAGGGATGTTGTGTTGGTGATTTTAGTGTCATCAAACATTTTTGTGTAATGGTGATTTACCCGAGACCAAAGTGATTTCAAGTTAAGTTCTAATACAAGTTAGGAGGTGCGGAGTGCACACTTGTATAAACTAATTAACTTGATTTCGGATACAATGAATGGTAAAGTTTGTGACAGAAAATTCGTCACTAGGATGTTGCAACAATTTAATACATTGTGACTATTGGCAATAGTGACAGAAAAAACTGTCACTATTAATTGTTGCAGAAATTTACTTAAAAGTTGGTTACTAAAAACATAACCATTCATAAAAGGGTGTGACTATTCATGACAATCACTTTGTCTATTATATATAGACATCATTTTGGTCTTTCATTGATATATGAACAATCATATCAACACATACATCAAATTCTCCATGTTTTTGCTCTCTTTCTTTTGCCTAGAAATTGAGTGTTTATTCTTGTCTTATCTCTATACAAATTTCTTGTAACCCAAGGCAATTAATAGGGTAGAAATATTGTATCAGGAAAGTGGATTATTACACGATTCAAGAATTATCCAAGCAATCTTTGATTATCAATACCCATATAACCTACAAACTGATACAATATTCTGTGATAATCATGGGCGGTCGTGTATTTGTTAAAGACAAGAACATGACATCCAAATACCAGAAACTAGAGAGGAAGAGGGTTAAGGATCATGGGAGATAAAATAATACCAGTGGAGTATTTAATTTGGTATGATATATGGCGATTTAAATGACGGAACAAACCACGTTGGTTTAATCATATTTATGAGTGAACAAACTGTGGAACAGGGACTTGATTCGGTCAAACTTACAAGTATGTAATTCTTATTCATCTTTGTTATTAAATTGCATAAGTGCGTACACTGTGTTCAAACATTAAATATATGGTAAATTTACATGATTACTATATGGGTCTATATGACAGTTCATGATTTTAATAAATTTAAAACTCATGGTTATGTGAATGGAACTTAAGAATCGTACATTTTAAATTGATCATAAGTGGTATGTTAAGAGAATTATAAATCTAATTGGAACTACTGTGTTCATGAATTAGATCTCTTATAGGAAGATGAGTGTATTAATCTCATATATGTCAATCAAGGAAATATGGGTTACTAGTCAATCGTTATTGTGTTAGCATGCATGTGGTATAGAAGAAACTTTAATCTTCTGGGTTTACTTTACCGGTAACAATGAAACGATGCGTAACCGTTATTTTATATATTGAAACAATAACAATATATTTGATTGAATAATCTTGTGCAACATGGGTAACCACAAATCGATGTGGATTTCAAGAATATGATCTTGGTATAACATGTCAAACTTATGTGTCTAATTGCATATACGGTGGACAGAAAAAGTATGACGGATACTTTGGTAAAAGATGACATGTGGTATTCGTATGAAAACTGTAGATCAAATATGTTAGTTTAATATATTAGAACACATGAAACTCATTAGCGATTTTTATGTGTTGTGCATGAAAAGTATGTCTCATTCCTTATTGGAATTTCTTGAATGTCTGTTAATCTTTAATACATGCATATATAAAATATTTTGAGAGAATTGAATGTTACTTTCTGCCGATAGAAAGAATTTGGTGGGTGGCGGTTACTTCTCCCGCGATGTAATGCTTTTAACCTTTTAAAAGGAGATAATTTTAATGAATGAAAAATAATGCACTAAATGATCTTTGTCATTCGGCCAATGTTTTGGTGTTTAACTTTCACTAAATGAAAGTACAAAGAATGTAAAAGATGTAAAACTGGAAAATGTTGGTTGTCATATTTGACGGTAACTGTATACATTTCCCGTTTCTTATTAGGCATTATTGAACATCAAGGCCTATCTCTTGGCATGCATGTTTTCAAATATATAAATTGACATGATCTTGAATGAAGTTCTTGGAAACCCACTGGTTGATTGAATAATTTGAATTAATTTCAGATTTTTATGGACATTGTTTTGTCTTTGAATATTGGATAAGAATTGTAACATAGTTGTGAGGGAAAACGTGGTTATCGTTTTTTATTTGCTACGAGACTTGTTATGCTCACACACATGAATTCTTATGCATGTTTGTTTGGAATTGAAAAGGTGCTCTGCCTACCAATATAATTAGTCATTATGAATTGTTATAATGCATCTGTTCAATTCGTTAATTTATTGGACGTGGGTATCACTTGCTAGAGAACCAAGAATCAGACAATGCAATGACAAAGGAAGTGTCATTTACTATATCATGATATTTATGATATGTGTCGATGTTGTACTAAGTATTTAGTTAGTCGATTGAAAAACCATGGTTTATGGTTTAGAATATAACGTGGATCCTTTGAGTATTATGAGGATATATTGATGTAAGTTGGATAATTGATCAAGATGATTACAAGGGAATAAAGTGTTGGATTTTACACTTGGTATAAATGTAATATCTTGTGATCAAAGGAAAAAGTTGTACAACGTATTCAACAATTGCATCATGATTCGTTATTTTCTTGTTCTAAAGAGGTATAATGGTTTAATAACTTTATAAACATATGGTATTATGTTTAGTAGTTAATGTTACCATGTTCAATGCATTATGATAGTGAGTTAAACTATCGATAGGGATTGAAAAGTTCATTTAAATTCTCTAATGGTGAGACACCCAATTCTCTTCTAATACAACGTTAGAAGCTTGAATTCAATGTGGAAAGCTCACACTTAGAGATTGGAACACATGTTTTACTATCCCAAGGAATGTGTTCGGACCTGCAAGATGAAGAGGTTGAAGTTTATCTTCTTAATAGTTCTTTTGAAAAAGTGCAAGCATGGCATGATTAAAAGAAACTACCTATGTGAGTATGAAGTTTTGCCGCTTCAATAAGCTTGGACTTGGCTTTGTATATACTCATGAATGGATATGGACGCATGGCTTGTAAAGCGTCAAGTATAAACATTGGAGAAATAAACTTTGTGTACATTATCTTCGTATTCATAATGAATTCTGTGGTTCAATCCTAAGCGACACCCTGATATTCGAATATTTGGAATGTGTAATGTACTAATGTGAAATTCAATCGTCACGGCATTTCATTTATGCATAAGTTTGATTTGTTTTGATTAATTGGGAAATCAAGGATTACACTAAAATGGGGGAGGATTGTTGGTGATTTTAGTGTCATCAAACATTTTTGTGTAATGGTGATTTACCCGAGACCAAAGTGATTTCAAGTTAAGTTCTAATATAAGTTAGGAGGTGCGGAGTGCACACTTGTATAAACTAATTAACTTGATTTCGGATACAATGAATGGTAAAGTTTGTGACAGAAAATTCGTCACTAGGATGTTGCAACAATTTAACACATTGTGACTATTGGCAATAGTGACAGAAAAAACTGTCACTATTAATTGTTGCAGAAATTTACTTAAAAGTTGGTTACTAAAAACATAACCATTCATAAAAGGGTGTGACTATTCATGACAATCACTTTGTCTATTATATATAGACATCATTTTGGTCTTTCATTGATATATGAACAATCATATCAACACATACATCAAATTCTCCATGTTTTGCTCTCTTTCTTTGCCTAGAAATTGAGTGTTTATTCTTGTCTTATCTCTATACAAATTTCTTGTAACCCAAGGCAATTAATAGGGTAGAAATATTGTATCAGGAAAGTGGATTATTACACGATTCAAGAATTATCCAAGCAATCTTTGATTATCAATACCCATATAACCTACATGTTGGACCCAGTTTTAATCATTTGAGAGTTATACTCATTTAACACTCTCTTTTTTAACGTTCTCATTTAACATTCTCATTCAACATTCTCATGTTAATAGTAGTAGTCAATATAGTGCTGTTTGTTTGCGAGTCTGGTTCGACTCATCTATCAGTACCAAACTTCCAGTAGGTGTGAAACAAAAAAGAGCATTACTGTAGCAAACATCAGTAGTAAAAAAGCCCATGCAATTGCAGTGTTCTATGTGTAAACATTTTAGTAATTGAGAAATTATAAAATGGTTATTTCTGGACCCTTCTTAACACCTGGTCATGTTACCTGTAGATGATGAACTTTTTTTAATTAAGTGTTTATTTTACTTAATAATCCGATAATGTTATATCGATTAGTATAATAATATTTTAGTACTAGTATTAGTAGTAGTACAAGTAGATCACATTAATAATTTACTAGTAGATCCATCCTATTATTAGATAATCGCGCATTTCTGTCTTAATAAGTGTGATCGTTTTAAGTAAAAACTTAGGTAACTTGATCCCCTACTATTCCAATAAATTTTATCTAATAGTACTACTGTTGTTCAAATATTAATATTAACTATTCTAATATTGTCTTGCAGGTGTCGTTTTTGCTTGGAGTCATTCCTATTTTTGTTGCTTGGGTATATTCTGAATGCCTGGAATACAAAAGATCTTCTTCATCGTCTAAAGTGTAAGCTTATTTCAGCTTCATCTCCGTAATCTCTTCTTCCATAAGAAACTGGTTAGTGCACGTATTAGAAACCTTCTATCGCGTCCTCAAGTGATTTTTCTGATTTATGTATGTAAAAAACGTGACTTATTTGGAAATGGATGTTACATTGACACAGTTTAGTAAACCATTTCGACTGACACTACATGTATTTTTTGTCAGCTATTGGTGGCTCTTAAAGTGCGATATCCTCAGCGAATCACCATTCTAAGAGGAAATCATGAGAGTAGGCAGGTATTTTGCATCTTCTTGCTCTCGTTGATCGTAGTTTTTTGTATTCAGGTTTTTGTAACAAATTGGCAGGTTGATTGGGTTGGGTAGCTGGTCGATACGGGTTTGGGTCAAGCAAACAGTTTTGAGTAGGGTAAAAAATGGGTCGGGTTGGAAAATTGACAAGCCGAAGAAAACAGTGATTGCCTCAGAGGATGAACTTGTAGAGGATGATTCATCAACACCGATAGCGAAGCCTAAGAAGGCTTCTGATTCTAAAAGAAAAGGTTCTAGCGATAACACTTTTTTTATCAGTACCATTGGAATATTCTTTTGTTAAAGTGATCCTTTTCAATTATCCAGAAAAATTTGACAAGCTGAAGAAAGCAGCGAGTCACTTAAAGACAGAACTTTTAGAGGATGATTCGTCAACACCGATAGTGAAGACTAAGAAGGCTTCCGATTCTAAAAAAAAGGTTTCAACGATAACACGTTTTTAATTAGTACCATTCGAATCTTCTTTCATTGAAGTGACCCTTCTTAAATATCCAGGAAAAGCTGATAAACCGAAGACACCAGTTACTCCCGTGAAGGCCGAACGTGTTGAGGGAATTTCTTCAGAAAAACAGAGGTACTTAAATGTCTTCTTTCTTTGCTGGTTTCATCTTTAGGAGTGTGTGAATCTAATGGTTTACTTTGATCATGCATGCTATGGATACAAGAATAACTGACAAGGTAGTTTTATGAATTCAGTGAGAAAGTGCTGCATTGAAAATTTCTGAAATTAAAAGAAATAACTCAATAAGTGTCTATACCAAGACATATATCTCTAACAAATACTTCATGATTCATTCTAGATCTTGCAACTGTTGTAATGTAAATGTTTAATGTTCTGTTATCCTGATTCATTTTTTGAGCATAATTCTATTTTCATGGCTTTAGTTTAACGGTCAATACAGTCTTATGATGTTTTCCTTGTTCATGTTACCCGGGGAGGATGGGCATTTTTTACCCAAATGTACACGGCCCCATTGGGTTAATCTGGGGAGCGTTTTCAACCCTTCCCTTGCCACCCCCAAATGTACACACCTAGTGAGGTTTAAACCCTTGACCTCTAGTGATGAAACCAAGGACCTTACCACTTAGGTCATTGGGTGGTGATTAGCGGTCAATATAACATCCCTAACTATATTCTTATTGTTTATAGATCTTGAAGAATTGATGTTACGACTTACGTGTCTGGTTATTGATATTATAAACAGGGTTGCAAGAACCGTTGTAGTTGGTAATCTTCTCAATACTAAGATAGCAGAAGATGCTCACCGTCTTGCTAGAGAGTGTAGATCCGTTTCTTCCATTACTTACCCTCTACCCAAAGAAGAGCTTACACATCATGGTAAGAACGCTGTACACCTTTTTTATTTATAGTCCACACTTCACAAACATATTCTACAATGTATTATGTTTTGAGTCAAATAATAATTTATACTTTCTTCTTTCCTTTAAATGCTAACCAAGTAATGATATTCTTTTTTCTGGTATAGATAGTACTGTAAGAGGTTACACTGGCTTAATTGGGAACCTTATGTATAGTGTTTCTTTTTGCAGGGCTTCTTCAAGATGGTTGCAGATTAGGTGCCTCATCCATAGTATATGCTAGTGTAAAGTCGGCGCGAGCCTGCGTTACAAAGTTACATCAGAAAAATATTAGTGGAGTCACGATTTGGGCCCGCCAGTTAATTAGGTGGAGAAGTAAGCATTATCTAAGAATTTAGGACTCTTTGTTTTAGAAAAATCTGGTGCAAAGCTCCAAAAAATTTCTATTAGTGGGCAAATTTAGCTGATGTTTAGGGTCCATACTAAGATTTGATATATCAGTGAGATGATGTTTAGTCAAAGTTTGGTTGAAGGATAATATCCGTACGTGTAGAAGTTTCTTATTATTGACTAAACAAATGATTTTGCATTTCCAGATTATAAAATACCCATATTTACAATTGTGGGTACCGCATTATCGGGATATAGGATTTTGGAAAGTCACGAAGTATTTCGTCACTATTGGACGTTAAGGTTTTGTCAGTTTCACCCAAAAATGACGCCTTTATTTCGTCACTAATTCCAGAAAATAGTGACGACTTTAGCCACTTTAGTGATGAAATTAAGTGACGAAATGAGTTGTCACACACCCATAAGTGACGACTATAGCTCGTCACTAAATTTAGTGTCAAATTGCAATTTCGTCACTATTAACTTAGTGACGGAGCTATAGTGACGACAAGTGACGACCTTGATTTTCGGGACTAAACCGGTTTAGTGACGAATTTTCCACCTTTAGTGATGATTTTCCTGTCGTCACTATAGCCCTTTTTTCTTGTAGTGATGGTGAGATCCAGTTGGAACAAAATATTCAAATCCTTGTTTGCTTCTATTTCTAATTAAAATGAAACCTACAGTATCCAATCTAACCAAATCTCCCTACCATATTATTCAAACACAAATTAATCAGTATCCAATTTAGTTTCCTTTACGGTTTTACCCACAAAAATTGACATTAGAAAATCCTTCAAATGTTATCCGGAAAATAAAGAAAATAAAGAAAGACAAAGAAGTTTTTCCCATAGATTAAGCTTCTTACAAAGTGTGTTCTCTAGACGTTATGGAAAGAGTTTAAGGATTAACAAAATATATAACTTCAAAGTGACGTCAATCAATTTCCCTGAATCGATCACTATCATCTTGTAATCTCAAGCCCGATGGAAAACGAAACCTTTAGCTTCCAAACGAAAGAACCTACCAAAAAAGAAAAGCAATGAGAAAAACCTAGATGACTACTCTGAAATGCATGTATCAATTAGTTATAACTGAGACAAACTGAAAACAGAACTTGCGATCGACAATGAACAAATTAGATTTTATCAAGAGGACTGATATGGATAAACACTCATACTCGATCTATAGATGAGTTGTAAGCAGCCAATAAAACCACCTAAAACAAGGATTGACAGCATAAAATCATGCACAGGTGTATGATAATTTTCCCAGTTATTAGAGTTTACATTTGCGCCTAACAGGAAGTTCTTAGACGCGTGATTAAACTAATTAGGTATGCCAATTTGAGATCACGTCTGATTATTTGTTTTATGTGTTTAGGTAAAGTAATTCTGTTTTTCATGTTATAACCAATAGGGGTTTACTAATCATATTTGATTTCACGAAGTAGATGACAAGTTATTGCAAATGGTTTATATTTGTTCAATCTCATTGATCACTTCCAAAACAAACATCCAAACAAGCGCTATTACATAAACTGTCAAAAATAAACAGAAAGTTGTACCTGTATACACTGTTTCCCGATCATAATAAGCTCCTTGACATGACGAAGGCTTAACATGAATCCTTTAAGCACCTCTTCTTGTTCTTCTTCTTCTTTATCAATTATCTTTTGATACTGGCCAGCACTCCAGTGGCCTAATCGGCGTTTCGCTTTGCAATAATCTAACTTGGCTTTGACTAAAGTAGACACATCATGCAACAAAAACTTGCACCACGACACGTAAATTTTGAGTGTTAGTGACTGAATATGAGGTGCATTAATTTTCATTCTACATTCGCCGCCATAACCAGAGTCTGCAAAGAAAACCAAGTTCTTAACGCTCTTTGAAGTAATATCGATCCGCCTAAAACCATAACAATTCCTTAACTCCAATGTTTCCAACAGAGGACTCCCGGATAATATATTCTGAATCAAATCTTTATCTAATTTCATTCCTGAAATATACAAACTCTTAAGTTTATTCCAACTAATGGCACCGGTTGGATTTAAGAAGCAGCCTTCCAATTTCAAATGGGTAAAACATGAATTCGTAAATAACTGATCATGCTCAAACTTATACGAACTATCGCAAAAGAGCAATTCTAGCTCTTGAACGTGACGATTAGTAGCGTAAAGAACCCAATCAATGATTTTCGATTTCCACTTAGAATAGTAGAGAGGGGTGTGGAGTCTGAAACTGTTGAGGTTCGATTGAGAACTACATTGAGTTAGGGTTTTGTCGACGTACCAATAATGGATACTAAAAACGAAAGTAAGATTATGAACTTCTGTCCACAGAGTTTTCCATCGTTTGGAGAGTGTACCTGTTCTAATGGCTTCTTTTGTCTCAGGTAAAGAGAGATGATATCAATAAGTAAGCAATCGGTAACGAACTTATTCGATCTTCTTCTTCTTTCATAACTCTGATCCTTTTTCCATTGGTGGCAAAGAGTACCAGCTGTTTTACTTTCACCACAAGAAAAACTAACCAAATTGTAAAAAGTAAATTGATTTGCTCCATAATTTATATAAAAACTAATCAAAAATTAAGATGGGCTTTAGATGTGACGTAACTTGCAGCCCAGTTTGGCCAATGGACTTGACAGATAGCACGTTAACTTAACTTATTAAAAATTTAAATCATGGTTTTTATGGTTATTTTTCCTGATTTTTTTTATCAGTTTCACAAGTTTTTATAGTAAGGATAAGTAAAAAACAGAAAGTAAATATTTTTAGTCCTATATAGAAAAGAAACATTTTACTTCAAAAGCAATCAAATCATTATTTTTAATTCATTCTTTTTTTCTCCTTAAGTGATACTCGAGAATATAAATTTTTTTGTTTCACTTCGATCATTTTCTAACTATTTTTCTACTCACCTTTACACACACTATTTTTCCCCCTCACTAGAAAAGTCACCAGAGTCTCAGCTATTGAACCACCGTTGTTGTAATACTAACTAGATCTCTCACAATAACCTGTCATCTGATTTTTTTTTATTATTTATTTATTTTACCTAAGTGATTATAATCACTTTTACTCAACTGATTATTTGTAATTTTCAAGTCGCAATAATTTGTTTAGCCACATATCCAAGGTGCCCCTATGAAGTATGAACTCACAACACAAACTCTAACGTTTGTGAAATATAATCAAACAATACATGAATACATGATACATGTACTGTTAGTAAAGACTATGAACCCATTTGATTCCATACTCCGCTCTTGCGGGATTGGGTATATTGTTGTTGTTGTTGTTGCCTGCAATGTGTGAGGACACCTCGTTTTAGATATCTTTGAATGCACATGTAGAAAAACAAATATGATCAATATCCATTAATGAGTTAAAACGAAGTATTATACTCCTTTTTTGTATTTGAACATAAAATATAAATGTACAATTCAGTTTAGTATAATAATCATTTTCTAGATGCTATCGTTGACCTATCAGAGTCAAACTAACGACTTTTCTTCATCAAAGCTTTGGCAAAATTATTCGCTTCTATAGCACCATGTAACCACGTTACATTAAAAGAACATTATAATCTTTTAAAAAGGTGCCTGACAGTGTAAAACAAATGACTATGTAACTCTTGGATTTCAATATCATTATGTTTGACACCTAGAGTAGAAAATCAGCGGTTGCTCAAGTGACCCATGCGCCATGGCCCGCAATACTTCCATGAAGCATATATTAGAAAACAAGTTGATTTTGTTACTACAAGTCAAACAAAATCTAAAACAGCCATGATCAAGCAATAGTACCTTTCAGTCTCAGCCTTCAGAACAAAAATTATCAATGAGATAGGAATGTTATCAAAGAGGTAGTGGTGGCTACCCAAGTTAAAAAGTGGAACTTTAGAAAACAAATGTATGATGAAAGTTGAAGGATAAAGGTTAAAAATGCATAATAAGTTTGATCTAAATAATTAGTTTGCTTTCTTAGCTTTGACTAAAGTGTATTTATGTAAAAAGAAAACAAATTTTATTACACAAACTCAGTTAGTTTATTGTATGCTTTATGTGTCACATGCGAGTTATGACTTCTTTTATACAGTTTTTTATAAGCAAACTCGTACACGTCTCAAATTTGTTAGGACCACATAACCAGAACATAATTCAATTAGTTGCATTTACGAAAATTTAAAAATAAAGGTAAATAATTGAAAAAGATCGGTGAGATCAATAAAGATCACATAAAATTAAAGATCAAATGGATCATTCTCAACCATTCATTTTGATCAAATTAATTAAATTCATTTTCACCCTTATATTTAAAAATTAAATATCTCACAAACCGTTAACAGCTAGATAAAACTAATTATACCATCATGAAGAATAAAATTATCTTCTATAGAGATCCAATATCAGTATACTTTCGACGAACTTATTTTTATCGTTTTTGCTAGTTCGATATATTACACTATAAATGAAAATTTTAAAATACTTTTTTGTTAACACAACCCGTAAACCCTAAAAACCCTAACCCTAAACTTAAAAACCCTAACCCTAAACCCTAAAAACCCTAACCCTAAACCCTAAAAACCCTAAGCCCTAAAAACCCAAAACCCCTAAAACCCTAACAACTAAACCAAAAAACCTAAACCCTATCCGCTAAACCGTAAGAAACCTAAACACTTAACCT
Organism: Chrysanthemum lavandulifolium; assembly: GCA_022545495.1. Classification (NCBI taxonomy): domain Eukaryota; kingdom Viridiplantae; phylum Streptophyta; class Magnoliopsida; order Asterales; family Asteraceae; genus Chrysanthemum; species Chrysanthemum lavandulifolium. Next base: position 23,523,779 of record CM040243.1, read on the forward strand.
CTAAAAAGATTAACCCAAAAAAGTCAAACCCCTAAACCCTAAACACCTAAACCCTAACCGTAAACCCTAAACACCTAAACCCTAATCAGAACCCTAAACCCACAAAAAGTCGGAAAAAATTTCACGAAAAGATATGATGTGGGATATCAAATTAAAGGTAATTTTATGCTTGTCGTGATGGTATGATTAGTTTTATTTAACGATCAATGGTTTGTAAGATATTTAGTTTTTAAAATGAAGGTGAAAGTTTATTTTATTGTTTTGATGAAAAAATAAGTGGTTGAGAATGGTTTATTTGATATTTATTTTTCTGAGATAGGAATGTTAACAAGTCAAATTAGTGATGCCCTTATTTTCAGGCATGAAGCCGAGTCACGACAGCTATAAGCCTATAATGCAGTTGCAGTTTGAATCATGTTATAGTAAGAATGCTCTCTGACTTGACTAAACTATTCCTAGTAAATGATCAGCATATGTACTCAAACCCTGCTGATAAATGTGGTAAAGAGCGATATCAAGCAAGAAAACATAGGCAGCAACTAACTTGAGTTGTAACCATTGACAGTTTCACATAAACAACTTAATGGGAGCATTAGGCCTAACCAAAACAGCAACAATGGTCGTTTAAGGTTCAACAATCGTTTAAGGTAACCCTGTATTAGATGCACTAAACAAGTCCTTGAATCATAATAGCCTAATGATTAATTGCAAAATATACATATGCATCGGAGGCAGTTTACCTACAGCAGGTTGCCAAAAATGGTGAAATCCAGTTGGAACAAAGTATTCTTATCCTTGTTTGCTTCTATTTCTAATTTCTACTAGATAACAATTTTTACTTCAAATTAAAATGAGACCTACAGTATCCAATCTAACCAAATCTCCCTACCATACTATTCAAACCACAGCAATCAGTATCCAATTTAGTTTCCTTTACCCACCAAAATTGACATTTGAAAATCCTACAAATGTTATCTGGAATATGTCAAGAGTACATGGATATATACTGCAGTAGATTCAAGCACGTGTATAGAGAAAATAAAGAAAGACAAAAAAGTTTTTCCCATAGACTAGGCTTATTATAAAGGGCAAATAACCTATTAACGCATCATACTTGTCACAAATGTCAGTTTGACGTAGCGAATAAAAAAAATAGCTCTTCTAGACATTAAACTTGACATGTTTGTCTTCAATTGAGTATTATGACCATTTTACCCTTCCAAATTACATAAATGGTCCTTGTGGGTTTGCAAAATTGCATCCATCGTCTCTAAGCTAAATTACAAAAATAGTCTCTGTCGTTAGAAAAAATTGCGTCCATCGTCCCGTTTGAAAAAACCCATGTCCCAAATCCACTAAACATCAATCTCAATTTCATTAAAATCAACTGTTAAGCTCAGTATCTACAGTGGGACAATACTCAATCTCATTAAAATCAACCAAAGTTTACAAAACACATAATGCTAGAGCTTGCTAGAAGGTGCAGCTCTAGTGCGTTTTTCTACTAACCGACAAATCATCTTGACTTCATCCTTTGCCATATGACGCGGACGGCTTAACCATAGTCCTCCATCAACAATAAGTGTAGTCCCATTCACATTATTACCTTGATATCAAGCAAGCACATATGTTGGTCAACAAGAAGATGAAAAGAAACCTTAGCAAACTAGTGGGAATGTAGTGAATACAATTTAATAGAGACTGACCAGCATTTGATGTGAGATAGAGGGCGGCAAAGGCAATATCTGATTTCTCCCCAAGTTTGAAGAGAGGCATAACTTGTTTAGTTCTTTTAGATTCAATCTCGTCAGGGCCAAGTTGCCTACATTACCCACTTTAACCCATTAGTAGACCCACTAAAACAATTTTTTGATTTTTTCTCTTTTTACCCAAGATAAATAAGCTACTGAACTCACTATTTTTAGTGTTTCTTTCACAGCCATATCAAGTTCCTGCATATCCATTCAATTTTTTAGACGAGAACAAATACAAAATGTAATCAGGAAATACAATATGAGAGATGATCGAGACCGTTGTGCTGCGGCAGGCTAATTCGATATCCCCTGCAAGAAAGACATATTGTATAACTTCAGTAAATACCAGACAACCCAAAATAATATATGACAGTTAGACACAGAAGTAATTACAGTGATATACCTATAGTAACACCCAACTCAATAACACAAACATCAGGTGAACCTTCTTTTCCATCCACAGGTATAGCTGCAACGCGTTCTATCCAATCTTGAATGGCATCTGTAATATGTGGCACAACCCGAACCGTTTTTCCTAGATATCTATCCAGTGGTGATGTTGTTATCACGCGTTAATTTTATATCTGGAAATCGCTCATAGTTTCCAAGATCCAAGTCCACCTAATACCACAATTTAGCCAATTTAATCTCATAAACTTGAACTAGACTAAAAATACATAAACCTATATTTTCTTTCTTAATTTGACCATCCAAACACAGATTCAATTTTTTTTTTGAGTGGTTATATAAAATAAAGATTACAACTAGTTATCAACTGCCTTACATATTTAGTTAAAAAGCTAAAGTTATCAAACATCTTGACAAATCCACTCTTTCAGTCCATCTTTTTCTCTTTCATTTCATCAAACACTTGGCGTGCATTTCGTGTAAACCTCAAGAGAAATGAACTAGACACTCTTTTTACCTTACACTTGTATTCACATCACAAATAATTCAAGAGATAATTAGGGATCTAGTGTGTACAGAACCATTTTAATCACAACAAATAAATCATATTATGACTTTTATTAACTGTTCATGAATACCTACAGAACAAATATGAATAAAATCGAACCAATATTGTGGCGGAGATTCAATCAGTGGAGAATAAATCACCGGAAACGGAGGAGCTGTAAGGCGACCTTTCGCCGGATCTATCATCGGTGAAACCACGCGCCTTCGCCGGAGAATGGTTACCATTCTTGATAGCCTGTTAACGCTAATACCTAATACATTTATTCACTTGGTATAATAAGGTAGAGGACTATTTATGTAATTGATACTTGGACAATGGATGCCATTTTTAAAAATTCAAGGGTAACATGGTCATTACAATTTTGTATTTTATCTTTATTACTCAATTGAAGACAAACACGCAGTTTAATGCCTGAAAATTTATTTTTTGTTGCCACGTCGAATCGACATTCGTGACAAAGTATGACGCTTCAATAGGTTATTTGCCCTATTATAAAGTGTGTTCTCTAGACGTTATGGAAAGAGTTTAAGGATTAGCAAAATATAACTTCAAAGTGACTACTGTGTATTCGAGTAACAGCTAGTAAGCATTAGCAAGATATGACTTTAAAGTGACGTCAATCGGTTTCCCCTGAATCGATCACTATCATCTGGTAATCTCAAGCCGGGTGGAAAAACGAAACCTTTAGCTTCCAAACGAGAAAGAACCTACCAACAAAAGAACAGCAATGAGAAAAAAACCTACTAGTAAATGACTACTCTGAAATACGTGTATCAGTTAGTTATTATTGAGGCAAACTTGAAACAGAACTTGCAATCGACAATGAACAAATGAGACTTTATCAAGAGGACATATATGGATATAGACACTCATACTCGATCAATAGATGAGTTGTAAGCAGCCAATAAAACCACCTAAAACAAGGATTGACAACATAAAATCATGCACATGTGTTTGATAATTTTCCCAGTTATTATCATTTGCGCTTAACGGGAAGTTCTTAGACGCGTGATTAAACTAATTAAGTATGCCAATTTGAGATCACGTCTGATGATTTTGTTTTTCACGTTATAACTAATAGATAATAGGGTTAGATAAATCATTTTTGAATTCAAGAAGTAGATCGAAAGTTGTTGCAAATGGTTCATATTTATTCAATCTCATTAATCACTTCCAAAACAAACATCCAAACAAGTGCTAATTAGACATAAACTGTCAAAAATAAAAAAAAAGTGGTACCTGTATGCACTGTTTCCCGATCATAATAAGCTCCTTGACATGACGAAGGCTTAACATGAATCCTTTGAGCACCTCTTCTTGTTCTTCTTCTTTATCAGTTGTCTTATGTTTCCGGCCTTTTAAGCGGCCTAGTGAGTGGCTTTCCGCTTTGCGATAATCTAACTTGGCTTTGACTAAAGTAGACACATCATGCAACAAAAACTTGCGCAACCGCACATAATTTTGGATTGTGAGTGACTGAATATGAGGAGCATTAATTTCCATTCTACATACGCCATAACGAGAGTTTGCAAAGATAACCAAGTTCTTAACGCTCTTTGAAGTAATATCAATCCGCCTAAAACCATAACAATTCCTTAACTCCAATGTTTCCAACAGAGGACTCCCGGATAATATATTATGAATCAAATCTTCATCTAATCTCATTCCTGAAATACACAAACTCTTAAGTTTATTCCAACTAATGGCACCGGTTGGATTTAAGAAGCAGCCTTCCAATTTCAAATGGGTAAAACATGAATTTGTAAAAAAAAACTGATCAAGCTCAAACTTATACGAACTTTCCGAAAAGAAAAAATCTAGCTCTTGAACGTTACGATTAGTAGCGTAAAGAATCCAATTATTGATTTTCGATATACAGTAATAAAAGACCCTGGTGTGGAGTTGGAAACTGTCGAGGTTCGATTGAGAACTATATTGACTTAGGGTTTTATCGATGTACTCTGGATCACTATAAACGAAAGTAAGATTATGAACTTCTGTCCACAGAGTTTTCCATCGTTTGGAGAGTGTACCTGTTCTAATGACTTCTTTTCTCTCAGGTAAAAGAGAGATGATATCAATAAGTAAGCAATCTGGTAACGAACTTATTAGATCTTCTTCTTCTTTCATAACTCTGATCCTTTTTTCCATTGGTGGCAAAAGAGTACCAGCTGTTTTACTTTCACCACAAGAAAAACTAACCAAATTGTAAAAAATTATATTGATTTGCTCCAAAATTTATATAAAAACTTATCAAAAAGATGGGCTTTAGATTTGACGTAACTTGCAGCCCAGTTTGGCCAATGGACTTGACAGATAGCACGTTAACTTAACTTATTAAAATTCAAATCATGGTTTTTATAGTTATCTTTCCTATTTTTTATCAGTTTCACAAGTTTTTATAGTAAGGATAAGTAAAAAACAGAAAGTAAATATTTTTAGTCCTACATAGAAAAGAAACATTTTACTTCAAAAGCAATCAAATCATTATTTTTTTTAGTCATTCTTTTTTTCTCCTTAAGTGATACTCGACAACACATTGTAAAAGACACGATATTTCCTCCTATATTTTATGTGCACTAATAATACTTAGATGATCTAAATTTGTGACAGAATAGTCAGTTTAGATAAAAACGACATAAAAACGGCAAAGACATATATGTAATATTGTTGTGTGATATAAGAATAAATTGGAATATGAAGTAAGAAAAGATTAAAAAAAACTTTTAGTCTAGCAAATGCTTAAATCAGGAAGTATAGAAAATATATTTAGGAACACTTTTGTAATGAAATCAGGGGTATAAGTGAAACTTATTTCACCATACGGGGATTTTATTTAGGGTGAAGGCTGAATATACGTAACAAAGTAACAAACTTTTCTCAAATTACCCAATATACGTAACATACTTATTTTAATCTTCACATACGTAATATATTCTTTCAAATCTTTACCAATATACGTAATATATTGACAGGTTGCCACTTTAAAAAGTTACAATAATGGTCCCAGACATTTGCGTTGGCTTTCACCGTTAGTCCTTTGACATTTTTCACTTAAAAAGTTCTGATAATGGTCCATGTGGTTTCTTTGACTTTCACCGTTAGTCCTTTGACTTTCATCTTTTTCATACACGCTTTTACGCTTTTAAACATGTTTTTACACACGTTTTATATACATTTTTACACATTTTTATACACTTTTTACATGGTTTTATATACGTTTTTACGCTTTTATACACGCTTTTAAAAACGCTTTTATATACGCGTTTTACACAATTCTATGCACGCTTTTATATACGGTTGTATATCGTTTTCACATATTTTATACACGTTTTTACATGTTTTTATACACGTTCTTTACACATTTTTATATACATTTTACACGTTATACACGCTTTTAAAAACGTTTTATATCGTTTTTACACAATTCTATGCACGCTTTTATATACGGTTGTATATATGTTTTCACACGCTTTTATAAACGCTTTTACATGTTTTATACACGTTCTTTACACATTTTATATACATTTTTACATGTTTTATACACGCTTTTACACACTTTTATACACGTTTTTACACTTTTTATGCACATTTTATACACGGTTTTATGTACCTTTTTGCACGTTTTATACATATTTTAAAAACGCTTTTATATCGCTTTTACACGTTTTATACACACTTTTTAAAAATGTTTTTATATACGTTTTTACACGATTTTATGCACGTTTTTATACATGGTTTGATTTGACTTTTACCGTTAGTCCTTTGACTTTCATCTGTTTCATACACATTTTTTACACATTTTTATACATGATTTTTACATGTTTTATACACGTTTTTATACACCTTTTTACACTCGTTTTTATACAAGTATTTTACACACGTCTTTATATACGTTGCACGTTTTTATAAACAGTTTTATATACGTTTTTATACACGTTTTTTACACGTGTATAAAAACATGTATAAAATTGTGTGTGAAAACGTGTATAAAATGTGTAAATAACGTGTATAAAACGTAAAAATGTATATAAAATCGTATATAAACGCGTGCATAAAATCGTAAAAATGTATATAAAAGCGTGTGTAAAAGGTGTATAAAACGTGTATAAAACATGTAAAATCATGTATAAAATGTGTAAAAAACGTGTATGAAATGATGAAAGTCAAAGGACTAACGGTAAAAGTCAAATCAAACCAAAGGGACAATTATTATAACTTTTTTAAGTGAAAAAATGTCAAAGGACTAACGGTGAAAGCCAATGTTAACGGCAGGGACCATTATTGTAACTTTTTAAAGTGGTAACCCGTCAATATTACGTATATTGGTAAAGATTTGAAAGTATATTACGCATGCGGAGATTAAAATAAGTATGTTACGTATATTGGCAAATTTGAGAAAGTTTGTTACGTATATTCAGCATTCACCATTTTATTTATGGATATTATCGATAGGAACACAACATAATATGTTCTTTTATATGCCAATGAAGAACAATAGTTGCTGAATTTACAAGTTGCATAAATATTGAAAAGTACAACTGAACACAAAATAATTTGGGTCGAGTTATTACCACGGTGCCTATTATTTTATTACAACCATCCCTATTTACTAGGGTGTACTTTGTGTCCCTTTTTTTTTTTTTTAAAGTGTGTAATAATATGTTTTGTGTAATAAGTGTAAGTGTGTAATAATATGTTTTGTGTAGTGTGTAATAATATGTTTTGTGTAATAAGTGTGTATTAATGTTTTGCATGTTAAATATTACCACATTAAATAATCGCAACAACAACAATTATTATTAAATTAAATTAAACGTCAACGTTAACATATTATTTAAATACAACAACATAACACTACATATGAAGATTATTCATCTCGTTTAAAAGATCATGGAGTCTTGCACCGATCGACAAGCGTGATCCTCGTGATTCCTTGCCAATTCTAACTCCATCTCCGTCTTTATTTTTGTCTTCATGACTTGATCTCATTATCTTTAGCAACGCAGATTTGAGCCTGCGTTGAAGATGAGGCTCGACTTAAGTACCGTCCTTCAAATTCATCTTTCCAACTGAAGTATCGACACCCATAGTCATCTGTACCTGGGTGTTACATGTTAAGAAAATAATAAGAAATGTATTTTTAACAAACAAATTATTTACATAAAACCCCTAAGCAAACGTATGATTATTTACCACTGAAAGAGGACATGCATAATACGGTCGGCCTGGAAAGGATTTCGTGGATTTCGTTCTATAATAAATCCTCTATTACATCGACACCGTAAAGGATTTCCTTGGCTCACCGACAATGTTATTATTAATTTAAATATAAACAATAATCAATCACTATGTTTACAACATAAATCATTAATCAATTATTTACAACATAAATCGGTAATCGGTCACTATGTTTATAATTATTTACAACATGAATCATTCACTATGTTTATAATTATTTACAACATGAATCATTAATCATTTACAATGTTTTGTATGTATATATTATTTACTAATTTGGTAGTCGATGCCTATATAATGATTCCCACGGATGCGAGATCGGATCATGCCTCCTCCATTGTGGGTGGAGTTGCGGAAGTGGAGAATGATCGTCAGCGTCGAACAATGTAATGACCTGCCTGTTCCCACACGGGCTATCACAAGGGGTCGGTTCTTTGTGAGAAGTCCGGACCATCGATAAGCGGAAAACACGTATTCCAACCCCGAGAGATATAAGTGCAACGGGTCGTCTAAATACTTCTGCAATAACCAACCCCGTGTTTGGCATGTCCATGTAGCGATCAGGCGGTGCATTTCCGTTTTCGAACCAGTCTCACTACAACTAAAAAGACCTTTGTTGATGACAAAGTAGTCACCAATTTACATAGATGTCGTCACAAAGAGAATTTGGTGACGATAAATCGACACCAATTTTTTGTCACAAAACCTTTGTCACTAAAATATTTGGTGACGATATTTTCTTCATATTTAGTGACTACATACGGGGCCCACTATTTTCAACCCTAAGACTTTGCACTAAGAATTAATGACAACAAAGTCGTCACCAATATTTTCCAAAATTAAAATGTTTTGTTTTAAAATAAAAATAAATTACTTTTTAGAAATAAATTTTAAAATTTTAGTGACAACAATTTCGTCCCCAACATTTTTGTTTTTTATATTTTACTATTTAAACATCTACAAATGAAAACAAAAATAAATTAAATTATAAGATTGGTGACTATTTTCTCGTCACAAATTTGTTTTTTTATTTACAGAATAATAGATTAAATAATGTTATTGGTGACGACATTTTTGTCACAAAATGTTTCCCCAGCTTTTATTAAATGAAAAATAATGCATTAAATAACTAAATTGCGACGATGTGGGATACACATATTAGCGACAACATTCTTGTCGCTAATTTCACCGACGAAAAAAAAGCAATGACAAAAATGCTAAATTTCGGATGTTTTTCCGAATTTTTCGAAAAAATCTACCAAAATTGAACCTGTAAATGACCAAAAAATATGAAACAAAACAATTCAACTTCGTTCGTCCATTTAATCATTCCAAAATAACCAAATGAAAGCCTCGTTTTGACATAAATACAATCTACCATACTTGTCAATTATTAAACAAAGTCAAAACAAAATATACTACCATACTACATACCTACGTCATCCGATTCATACTACAACACTTAAGCTAATACCAAACAATGTCAATACAAATAACACACCACATACCTACTCGTCATACTATCGTTCATCACCACTTTGATCATTATCATTTCATTACCATTTTGATCAACTTCATTATCTTCATCATCCGAACATATTAGTCTCTGTTGGAGCGTGTTGACAACCGAGATTCTTTGTACGGTAGTATTTGTAAACATTAGTTGGTGGATCGGGTGTGTAGGCAGTACTCGGACCGAGATTGAGGGAGCGTAATTTTGTAATGTAAAGGGGAGCGAATCGGGGCCGGATTGGTAGCGTAATTAGGGATGGGATTGGGAGCATTGGGAGCGTAATGGGGACAAGATTGGTATTAGTATTAGCAAACCATTGGGGAGCGGGAATGTTAAATGGAGTAAAACCTGGTTGATTTTGATTTTGAGTATATGAGTTGAAGTGGTTCATAAACTGCCCAAGAAATTCTTCCACGTTTGAAACCCGCAGATTAGCCTGGTTAGACTGCAACTCAGCATCCTCAGTGCGTTTCCTCAACAATTCTTTTTCGTGTGCCTCTTGCTTCAATATCTCTGTGACTTGATCCCTTGTAAATAAATAAATAAAACTAAATTAAACAACCAAACTTAACCGTGTAACAGGGTTATAAGATATAGGAGTCTAATTTCAGGTTTAACAGCCAATAATGAAGTACACTTTGTTATACAAGAATTGGGTTTGAAGTAGTTTCTAATTGCGCAAACTAGACATGTGAAATGACCATAATACTCTATATTCACGACAAAATATAAATGATTTAAGTACTATACTGTATCATTAACAAATATGTGAAGATGCTAACCAATAAATTTTGTTGCATAATAATAACATATCAGAACATGTAGTTATAAGGATTCAAGTCAAGACGGGCAACGTTTATTAAGTGACATGAATCTAAATACAAGTAGTTTACTACTTTCATGATTTCAGTTTGTGACATCCATTTAGTATAAATGGCAGTCAGTTGGATTATATTAATAGTTGAACACCACATAATGCTCAAACAAATAAGATATAATACATGTTGACTTCTTGATTGCTGATTATTGGCTTTGTTTATGGTGATATAGGCAACACTAGGCGCCGCTAAATCAAAAGAGAAGGTTATTGTTGTGTGCAATGTTGGTGATAAAACATGTATACTTATGCTCATTGCTACCAAGGAAGCGAGGAGACTTGTACATTGAATGTCGAATTTGAAGAATACGAAGAAGTAACTTTCTCGGTGGAGGGACCACGGTATTCATCTTTGTGGTTTCTACTATGGAGAAAAGTCGATTCGAAGGAGAAGGCGATGAGTCGTATCCTTCTAGATTTAGAAGTCCATTTATTGAATTTAACACTTGATGTATCCGTTTATGTTACAACTGTTTTTCTTTAACAAGATTTTTATAGTGAACTTAACACTTAAGTGTTAAATTCAACCATTGTGGGTGCGTGCCCGAAGAGACAATGGTTATTATATGTCTCTTTCGGTTCCTAAAAAATACCAAAACAATTAAATATTTCTAGAAAGATTTACACGAGTAAATCATCGAAATCAGTTTTAAAATTGTCATCTAATTAAGCTATCACTTGAATATGAAATGTCAATTGGTGATGTCATAAATAGATATATATTTCTAGCTTTTTTCCAGCCATACTATAAATTCAAAAACTTGATTTTGCCGATACATCTGTATTGGAAACATGAAAAGTTCTTATCATTGAATAAATTGAATATTCTCTCCTGTCCTTAGGCTTTTCAATTTCTTATGCACAATCTCTAATTTTATCAAACTTAATACCTGGCCTTGAGATGGCAATATGAGATATCGATTTTGCCATCATCACTTATTTACCAAAGGTAACAAACCATTTTTCTTTTCTTGAAATGTTCAATCGAACTTGCAATTTGTATGTCCTTTTTTTTTCATTTTCTTGTCTTGGTTTAAAGAACACAGGTTGTATACTTACATATCTAGGCTTTTGTATTGTGTTACATTTACGAGTTGTGTATATTCGCTTCTTTCTTTTCGATCATGAAGCAGGATATCAAGCTCTACGGAATTTCCTATGTAGATTGAGCATACATATAAAGATCCTATGGTAAGCGGTTGTATTTTGTGTCAAATAGTGTATTTGATTACCGTATGGATTTCAAAGGGTTGGCATGCTCCATATTTCTGCACTTCTTTTAGACTTTTTGGGCACAACGTATCATTAGTGGTTTTTAATATTTATTTTAGAAAACATTTAATATTTTATGCTCCAATCAGAAGAAAGCACTCATATACCATACTGTCAACAAAGTTTGGGTTAGTGGGTAGGTATGGGGAAGTCGTCTTTGATTAGCAATACAAAAAAGAAAAGAACATGCCCGTATTATTCACGGGTGAGTTTGGTGAGGTCGTCATTGATAAGAGAGAACAAAAAAAGGTAAAATCATGTCAGTGTAAACTGTGTTCTTCAAAGAAATATTGGCCTTTGACCCTTTGTTTATGATCTCTCATTATTCACTTTGAAACTTGATTATAAATTGGTTGATCTTATGTTATTTTGAAAAGATTATAAAATGGTTGATCTTATGTTAATTTTGTATATTTGTTCTTCTTTTAGCTGACCAATGGTCTTTTGGCTGTTAAACAATGATGTGTGATGGTTTGGCTAAATAAACTTAATTTTCAAAACTGTTAACATAATTCGACACAAATTATAATGCTACTTTAATTAATATCTGTTTATATGCATCTTAGTCTTAAAATTATAATCTTCACAAACTGAAGGGATCACCCTCAAGCTTTTACTACAAAACACACACTTCACAACTAGGTGAGTTGGCTAAACTAGTAGTACAAAGCATACACCCTGCTGACCTGTCTCGCAAAATTCCTACGTAGATGGGTAACCTGTCAACCATATTATATATGTCCTGCACATCCTTTGCTAAACCCTACAGACTTTCAGTGGCTTATATGCCATGGGTAACCTGTCAACCATATTATATATGTCCTGCACATCCTTTGCTAAACCCTACAGACTTTCAGTGGCTTATATGCCATGGGTAACTGTCAACCATATTATATATCTCCGCATCCTTTGCTAAACCCTACAGACTTTCAGTGGCTTATATGCAATGGGTAACCTGTCAACCATATTATATATGTCCTGCACATCCTTTGCTAAACCCTACAGACTTTCAGTGGCTTATATGCAATGGGATGGATTACAGACCAAACACATACTACTTAAAAGAACGCAACCATCAAAGTAGTTAAATTGTATACCTAGTTCACGGCTGAAACAGAGGAAAAGAGATCGTCACTCGACCCGGCTGTCCTGACTAACCAAATACAAACACATAAAAAAGAAAAAAAAAAAACTAAATTAAACAACCTTACTTAAATTAACCAAATTAATTAATAAAGACTTTTGACGCCGACATTATTGTTGCAAAACACATTAACACGAAAAAAAATATACCTTCAAACTAAAGGTGGTCCTATAGAATTCTGCTCATGCAGTAGTGAGCTGCCGGCGTGTGGTTCACGGTGGTGGCATCTAACCAACTCAAACACAACAAAAAGAAATCAAGATTAACAAACCAAAATTAAACAAATCAAATTTAGAAACAAAATAAAAGAAAAACAAACCTTCAAACAAATATTCAAATAAGAGAGGAAGAGAGTGGTCCAAGAATGGTGTGGTGGTGCAGCACGGCCGTTAGTGATGCTAACCAACACAAACACAACATACTAACAAAGATTAACAAACTTTAATTAAACAAAACAAGTTAACAAACAAAATAAAAATAAAATAAAAAAGTAAAACTAACCTTTAAACAAAACAAATTAACAAAAATTAAAAAAAATACCTTTAAACAGATTTGTGTGCGTGTCTAGGTGGTGGTTTTGGGTGATGTAGTGTTGAAGGTGGTTATGGTGGTGTTGAATGATGAGTTGAGGTGTAGTAGATGGTAGTTTTTAACTAGAGGCATGGGGTAGTAGGCAAAAACTTAGGCAAAAATAAATGAACCTGTTTTTGACTTTGAATTGGTGTTGACATTGTAGTCACTATTTTATTGTATCATTTCTTTATTTTTTATTTTTGATTTTTATTATGATAAATTTGTTTGTTATATTCTTTTTGGTGACGACAATGTCATCATTAATTGATTTGGAGGGAAACATAAAATTTTTCATGAAAATTTTTAGACTATAAATTTTTCGTGAAAATTTTGAGTTTTGTTGTATAGTGAAATTGGTGACGATTATGTCGCCACAAAACTTTTTTTTACTAATAAAGTTTAACTAGTTATCTTTTTTTTACTAATAAAGTTTAGGGGGAATTTCATATATACCCAAAGAAATTTCAAAAATTACATATTTCCCCAAAACACAAGTTTTTAATGCATGATGTACAATGCTATTAAAGCATAATTTGAGGAAATATGTAATTATTGAAGTTTGGTTGGGGATGTATGTAAATGCCCCTAAAGTTTAACTCAGTTTTAGAACGAGAAGATGTTTTCTCTGTTATGAACCGAACCAGATACCATAATCCATATATGACCAATAAAACGGAGTCAGTTGTTTAACTACCAATTCAGTTAAATAATTAAGGGGCAAAAGCTCGACCCCAGCCAGGGGCGCTGCCCCCGGACCTCGTCATTCGGGGCTTCGCTCTCGAATGATAATCATAATAACGTCATACAAGTGTGCACTCCGCACAACCCCGACTTGTTGAACATTTTTCACAATTACACATTGGTCAACTAAGTCAATCCATTACACTTAAATCATATTGGTAATGCAAAATCACCAACAATCACTATTTATCACTTATAAATAATTTAAATTATTAAAAGTTTATTTAGATTAATTATTAAATAATTTAAATTAGTTATAAATAATTTAATTAATTATCAATGTTTGACCGTTGCTAGCTCTTGGTGGAATTTTCGTTACATTGTCTTTGGCGAGGTCATATCATCGCCAAAAAGTATATTCAAACTTTGACTATCACACGTTTTTTAGTTACGTTTTCATTTGGTGCGTAAATTTTCTGGCTAATATAAAGACAAAGTTCGACTTTTTGGTTTTCATTTTTGGCTCTAAAATTTTCGCCGATCTTTTGGCTCCAAAATTTCCCGCTAAAGTTTCCCGCTCTCATTTTTTCTATAAAAACAACCTCACGATCTATTATCCTCACAAACTCCTATCCTCAACCTCACAACCTCTTTTAGTATACAGTTTATGTTGCTCTCTGAACACATTATAGAACACGAATAAAAAGTATACAGTTTCTGCAACTTAACAGCTATACCCTAAATCGTTTTTTCTGCAACTCGATCTGCTCCTCACTCCTTTAACATTCGATCTTGGTTATCCTTGATTAACAAGACCTTTGTTATTATAGTCTTTGGTGTCGATCTGCTGAGATTTTTTAGGGTTTTGATTTTGATCGACTCTTTAGGGGTTTTTAGTCGGTTTGTATTGGTGTTACTCTAATCATTAATTCACTGCGACATCATCATTATGGTTTAGTTGATACACTTTATCCATCTTATTAAACCCTAGTTGTTAATAGGGTTTTTACTGGTTCTTGTTTCAAAGTTAAGACCTATATTCTTCGTGTGATTCTTTGGTTTGATTGGTGTGGTTCGCAAGTTTTGATGTCTAATTTTGGAGAGGCGTTAAGCGGTTTGGGAGGCGACTTGGGGAGTTGAATGATGCTTCAATGGTGAACCCTAGTAATCAATCTATGAGCGTGGAAACCGGAGTGATGTGAGTGAACTTAATCCGAGTAAACTTAATTCGGGAGCGAAGGTTACTATTTTGAAGCCGATTCAATTGTTTCTAGCCCTAGTCATGACACACCGGAGGGTCATGATACTTTATCGAAGATTCGTGCGATTGAACAAAAAATTTTAGAGGGGAAGCTTGTTTTAGTGGGTAATGACGGGATACCATTAAAACCAGTCGGGATAGTGGATTCGACAACTTCCATTGGGGCTGCTCCACTTGGTTATCCAATGGTGCCGCAGTCTTAGAAGGAGCTGGAGGATATGCTTAAGAATATTGGTTATCAGCATCAACAACCTGGTGGTCATGCTAAGTCTGGTAAGAATGTTGATTGTCCTAATAAACCGTTTACTAGTGATGTGGGTCAATCTCAAGAATCCAATCTTCCCCAAAGTGGTCCAATGTCTTATGTCAATGCTACGGCTAATGCTCCTATCAAGACAAAAGCTAATTTTCGTCGGTTGGAATGTAGTAATAAGACGAATGGAGTGGATCTTACTGTCCCTATAAAAGTTATTGAAGAGGTAAATTCTCATTTTGATAATACCTTGTATGGTTACTTTCTAGGTAAACGGGTTGTCTTCCCGGTGGTGGACTATTATGTACGTAATGCTTGGGGTAAATATGGTCTTCAAAAGGTCATGATGAATGCTAAGGGTTTTTTTCTTTAAGTTTGCTACTAGGAAAGGTGTTGATGATGTTCTTGAAAATGGTCCGTGGATGATCCGTAATGTTCCTATTATTCTTAAAAATTGGACTGTCAACACCAATTTGCTTAAAGAGGATCTGACCAACATTCTGGTGTGGGTTAAATTCCATGAGGTTCCCATTTCTATGTTTTCCGATGATGGTCTTAGTATCCTAGATACATTGATTGGTACGCCTAAGATGTTAGACTCTTATACTAGCCAAATGTGCTTGGAATCTTGGGGCCGTAGTAGCTTTGCTCGCTGTCTAATTGAAGTTAAGGCGGATGAGGCTCTCAAAGAGAGTCTTACTGTGGCCATACCATTACTTGATACTCAGGGGTTTTCTATTGAAACGATTCGGGTTGAATATGAGTGGAAACCACCTCGGTGTGATACTTGCAAGATTTTGGGCATCTTGGGGCACTTGTCCTAAATATGTTCCTCATCTTGTCTGACCCTCACATACGACCGATGATGGATTTTAGGATTTGTTAAAGGTAAGCGACGGGTAAGAAGGGTAGTCAAATGCTCGTGAAAAGGTGCTTTACTAAGCCGAATGTTGGGCCTAAGGTTCGGTATCAACCAAAGGCTCCTACGGTGACTAAGAAGGTGGATGGTACACGTAAAAGGTGGTAGATGTAGCCAACACTAGTGGAATTACTACCACTAATGCGTTTGCGATTCTTAATACGGTTGATACGATAATACTGTGGCTACTAATGTTATTACGAAGAAGGGACTCCGCCTTAGCCTAGTTCTTCAATGGTCACGACAAGGAGGGGTCTCAACAGATCGATAGTTTACCACAAGCTCCGATTATGGTGGATGATATAATGAAGGAGCCAGTGGTGGTTTCTAGTGTGCAACAGGAAGTGGGTCAGCCTTCTTCTTTCACTTCTACTTCTCCCCCTAAAAGGACTAATCCGTTCTCAAAAGTGGGAGAAATTGTTGTTTCTGACAGTGATGATGACCAAATACTTCCAGAGGATAACCCGATGGCGAATTTTCTTGCCTCTGGAGGTGGTGGATATGAACATGAAGATGAAGAGGATTATGATGATTATACGAGCCACGTCTACGATCTCCCACATGAATTAAATGACTTTAAGTTCAAAGGGCGTGGTAAAAAATAGTCTTGGTGTTCATATAGTGGTAGTATATCTCCTGTGAGTTGTGGTTTATTATTTTATTTTGATGTTGGAAGTGCATTATGTAAGTTTCCCCTTGTAATGGGCTGAGATATGAGAAGTCACTCATATCCTTTGTACTTAAATGTTTTTTGGAGTAATAATATTTACCGGGTCTCTTGACCTTTTACCCAAAAAAACACTGAGAAGTCCAAACTTGCATAACTCTCGAAATATGTTGCAGTCACCAAAGTTATTCCAAACTTGTCGATTAGACTCTCAAGCTTACTACTTGATAGTTTTTGTAAGGTTCCTATCTGAACAACAACCTTTAACCGTATCCCACAATTGTTTAAAGGTGATTTCTGGTCCTCCAACCTTACTTTATATACAAAGCAAAGTTATTCCATCAAGGAACAAAGACTTTAAAACAAACAAGTGATATACCAAATTGTGTATCACAAAAGTGTGTTTTAATGAATACAACCTTCATACAAAGCCAAGCCCATATGTCTAAGTGCGATTCATTGGGTACCCAAGTATCCTTTCAACTGACTTACGTACTGTTGGTGCTAGTGGGTTACTTCCTTACCACATAAGACTCAATGTCTTACATTGCTAGTCGGACCTTCAACACCTGCAAGTTATTCTACATGACTTTCGGCACTGAGTCATGAAAATGCAGAGTGCTCAAACTACAAGTTCTTGATTGGTAAGATAAAGGTACTTGAGGCAACACCGCATAACGCAAAGGCAATAACAATAGACGAATGATACTCGATTTTACTTATTTGTTGGTAATTTCTCTTTGCTTAATATTATTGAAGTTAACACAATGCCTATTGAATGTACATTGCTTAATTAAAAATAAAACAATTAATAAGTATCACCGGGACATGTTCTCGTGAAAACTTTGGTGGGAAACTTCACCGCCAAAAATTTATTGTATAATATTTGGTGAAAAAAGGTCAAATTTGACTATAATTATCCCGAGGACATGTTCTCAGGGAAATTATTATAACATTTGGTGGAAAAAGTCAAATTTGACTATAATTATCAAAGATTTTTTAGCGGGTTTCGCTGATGATATAGTGTCGTCGAGTTATGCTCGATTTTACTTCTTTGTATTATTATTTTTAAAAATGATAAATATTTTGTGACGACTTTGCTGTCACCAAGCTGATTTAATGAAAAATAATAATTTATGAACATTTATTTATGAGTTTTAAAAAGTATTTTTAATAAAATAAAAATAAATAAATTTGGATAACAATTTGGTGACGACTTAGTTGTCACTAAACTTAGTTTTTAGAAACTATTTATAATGAGGAACATAATTAAACTTGTTAATAATTTGGTGACGAGATTGTCGTCACGACATATATTTATCAAAAAACTTTACTTCAAAAATCATTACTTAATATTTTTAAAAAGTATTTTAAATACATAAATATAATTAAATTTAGATTATAAATTGGTGACGACTACGTCATCGAAATTTTTTATCAAAGAAAAAATCATTATTTATTATTTTTAAAATGTATTTTAAAAAGTTAAAAATTTGGTGACGATATTGTCGTCACCAATTTCTGTAGACCCTACTTTTGCTTTGACTAGAATCTGGTATTGAAAATTGGTGAAAATGGTAGGGCCCATCTCAACTTGGTGACCATTATGTTGTCACAATAAATTTTGTTGTCACTAAAAGTCCTTTTGCTTGTAGTGTCTATTGTACGGAGAAGTTCGTTAAAACCATCTTCCCACCACAAACCCATGTAAACTTGCCAATTTAGGTCCATCTGTTGCAATAACATCTGCCTAACTTGGCGCCACAAATCTTGTTGTTTCCAAACATCATGGGCAACGCACCGAAACCCACAATTTCCGTCACCCACCACATTATATATACGATTATGTATGGATGCCAAAGGATGAAGCATACCCATCAACATTTCGCTTCGCATCTCCATCGACAACCTGTGTCTTGTCGACAAAGGACTAGGACCCGTGAAAGAACTATGTCGGGCAGGCTCTTTGTTGAAGTTCGGGACTTGTCTTGATCTTGTAGCGGTGCTTCTTCGGTGATTTACGGTTGGAACTTCATTCAAGTCCGGACTTCATTCAAGTCCGGGACTGTGTAGCTGCCCATTTTGTCCTTTGCGCTCGGACGTCCACGGGTATTTTTCTCGAATAACGAGTTCCGTGTGTCATCGATGCGAGGTTGGTATATCGATCTCAACTTCGTTAGCATATTATTCTTGACAAACCACGATGCTTTGGTAAAACATTCTGAATTGTCGAATGTCATCTCTAAGCGGTATCATGATGATGATGATGATGATGATCATCATCATCATCATCATCTTGGAAGAGCCATCTTCAGGCGGTGGCCTATTGATATTAGGCCACGGAACATGTAGGGTTCTCCAAAAAATATTAACTTCTTCCAGTAGAATGGGGCGTCCTGAAATCATTAAAAGTAGTATATTATAATGCCGCCCGTAAATCACTGATATTAATGGGGAAAACAACTTGATAGTTATAAATTTACTTACCATGATATACATAGTATTGCATCTCGTGAAAGCATGGCAGTCCGTAAATTGTACGCAACTTATGGCTACAATTGTCTACGGTGATAGCCAGGTGGAGTTCTTTGTGCATGAGATTGAAAGCATGGTGAGAAACTTTATACCACAAATCTTGAAATAGTAGAAAATTACAATCATTTATTTTCTCACCGATGCTTCTATTTAAACTCTCTTTATCGAATTTTCTTTGCAAATACAATCTTATCGATTGCACTCAACAACCTGTCTAAATTGGATGTGTGTGCGCCTAAATATAATTTCAACAACGCGTGGTGAGCCTCAACTCTACACGTTGTTGTGCGGCAAGGAGCGATATTCATCGGTGATGTATGAGACAAACATGTGTCTATAATCTCGCGACCGATTATCCGGATACTCAATGACGGTGAAAAAAAAAGATGAATTAATCAAAGGTCATTCGGTGCTTATTAATTGAATAATAATAAAAAATATAATTAACAATTTAGTACGCGCATGGTTGACCAAGCGTTGTTGTAGACGCTCATATTGTTCATAAATCCCGCCCTTTGTACACTTATAATTAATTTCGAACATCTGACCATTTTCTGATTTGGTTCTCTTTTTAACAATGACAAAACCGAGCCCCGAGGCTATATTTTGCACCCACTCAGTTACTTCCTCGTGAGAACGGAAAGCCTGAAAATACATAACAAATTTTATAAGACATTTTTTTTTAACTAATACTTTTTTAATACTTTCATAACTAATTTTACCTCTTGTCGATAAATGGGCAATCCTCCGATACTTCCTCGCGATAACGAAAGCCCGAAAATACAATTTTTTTCAACAAATACATTATATTTACATTTTACAACCTTTTTTTACTTTTCTTTTACAACTTACATTATGTTTCATTTACAACTTAAATATACAAAATAATCTTTTTTTACAAATGACAAATTTTTTTACAAATAATACATTTTACAAAACTTATACATTAATAACTTATCCTTTTACAAATGATACTTTTTTCATTACATTTTATTACAAACAACATTACATTACATTTTGTTTACAACTTACATTACATTTTTATTAACAACATTACATTACATTTTTTCATTACATTTTATTACAAACAATATACCTTTTTAAAAACAAATACATTTCAAAAAAAAAAAAAAAAAGATAAAAACTGCTTTTCTCCGACCCGACTAATACACGTCTCTCTCTCTATCTCATACGACACACACACACCAAACGTTTTCTCTCTCTCTATCTCTCTATCTCATCTCTTTTCTATCTAATTTTCTTAGATCCGTGGTAAGATCTTGTTTTGATTACGTTTAGATGATGTTTATATCATGTTTATTGATGTTTATGTTGCGTTAAATTAAAAAAACGCGTTTTCTTTTTAGGGTTTGGTTGATTGGGGTCTGTGAGTGTGAGTTTGTGATGTTTGTGTGATTGTTGGGTGTTATTTGTGGTTAATTAACTGGATCTGTTAAAAAATTTAAAAACGCCTATTTTTTTAGGGTTTGGTTGATTGGGGTCTGTGAGTGTGATTTTGTGTGATTGTTGGGTGTTATTTGTGGTTAATTAACTGGATCTGTTAAAAAATTTAAAAACGCCTATTTTTTTTTAGGGTTTGGTTGATTGGGGGTCTGTGATGGTGATTTTGTGATGTTTGTGTGATTGTTGGTCGTTATTTGTGGTTAATTAACGGATCTCATTAAAAATTTAAAACGCCTATTTTTTTAGGGTTTGGTTGATTGGGGTCTGTGAGTGTGATTTTGTGATGTTTGTGTGATTGTTGGGTGTTATTTGTGGTTAATTAACTGGATCTCGTTAAAATTTTAAAACGCCTATTTTTTTTAGGGTTTGGTTGATTGGGGTCTGTGATGGTGATTTTGTGATGTTTGTGTGATTGTTGGGTGTTATTTGTGGTTAATTAACTGGATCTGTTAAAAATTTTAAAAACGCCTATTTTTTTTAGGGTTTGGTTGATTGGGGTCTGTGATGGTGATTTTGTGATGTTTGTGTGATTGTTGGGTGTTATTTGTGGTTAATTAACTGGATCTGTTAAAAAATTTAAAAACGCCTATTTTTTTTAGGGTTTGGTTGATTGGGGTCTGTGATGGTGATTTTGTGATGTTTGTGTGATTGTTGGGTGTTATTTGTGGTTAAATAACCCTATGGTATAAGCAGTTACAAACTGCTTATGTGAGATGGTGATTATGTGATGTTATTGAAACCGCCGAGTTGTGGGTGCAAAGGGTAGGTTAACACCTTGATCTCGCCACCATTGAGTGGTATGAATACCGCCTGCCTACCCCAATCCACAGGATCGTGTGGTTTCTTGTGAAACCGCTTATTGCTTATGATAAAATGTGTTTATGTGCTTATTGAAACCGCCGAGTTGTGTGGGTGCAAAGGTAGGTTAACACCTTGATCTGCCACCATTGAGTGGTATGAATACCTGCTCTGGCCTACCCCAGTCCACAGGCTCTGTGTGGTTTCTTGTCAAACTGCTTATTGCACACAAGCAGATTGCACACAGGCTCAGATTAGAACCGTTCTAACAGTACTTTATGGGTTGGGTTATTTCAACGGTGCCTAGTATTTTATATCAACCCTCCCTAGTTTTAGAGGGTTTGGAGATGAAAATAACAAACTGCTTATACGCTTGATAAGCAGTTTGTTATTTTAAGCTGATTTGAAAACTGTTTTTTTAAAAACGGGATAAGGCAATGATGATTTAAGGTAAAAAAATGATTTTGGCTTGGCATTTCCGAATGGACGGCAAAAAAATAATTTATTTTGCAACCTTCGATGTTGCAGCCATAAATGATAATATGAAACTTAATCTGAGCCTAATGTTAATAAAATACTAGGCACCGTTCTAATAACTCAACCCTTATTAATGTGTAAAGTTTCATTACCTCTGGCGATTGAGACATGTCGGCAGCTTAGGTATTTGTTGTTTCTTTGTGGTTTGTTACTTGCGGCTTGTGTTTCACTTGGCTTGTGTTATAACCCAACCCTATGTACTAGAGAGGGTTAATCTAAAAGACCAGGCACCGTCGAAATAACCCAACCCTATCTGTAACTTGTGTAACCTTCACTTGTTGTAACTTGTTGAACCTGCTTGTGGTAACTTGGGTGTACTTTGAAAATACTTTAGTTTGTGGTGAGAGTAACTTTTGTGGTAATTTGTGAATTTGATATTGCCTTGTGGTGATGAGGCTGAGTATAAATTGGGAGGTTTCACTACCTACCACTTTGAGATTGTTCCCTTGTGACTTCCTGCAGTTTGGGAATCTTACTGCAGTTTGGGAATATTACTGTTGCTTTTGGTTTTGGCTTGTGAACACTGGGCAATCTAACTTGGTTGCTATCGATCCGTGCAGCAGTTTGGGAATCTTCTGCAGTTTGGGAATATTCATGTTGCTTTTGGTATTTGCTTGTGAACACTTGGTTGCAATCGGTATTGTGCAATCGATCGTGCACTTGTGTGCAATCTGCGCACTTGGACAAAAAATTTCAAAAAGGCGATGACGATTGGTTTTATAATCGAACGGTAGCGGCAAAGTGATATTTTGTCACTTTGCGACCTTCATATCCGAGCCTAATGGTTTTCTAAATTGGTGATGATGTTAATCGAGCCTTTATGCAATCTGCTGTGTGGTAATGCAATCGCTTGTGTGATCTTGATTCGCTTGTGTGATAATGCAACCGCTTGTGTGATAATGCAATCTGCTTGTGTGCTTATGCACTTGGACAAAAAAAATGGCGATGACGATTGGTTTTATAACCGACCGGCACGGCAAAGTGATATTTTTATCACTTTGCAGCCGTCAAATCTGAGCCTAACACTTTTTATCAATTGCGCAAATGTTTTTCTAAATCGGCGATGATGTTAATCTGAGCCTTTATGCAATCTGCTTGTTTGCTAAATCTGCTTGTGTGCTAATGCACTTGGACAAAAATATAACTTAGCACTTGGACAAAAATATAACTTATGCACTTGGACAAAAAAATGAAAAACAGACTTGTGTGTGTGCTGCACTTGGACAAAAATTGGAAAAAAAACAGCAAAAAGACAAAAGTACTATGAACAGTAAAATGTACATTAAAAGTACAAAAACCAAAAAAAAAGTACCCTAAACTAGGGAGGGTTTGAGGGGGGGTAGAGGGTATTAATAGTGTGACCCAATAATTTACATATGGCTCCCGTTGAATGACACGTGACATATAAGATAAAAGTGTTAAGTTGTATTAGAGAAGTTTAAGATATGAAAAGATTATACTTTTAACTGCAAAGTTCTTTTACCAACTTATTGAGCATTTCTTGTCACAAATACATGTGTGCTTTCTTGCTGTTGGTCTTTGTTGTAGGTTAGTTTTTATTTTTATTTTCTTTGAAATTGGCTGCTTAGAAGTAACTTGACACTATTAACTTTGCAAAACATACTTTTTACCTTTTGTTGTAGAATTCATCCACAGATTATGAATGTATTTGCTTCAGCCCCCCATTTGTGTATATGTATATATATATATATTTTTGTTTATATGGGTTTTTGACTCGACATTGCGAGCCTGCTAATCCCAGGGCGACTACCTTTTATGCGTATATGTATCTTTGTTCTCAAAGGCTTTGATTGTAGGTTATACTTTTGGTTTTCCCTGATCACATTCAATGTATACACGGGGTTGCACCATTCTAATGTTGTTTTCTTTGCATTACTATTTTCTTGTTGGTAGGTTCTCTCTCGTTTGGAAGCTAAATGTTTCACTATTCCAACAAAGTCGAAGTCATAGTGATTCAATTGAAGCGGAGATTGGGAGGAGCTATTGCTTGATAATGGTCGTGTGAGTGCTGAGGTTTTTCGACTGATGGCAGTAGTATGGCACTTTGAATTCATGTTTATCTAAACAATTTTGGTGTATTTCAAATACATGTAAATCTGTTACTCACAAATGACTTTGATTGTGCAAGTTCTGAATTATGTCTGTTCGAAAAAGAATCTTGTAAGCTTATTATCTTTTTGGTATTATATCTTTAGTCCATGGTTCTCTTTTTTAATTATGTTGATATGCTAATTATTATCTTTTTGGTATTATATCTTTAGTCCATGGTTCTCTTTTTTAATTATGTTGATATGCTAATTATTATCTTTTTGGTATTATATCTTTAGTCCATGATTCTCTTTTTTAATTATGTTGATATGCTAATTATTATCTTTTTGGTATTATATCTTTAGTCCATGGTTCTCTTTTTTAATTATATATGTTGATCATTGCTTATACGCTCTAATACCTGCCTGCAATGCATGAGGACACCTCGTTTTAGATATATTTGAATGCACATGTAGAAAAACAAATATGATCAATATCCATTAATGAGTTAAAACGAAATATTATACTTCTTTTTCGTATTTGAACATAAAATATAAATGTACAATTCAGTTTAGTATAATAATCATTTTTCTAGATGCTATCGTTGACCTGTCAGAGTCAAACAAACGACTTTTATTCATCGAAGCTTTGGCAAAATTATTCGATTTTATAGCACCATGTAACCACATTACATTAAAAGAACATTATAATCTTTTAAAAAGGTGCCTGACAGTGTAAAACAAATGACTATGTAACTCTTGGATTTCAATATCATTATGTTTGACACCTAGAGTAGAAAGTCAGCGGTTGCTCAAGTGACCCATGCGCCATGGCCCACGATACTTCCATGTAGCATATATTAGCAAGCAAGTTGATTTTGTCACTACAAGTCAAACAAAATATAAAAAAGCCATGATTAAGCAATAGTACCTTTCAGTCTCAGCCTTCAGCTAATTAAATCACTATTATACCAATCATCTACCAACAAAAAGTATCAATGAGATAGGAATGTTAACAAGTCAAATTAGTGATGCCCTTATTTTCAGGCATGAATCCGAGTCACGACAGCTATAAGCCTATAATGCAGTTGCAGTTTGAATCATGTTATAGTAAGAATGCTCTCTGACTTGACTAAACTATTCCTAGTAAATGATCAGCATATGTACTCAAACCCTGCTGATAAATGTGGTAAAGAGTGATATCAAGCAAGAAAACATAGGCAGCAACTAACTTGAGTTGTAACCATTGACAGTTTCACATAAACAACTTAATGGGAGCATTAGGCCTAACCAAAACAGCAACAATGGTCGTTTAAGGTTCAGCAATGGTTCATAAGTTCAACAATGGCCGTTTAAGGTTCAACAATCGTTTAAGGTAACCCTGTATTAGATGTACTAAACAAGTCCTTGAATCATAATAGCCTAATGATTAATTGCAAAATATACATATGCATCGGAGGCAGTTTACCTACCGCAGGTTGCCAAAAATGGTGAAATCCAGTTGGAACAAAATATTCAAATCCTTGTTTGCTTCTATTTCTAATTTCTACTAGATAACAATTTTTACTTCAATTTAAAATGAGACCTACAGTATCCAATCTAACCAAATCTCCCTACCATACTATTCAAACCACATTAATTTTAGTTTCCTTTACCCACCAAAATTGACATGTGGAAATCCTTCAAATGTTATATGGAATAAGTCATCAGTACATGAATATATGCTGCAGTAGTCAAGCATGTGTATAAAGAAAATAAAGAAAGACAAAGAAGTTTTTCCCATAGACTAAGCTTCTTACAAAGTGTGTTCTCTAGACGTTGTGGAAAAAGTTTAAGAATTAGAAAAATATGAATTTTAAGTGACTACAGTGTATTGGAGTAACAACTACTCTAGTAAGCATTATCAAGATATGACTTCAAAGTGACGTCAATCAGTTTCCCCTGAATCGATCACCATCATCTGGTAATCTCAAACCTGGTGGAAAATTGAAACCTTTAGGTTGCGTTTAGTTGAGGGAAAACACCCTTGTTTTCCACAAAATGTTTTGTGGAAAACAAGGAAAACAGAGATCGCGTTCAAATCAACGTTTTCCAACAAAATGTTTTGCAAAACACAAATCTCCTATTTCCTAACTTAACAAGGAAAATTACAAAACAAATTTTAGTTGTTTTCCTTTGTAACCCTCAACCCTCCCTCCTTTTCTTCAAAACAGAAAATAGAAACATCAACTAAACGCGTTTTCTATATTTTCAAGTGTTTTGTGGAGATTAATTCTCTTTCCAAATTTTTACAAAACTAGAGATGGAAAATAAGAGAATTTGTTCTCCAACTAAACGCACCCTTAGCTTCCAAACGAGATAGAACCTACCAACAAAAGAACAACAATGAGAAAAAACCTAAGTGACTACTCTGAAATGCATGTATCAATTAGTTATAATTGAGGCAAACTGAAAACAGAACTCGTGATCGACAATGAATAAATGAGACTTTTTCAAGAGGACAAATATATTGGATACTAACTTATTAATCCATGTAAGTCAAGATTAGTGTAGTATTTACGTATGTATATAAGTTAAAGGGTCTAGTGTGTCAAAAGTAAAGTCCATAACAAAATGACAGTTAAAAACGGTTATGGCAGTTAAGTTTGTAGGTTGTGTCGGTTTGTAAAGATATACCGGTTCATAGTGTCGGTTGATGGGTTATATATACCCGTGTAAACCAAGTCTGTAAAACTAACGATTGTTATTATATTAAATAAACTTAGTATACTTTTTATCCAATTGTTCATAGATAGAGAATAGACTAACAGTTGGCATCAGAGCCAAACGATTCAAACCAGAGAGAACGAAACAGAGACCGATCGATTCAGGGAATCAATCAAGAGAAGAAAAGAGACCGTACGCATACCGGTCAACCAAGAATAGAGAAAAAATAACCGATTGATTCATGGAATCAATCAAGAAAAAGAGAAGAGAAATAGACGTACCCGGTTGTGTGAAGAAGAAACCGCCGCCGTATTGTTTGCCGGAGAAGAAAGAATCAACCACCGTTTGATTAGAAGAAAACCACCGTTTGATTAGAAGAAAACCCAACGGATTGATTAGAAGAAAACCCAACGGATTGATTAGAAGAAAACCAGAAGAAAGAAGAAGCGGGGTTTTTTATTTGGGAAGAGTGAAACCAGTTATGCCCTAATTCGTATAGAAGGAAGAAGATAGGCGTTTTTTTAACGCTGTTATTAGTTTGGAAAAGAGGAAGCCGGTTTTATTTGGGAACAGAAAAGAGAACCCACTTTTAAAAGGCCCACAAGAATTCTAGAAGCCCAAGAGAAAATTACAGGTTTTATTATTCTTAATACTTTTTTTTTTTTTTTCTTTTTTTTTCTATTAGTAGAATAGATTTCTTCCATTACAATTCGTATTAGAAACCGTTAGAATTGTTTGAGAATTATTGTGGTTAGTAAGAAGAATTTAAGGTCGACTATTATTAGAATTATATTGGTATTAGAAGAAAACTAAATCGAAAGATATGACGGAGATAAAACGAAACGAGTTGTTTTCACTACATCGTTACCATCATATCAATGCCCAGTTTTAAGCAACACAAATTATACATTATGGGCATTAAGAATGAAGAAGATACTATTGGCAAATGGAGTATGGGATTTAGTAGAAGGAACAGGTACATCAATGGCAAATGGAGTATGGGATTTAGTAGAAGGAACAGGTACATCAAAAGAGATTGATGTAAAAAAGGATAGTTCGGCGTCAACATACCTATTTCAAGGGTTACCAGAAGATTTGCAAATGCAAGTTGCGGGATGTGAAACAGCAAAAGAAATTTGGGACTCTCTAAAGTCCAGATTTATTGGAACAGAAGATGTACAACAAACACACTCGCAAAAACTTAAATCAAAATTTGAGAGACTTGTGATGAAAGAAGATGAATCTATAGATTCATTTGCTGGGAGGTTGATGAGTATTATTACAAAGGCTCCTACATGTGGATTGACGTTTGATGAACAAACAAAAGTATGGAAATTACTAAATGCAATGCCAGATAAGTTTGTACCAGTGGTAGCAACCATTGAAATGGTTGTTGATTTTAAGAAAGCAAAATTAGAGGAGATTATTGGGAAACTTAAGACTTATGAAGAAAGGCTTAAGTTTAGAAAAGGAAGTGAGGAAAATAATAGTGAGAATTTGTTATTCACACGTCAAGGGAATAACAGAAATTATGAACGAAACTATGGAAATGATAGACGAGGAAGTGGTAATCAGACACGAGGAAGAGGCCAAGGAAGATTCACAAGAGATAGTAAGAATGAAGATAGTTATGATAGAAACATGAGAAACCCTAGAGATCAAAACTACCAAAGAAGAGACACTAGAGAAATAGAATGTTATAATTGTCATGAGTTTGGACACTATGCTGCAAATTGTCCAAAACCAAATCGTAGAGAAGAAAAAGCAAACCTTGTGTTTGAAGATGACGAACCAGCACTATTAATGGTTACTAGTAAAGATGAAAAGGAGATAACATCCTTAAAGGAAGAACCGAGAAGGAAAGGAATTGTCATTGAGAAGGATGAAATTCCAAAAGGAAGATTAGAAGACATGCGGTCAGAGATAGAAATTGATTTGAAGAGTAAATTAGAGTTTTGAAATTTTGAAATGCTTCAAGAGTTAGAGATGGAAAAACAAGAGTTTGAGAAGAAACTAAGAAATAGAGAAATGACATTTGAGAAACAAATGCAGAGAGAATCAGAGAACCTCAAAAATTTGAGAGATTGCACAAGCAAAGAGATGAAAGAATTAAAGACAGTAAGAGAACAGTTTGAGAAAGAAAACCTTGGAGTTATTTTAGATAAGAAACTCCTAGAAGAAGAGAGAGTTGACAAGGGCGAATGCAAGAAACATCGAGAGACGCCATCAAGATTTCAGAAGGAAAGCCAGAGTGAGAAAGACATCAAGTCAAGAAACGAGAAAACTGAATCAGAAGATCGTGATACTAGAAATAGTGTGTTGAAGATTCAAGAGTATGAAACAATACAAATGAAGAAAGTTGGTGACAAAGATGATCAAGTTGAAGAGCAAGACAAAGGAAGTGGAAGCAAGCCAAAGTTCAAAGATAAAGATAAAGGAGCTTGAAGATATCGAAGGCATGGATTAATAAATTAGGGAGGAGTATTGCATACTAACTTATTAATCCATGTAAGTCAAAATTAGTGTAGTATTTACGTATGTATATAAGTTAAAGGGTCTAGTGTGTCAAAAGTAAAGTCCATAACCGAATGGCAGTTAAAAACGGTTATGGCAGTTAAGTTTGTAGGTTGTCGGTTTGTAAAGATATACCGGTTCATAGTGTCGGTTGATGGGTTATAAATACCCGTGTAAACCAAGTCTGTAAAACGAACGATTGTTATTATATCAAATAAACTTAGTATACTTTTTATCCAATTGTTCATAGATAGAGAATAGACTAACAAGATATGGATAGACACTCATACTTGATCCATAGATTAGTTGTAAAGAGACACTAAAACCACCTTAAACAAGGATTAACAACATAAAAGCACACACAAGTGTTTGATAATTTTCCCAGTTATTATCATTTGCGCTTAACGGGAAGTTCTTAGACGCATAATTAAACTAATTAAGTATGCCAATTGGAGATCACGTCTGATGATTCTGTTTTTCATGTTATAAATAATAGAGGTAATAGGGGTAGATAAATCATATTGAATTCAAGAAGTAGATGGCAAATTACTGCAAATGGTTTATATTTGTTCAATCTCACTAATTACTTCCAAAACAAACATCCTAACAAGTGCTAAGACAAGGACTGTCAAAAAATAAACAGAAAGTTGTACCTTTAAACACCGTTTCCCAATCTTAAGCTCCTTGATATGACGAAGGCTTAATATGAATCCTTTAAGCACCTCTTCTTCTTCTTCTTCTTCATCTTTATCTGTTGTCTTATGATTCCAGCCTTTCACTGTGCAATAATCTAACTTGGCTTTGACTAAAGTAGACACATCATGCAACAAACGCTTGCATAACCGCACGTAACTTTGGATTGTAAGTGACTGAATATGAGGAGCATTAATTTCCACTCTACATACACCATAACCAGAGTATGGAAAAAATCAAGTTTTAACGCTCTTTGAAGTAATATCAATCCGCCTTGGACCATGACAAGAGTGTAACTCCAATGTTTCCAACATAGGACTCCCGGATAATATATTCTGAATCAAATCTTCGCCTAACTTTATTTCTGAAATATACAAACTCTTAAGTTTATTCCAACTAATGGCACCGATTGGATTTAAGAAGCATCCTTCCAATTTCAAATGTGTAAACCATGAATTAGTAAAACAAAACTGATCAGGCTCAAACTCATCATTCATATGCCAACTCCTATGCCAAAATAACAATACAAGCTCTTGAACGTTACGATTAGTAGCGTAAAGAATCCAATCATTGATTTTCGATTCAAACCCGGGAAAGAGAGCGGCCCAGAGTTGGAAACTGTTGAGGTTCGACTGAGAACTACATTGAGTTAGGGTTTTGTCGACTAAAACAAAATCCTCAAGCCGATAATTATATTTCATAAAAATGAGATTATGAACATAATGCCAAAGATTTTTCCATCGTTTCGAGAGTGTACCTGTTCTAATGGCCTCTTTTGTTGAAGGTAAACGAGAGATGAATTCAAGTACTCCCTCCGTCCCAAAATTATTGTCACTTTTTGACTTTTTCGGTCTTAATTTTTCAACTTTGACCTTAAGTACTTTTGTTTATATTACATAATAATTGATAAAAAATATATGAACGGATTGAGTTTTAAATGTATTTTCATTTGGTATAATTTTTATCAAAAATTCTATAGCACAAATGAAAATATTTATAGTCAAAGTTGAGAAAGAAAGACCGAAAAAGTCAATAGAGGACAATAAATTTGGGACGGAGGTAGTAATAAGCAATCTGGTAACAAACTAATTCGATCTTCTTCTTCTTTCATAACTCCATTCTGATTTTCGTTTTGTTCTATTGGTGCCAAAAGAGTTACAGGTGTTTTACTTTAACCACAAGAAAAACTAACCAAATTGTAAAAGAAAAATATGTAGTGCATTTGCTCCAAAATTAATATATATAGTAAAAGGAATTTGAAACGACGTCGGTTATGATGTTGTGAAACGACGTCGGTTATGATGTTGTATTAGCATTGCGCTACCACGTTTTCTTTTGGGCTCATATGGCCTGCTCCATCAACATGTCTTGGGCCACGGTTAAGGATAAGAAAATATTAGGTTATAGCAAAAGTTGCGAGATAAAAAATGAAGGTTCCAGACTACGGATCAAAATTCTAGCACATTCTTCACCTTTTTTGAGATGTAAAGCCGGTGGTCTATGCTGCTACCAGATGATCGGCTATTACTTTCTGAAATTAGGAATGGAATGGAGAATCGGTAAGGAAAATAGGTGTTTTCGTTCCACATGAGTTTTGTAAATCCAGGTATGCAGTTATTCATGAAATTATGGTTTTTGTTTTTTATGCTTTGATTATTTGGGTGGTTAGTGTGTGTATTGGGAGTGTATACCCTTGACTTAGTTGTATGCTTGATCACCTCAGATTCCTAACTAGACTTATAATGAATGAATTGGCTCACTGATTTACTTGGTAAAATTTGCGGTGCTGACTCGACTCATATTTCTGATACAGGGTAATGGAGTGGATCTGGATGAGCTCAAGGAAGTGTCAACAGATTATGGCGTCACCAAAGAGTTAACCATCAAAGGTGTAACGCCAAATTGCTTATGGTCATACTATCTTTACATACTTTAAATATTATTAAGTTATTTTATACTACAGTTCCTCCAACATTTCAGGTCAAACCGAGTTCTATTTTACCTATTTGAGGACGAAACGGAGAAAGGAAGCAATACTCTTCTACCTCGAGCATGAGCAATGTAGATAAAGCAATAGCAGCGTCCGTTAATGGGTGCATGATTTCAGCGATTCAATACCACGCAATGAGGTAATTTCTTATAGTTTCAGTATTGTCTTGCTTGCTTTCAAAGCGATTGGTTTCAATAGGTGTGTTCAGCCATTGTGTTCAGGGTGTTGTGTTCAGTCAGTGGGTTCAGTTTATTGCTCTTACGTGTTGGTTCAGTTAATGCGTTTAGTGGGTGTTATATAGATGGTCTTATATAGATTGTGTCATATAACCTGTTGTTGGTTATAGAAAGCTAAGGCAGACTAATATTTTCGACAATATATCTTTTCAAACTTTTTGTGTTGTCAACTATGTGTGTTCACATTGATAACTTATAGAAGCAAGTCACTATCTTATTGTTGTATATAGAATGCATAATGTTGTTGTTTTACATAATTCATAATGTTGTTTGGTATGTCTCACCTTTGGTAGCAAATTCTTTCAGGTCATCAAGTTGGAACAAGGATAGTTTTGTGAATCACAGATTGTTGTGACACGGAATGCCGTGAGAAGGTTTGGAAGGAATTTGCAGAAAAGGTAACTAATTGCTTGCTGAAACTAAGTACATTCAACAGAAAACTATGGATTTGGTAGGATTGGAATGCAAGTTTTGGTGACTGGCAAGATCAAAGAAGTCGAGTAGGCACGTCACAAGCGGTGCACGGCAAGTGAGAAAGTATAGTTTCGGACAAAATGGTAACGCTAATGACAGAAAGCTGACCGGCTATAGGAGCCAATGACAACTAACAAACCGCAATGGAAAACAACCACTACAAGGTAATAGGAAATTTAAATTTGCGATTAACTTTCGATAATTCCAGCTGTTAATGCACGCGGTGCGTAAAAAACCAATATGTGCGATTAATAGTCTATTTTGTTCATTCAGATATACCATCTGGGATTCACCCTTCCATGAATATTTCCAACTCGCTCACGCTTCTTCAATAACAGTAGCTCAACAAGATGGCCGCGATGTTGATTAAAGGAGAACTCGCCCGGCTTGCGCAACTGGTAAATCTCTTAGTGAATTACACTGATGTATTTATTGGTTTTTTACATTTTCTTTATGTGGTGTTCCTGTCTGGCGAGTGCTTAGATTCCTGAAAGGAAATAACTTAAAATTTGGAACGCAATTGTTGCTATTCAAAAATCCATCGTCACATTTAACTGATTTCAGGTTTCTATTGTTTCAGGAAGCTTACCGACAAAGTATTCATGTAGCTGAAAGATGAAACGTGCGTGAAATTCATTGAAAAAGTATGACTCGAAAAGTATATATTTTTCCTATAGCTTCAATTTTTTTCCATCATGTCCACTAATTTTTCATATGTAGAAATCACCTTAATAGTTTCTTTTGGAGATTATACAAACTAAAGATTGAACAATTTCTATTTCAAGATGCAATAGAGGAAGTTAACTCCGTGAAATAAACTAATGATTAACGAATCACGAATATGTAATTTTAAGGTTTTTTTAAGCTTTTGTTTGCTGCAATTTTGCAGGTGCCTGAATTTCAGGCTCGAGATATGCCGCCGGTTGTTAATGAAGGTAGTCGATTCGCAGACATGCTGCGGTTGTTAATGAAGATAGCGGATTCACAGTAATATGTGACAGAAGGAGTTACAGCTGCGATCGCTACAATGAAACGTAAGTTGCGGCTCCTCCTGTTATTGAAAATGTAACATGTGAGTTATTTTATAAAACATCGATATATCATCAATAATATTATTGCCTATACTATAATGTTTACTTGACAGATGCTTTTAATAAAAGGACAAATGTTGCGGCCATATAAAACTGTGTACAGTTGCTTCAGTTTCAGAAACGGTATGAACACAGTCCAAGCCATTAATTATTTACTACTACGTTACTTTTCAACTATTCTGTATCAACCTTTATACGGGACTATCAATAGAGTAAAGAACATACTACACTGCAAATGCTTTCGATATTAGTAGTACACCAGCCATGACGCGCCAGATAATTATTGGGTTGAAGCTCTTAGTTTTCCTATGTGTCAAGTTTTTTCAATATGCGTGTGACACTTTTCTGTTTCTAGCTTTATTTCGTATGCATCACGCCGCAGCGAACCCTTAAAATTTTGCAACATTTATGTGATTACTAGAGGTCTAAAATTTTGTTCACCCAGAAGGGAATTCCCCATACAAATAGAGGCGCCTATCAAAAAGATACTCCGAAGGCTTCGGGATCGAGGTCTCATTAGCCGAAGAAGACCCTGGCCAATCCACGTGGCCCATTTACATAT
The DNA here is from genome assembly GCA_022545495.1 of Chrysanthemum lavandulifolium. Taxonomy (NCBI): domain Eukaryota; kingdom Viridiplantae; phylum Streptophyta; class Magnoliopsida; order Asterales; family Asteraceae; genus Chrysanthemum; species Chrysanthemum lavandulifolium. The sequence continues at coordinate 23,558,558 of CM040243.1, forward strand.
AAGTAGGTCTACTCAGGCAATATCTTATTTGTAACGGGCCAAATTATCTAACAGCCATTTTAACAAAATTTTTATACCGTTCGATATTAATGTGGATCTACCTTTGTTATAGATATCATGTGGAGCATAAGAAACTACTTAAATATTTTTAGCTTGACTTATTGGTGACGTAGCTTGCACTTAATTTCTCCAACTAATTAGTAATCTTATAAACACTTTAACAATTAGTTTGTTGCAGATAATGTGATGCTGACCATCCAAAATCATTATGCTGGAACCATCAATGCTTAGATGTGTAGAGTCAAGGCCACTGGAATGATACCCATGCTTAAGCAGGGAATAAAATAACATACTTTGTGAGAATGCTCCGTGCTATTAGTATATATATAAATGGGGCAATGATGAGTTTATATGGGCTCCGGAAAAACTGAGGTTGCCCGCAACTTGGCACGGCAACCTATTCGGTTTGCAGCCATGCCGGATGTACCCTGTTTTTCCGGATGCTTTTCTGAGCCTGTTTTTCATGGGCATTCGGCTTCTGGCCGTGGTTTATTTGTAAAGGCGATGATGAATGTTCTCTGGAAAGCATCTTGGCGAGGTAACCACAGCGTAGCTGTGGTTGCAGCCATGCCAGATCTGAGCCATACTTTACGTTATTTTTTTTACTTTGTGTTATTCCAGATTTTCATAGGGACGTGAACAGGACAATCGTTATCCATGGTACGTGGTGAGTCTACTCGGTGTTTGACGGTGCATAGGCGGTATGTTCAAAGAATACTCGGTGTGTTAAATTTTAATTGAATAAATCAATGGCAAGTTGAAATTGCTTCGTTTTGGTGCTTGGATTTTTTTCATCGTTTGTTTGCCAACTGCATAATTGATTGAAAATAATTAATTAATTTCAGGTCGTTTAGCAGAATATAGCTGTACGAGTTGACGATCAGGGTGTTGACGCTCAACGGTCTGTAAGGAATGCTGCATGTGGTTTACGGCTAACAAGGGGGTAGCCACGTCTATTGATGGCAAGACAGTAAGTGTTACTTAATGATTGTTGCATTATTGATACATGCTGCAACATCAACAGGTTAAATGTGACCTCAAATGGGTATTTTTGATTGAATATTAGGTCAATTAGGAATATTAGTTTGAAAAGCGAGACTTTTGAAATCCCGAAATATAGAAGAAATAAAGGAGTCTGGGTAATCTATGCGGTTCATTTATTTTGATATAAATACACATAGCCCCTTCTGAGTTACCACGTGCTTATTTGTCACTAACATCTGCTCCTTTTTCTGTGTGCAGGAAAGGATGTTCAGCTGTCATACGTATACCATACAGAACGAAAATTAAGGTCAGAAAATAAAAAAACCCGCCGGCTAACAAGGTACCACTTTGTCTATCATTTTTGAATAGTTATACGCAATCCGCGTTTTCTAAAATAACTCGAACACTCCACTATACACCAGCTTTGATTGGTGAAGAAAAAAAAATGGTTCAGAGATTTATAGTGCCTTTGATTCACTCCATTTTTTCCTTCCGTATTGCTTCGTATAAAGAAACTATTTTTGCATTGAAGTATGTCTTGGTGGAAGTACTCACTAAAATAGATAATGATATTAGACGCTTATCCAAGCTTTTGAAAAAAAAAACCATAAAATTTCTGAAGCTGAACTTTTAACAACTCTATTTCTGTGTCTCAGGTATCAGTAGCGTGGAATGAAAAGACGGTGTAGAGATTGATAACGAATATTCCAGTGTAGGCTGGAACATACACTCAGCAGCACACGAAATTGGTGTTTGTCTCATGTACAACGTCTAACAGGTTGGAGGTAGGAGCGGTAAAGCTGAAGTTTACATACTTTTAACGTTTTTTTTCGTTACATAAATTACGAGATAAAAATGTCAAAAAAAAAAACCCCGCCGCAACGCGGCGGATGGTCGCAATACTCGTTTATATAAAAAGTTAAAAACTTATCAAATGGCCTTTAGATTTTACGCACTGGCAGCCCAGTTTGGCCAATGGGCTTGACAGAAAGCACGTTAACTTAACTTTTTTTTTTTTTTTTTGAACATAACTTAACTTATTTAAATCATGGTTTTTTATGGTTATCTTTCATTATTTTTTATTGGGAAAATAACTTAAAAAAACATCATACTTGTCAAAAATACTCTTTTGGATATCGAACAAATTTTTTTCTTATACGCGCACTGAACTTTCAATTTTAAGCTTTTTTGAGGTACTAAACTTTGAATTTCGGACTTTTTGGGGTATTTTTGTGACATTTTTGCCCTTGGATTTTTAGTAATTTAAGGGGCAAAAATGTCACAAAGTACCTCAAAGAGTCCGAAATTGAAAGTTCAGTATCTATATAAGCAAAAAAATTTGTTTGATGCCCAGAAATGTATTTTTGAACAAGTATGATATTTTTTTAAGTTATTATCCCATTTTTTATTAGTTTTCTCAAGTTACATTGGTTGGTATCGTGACATTGTGGGTCATGTGATTGTCCCTCTCTCTCCACATCTAATTTTTTATCACTATATTAGGCTATGCACAGTGGTGACATGGGTCACCTGTGTCACATCAGCTTTCTTTCTCCGACGACCTGATGACGATCTAGTTGCCATAGTTGTGACCTAGTTAACTTTTTTTTTTTTTTTTTTTTTTTTTTTTAATTCAAATATTTTTAACAACAAAATTAAACTTCATTAATAATAAAATATTACATAAATCATACAATACGATCACGGTTAAAAAACATACGAACTAAAATATAGTTTGATCTGAAATACATAAACATATCCTAATCTGAATGCTCCCCGCATGCAGAATCATACGAAGGAGACCGATAACCAGAAAATTCCTCTATGTAAGCCAAATGTTCTTCTTCCGCCTTTCTGGCTTTCTCATCATCCTTGTCGGCATAACTAAGCCCAAGTTGAGTTAGCTGAGGTTGCTCAACAAATCTAGGTCTAGCAGACAAACTTGATGCACCCACACCAACGGTTGCGTTCTCCCTATAACTCCAAGTGATTTTGGTGTTGATGTTGTTCTGTATCTGTTGAACAAACCCCACAACCTGTCAGCAATGTTGTCGTCTTTGCGGGCTTCATCCATAAAAATTTTGTCAATCACATCTTTTCTTTCAGGCGAAATATCGTTGCAAATCTCGTATTGCTCTCTCAAACGTTGCTTCTCTGCCTTTGCGAGATCAAACTGCTTGATAACGCCGATAATAGCGTTTTGTCGAGCCGCATCGTCTTCTTCGCATTGTTTTCTAAAATATGTTTGCATTTGTTCGACGGAATGGGGAGACGACAATCCATAATAATTTTGTGTTGAGATAATTGTGTTTGAAAATATGTGTTTGTGGTTGGTATTTATAATGTTATAAAAGTGGTAAAGTTTTTTATTAAAAAAAAAAGCTATTTTTTGTTTAAATGACACACGGTACAATTTTTTGGAAGTTCATGCGCTTCGAACTAGCTTGGATGGACGAACTAGTTCATGATATTTGCCTCCAACAACCGAACGCAACCTTCCTCCCACAATGGCCTCAACCTTGCTCAACCTCGGTCGACCGACAGTGGCAACCGAGCCACTGTCACTAGCCTTATAAATTAATAAAAACTAATTTTAAATAATTTTAAATTTATTAAATTATATATGATCTATCTATATCTATATCTATATCTATACTACTTATAATGGAAGGATGATCCTCTCTCTTATTTATGAGTTTAAGATTTTTTAAATTAGATTTTAAGTACATACAAGTAACTAAACATAATATATAAGTATGTAAAGCACAAATCAAACTTAACAATTAATACTTCTTACATAAAATTAATACATAATTTAAAACACCCCATCGCCAATTGTTACAACTACCTAAATACAAGGTACAAATACAATCTAACACTTTCCTCTACTCCATGTTAATGTACCAAGATTTTAATGCAATACATATAATTAACACAAGATATGATGCTACAGGTACAATCATCATAAACACAATTTTTTTTCACTAAATAAATCATGAACACAATTATGTCCAAATTCTCCATCCTCCTTTTATTCTCTAGCCTCCTTTTATCCAACTTCAACTAAAATCAACAATATATCTTCATTGTTTCCAACAGATTCGAACAAACACTTCCAACATATTAAAATGGTTCGTTATCTTCTCTATCAAAACATTCGACGGACGCATAAACACTTCCAACAGTTAGCACTTCCTTAAATGTTTTTCTTCTTTTCCTTCTTTTTGGTTCGTTCGAATCGGTTAGAAGATTCTTTTCCTTCTTTTTGGTTCGTTCGAATTGGTTAAAAGAAACAAAAGAGGAGTGGCTAAGTTTGACATGATAGTTTGATAGAGAAGAGAAGAAATTAAAATGGTGGCTAAGTTTTGAAATGAAAGGGACAAAGAAGTGTGCAAAATTTGTGTAGGTTTAGGGTAATACAAAATGTTTTATATCAAGGGTAATAAGTCATTGGTGTGTGGGCGAGTGAGATTCATGAACCGGGCCAAAAAAAAAGCAAATGTAGCATTATAGTCATGTTTATTCATAAACCAAAAGTAGCCACAATCAATGATTAAAAGAGTATAATGAAAAGTATTGTCATTAGTTAAAGAGTTAAAAGATGTCACATAAATTTTTAGCATCCGTAAATTTATTGTCACTAAAAACATAACAAAATAGAAAACATGGTTCGTTGAAAATTATATTTGAGGTACCCACTTGCAATGCGGGCACCACGCTAGTATATCTAATGCACACTACTTCTAAATGTACAAATGAACCTGTTAAATTTAAAATTTACAAATTTACAAGCATAATATACACTACTTCTAAATCTTAAATTTAAGACTTACAAGTCTATAAGCTTAATGTACAAAGCACAAAACACTCTCTCCACAATTAATGTGATAAATAAAAATAATTAATGAAGTTAATAAAACGGCTTTTACATAAGTAATACAACTTTTAAAGCTTATTGTACAACACTTTACAATGCAACAACACTCTTTGTCTTAGTTTTAAATAAGCAATTAATCCATATTTTTAAATGTATACAAAGACTAAAGCAGAATGTACAATTAGCTTTTGCACAATTAAATTCATGAATGAACTGGTCAATAAATACAATTAATTCAGTTATTAAAACACTCATTACATAAGAAATACAAATTATCAAATATATTGTATAACCAACTTAAACCTAATTTATATATTAAATGTCACTAATACAGATAATAAAGCATATTATATAAAGTATTCAAACACAAAAACAACAATTTAAGAAGGATATGGATCCTCTAATGTTCATTTGAACATTAGAGGTAATGTTATGCTTCTTGTGATTGTACATTGTCATTATTGCAACACATTTATTTTATTTTAATTTAACGGTACAATCACAAGAAGCATAACATTATCTCTAATGTTCAAATGAACATTAGAGGATCCCTATCCATTTAAGAAATACAAGTAATAAAGCTAACATTACAAAATATTTTTCATATATTTTATTTTTTTTAAACAACATGTATATAAAACACGCTTCGATTCGGGTAACCGCTGATATTTAAAAATAAAAACTGAAATCAAACCGCGATAAGATGGTTTATCGATTTCTGGTTTTTTCTGATTCGATTTATTAGTTATCGCTTTTTGCGGTTTCGAATTGAGCAGGTCGGCTCGGTTTGTCGGTTTCACAGATTTTTTTTAACACCCGTATCTATAAAACTTAACTTTATATGAATCAAATAGATATTTTAAACGACAAAAAAATATTGCTCACTAATTGTATAATGAAAAATAATGTCATTCGTTAAAGAGGTCAAACACGTCACATGAAATTTTTGATATCCGTAAATTTATTGTCAAAAAAGAATAACAATCTAAAATACATGATTCACCGGAAAATTTTATTTCAGGGTACCCGCCGCCGCAACGCGCGGGTACCATGCTAGTATCTATCTATATCTATTTTAACTTATAAAACAAGGTTTTGTATAAGCACCTTAAAGCAGCTCATTAAATTTTATTATTAAAAACACTACCTTATTTAGCATGAAGATACAATACCCTAAAGCACCATTGGACATTAAATGATTTTAACACACTCACACACAAAGTCAACAATGAAAAGTCAGCTCTTCAACCTTATTTTAGGATACTCATTAATCAGTTTAATTGTTGCACCCTCCTCTTCAAATCAGAACACCTCCCATACGATTCTTCTCCCATACGATTCTTCTTCATTCAGCAGTTTCAATCACCAATTAATGTCACCATTAATCATTTGTAACTGCCTTCCTTCTACTATACACCTTTCATTGAGTAATTCATTCAAATTCAAAACACATAACTTATCTCATTATAAAAACACCTCCACTACAAAACACATATTCACAAATCTCGATTCAACTATAGGTTTTTGATTTGAATAACATCGTACATGTATTTTGATATGTTTTGTTTTTGTTTCGATTCAGTTTAATATATTTGATTTGATTAAATTCAATTCAATTGTGTTGTGGTATTGGATGAAAATTAGTTGTATGATAATTTTCTTTTTTTGATTATGCAGGTTAAATTCAATTACCGCGTCTAAACTTTTGTAAGTATTAATTTATCTTCTTTTGTTTAGTTTGATGTGTTAATGTTACTTCTAAATGTTCCATTGTTTATGAATATGAGCTTGGTTAGATGTAGTAGATCTAAATTTTCCATTGATTATAAATATAAGTGTGGTTATGAATACGAGTGTGATTTAAAGAAGGAAATGTGTTTGATGAAATGTTTGAAAAGAATTTTAGTAACCTTATAGGCCATTAAGTTGTTCAAACCCTGCACATTTTCAGCATATTAACGACGTGTGCCATTGAGGTTTTAATTTTTACGGTCATAATGTGCAGGTTGGAGATTTTTGAAAACATGATGCTGAAACAAAAATTGGGATCACAGTATTCAAGCATTGGATTTCGTTAAAAAGGTAATCTATTTAATTCTTTTCTTGAATTTTTGAAGAGTGTGGGATTTAAAGAGAATGTTATACGCATTTATGGTTGTAAGTCGATTATTATAATCTGTAAAAATGAATCAATTTTCATTACAAGTTCACCATTTTATCACAGGTTGTAAGCATATATATGTGCAGGAAGTAAGAAAGCGTGGACTTAAAGGTGTTGTGGTTGGAATCCCAAAGACAATACGCACCGATTTGCATTCAAAGATGTTGTGCAGGAACCGATTTTCATTCAAACAAAATTATGAATTTATACAAGAAATTCAAAAGTTTTTGATGGCCTGGATGATTAGGGAAGTGGTTTGAATTTGTTCACCGAATTACTTATTATATCATTTCTGCTATTTGGTTTTTTATTAAACAATGAATTTCTTAAACAACATATTTGAAAAGGCATAAGCAGTTTTAATAAGCCATCCCAAAAATGTTGGAGGTTCCAGAATATTGTTGGCAAGATGGGGGAGTACAGATGCAGTATAGAGTAATGATGGTAACGGGTATGCTACAAAAAGATTAGTGTTACCTTCATACCAAATTTGTATCAAATTTGAATTTGTAAAGGAAATTGATAGTTGCCTAACCGTTTATGCAATATTTTATTTGAATGGATCAGGTTTAAAGGGCATGACATGTTGGCTCCTTTCACTTCTGGATGGCAAACAAATGATTTATGTCCCTTGGTAATAGACAAGTCTGAGGTAAGCATTCCCGTCATCATACTTAAAAATATGAAAGTTAAGTGTTTAGCGACCTCAGCAAAGTGGAATCATCAAATCACTCAGATAACTTGGTTACGGTGTGCTTAATAGGACCATCTGATTCTTCTAACTTTTAACAAATCAATCTATTTTTTGAATGGCAGTGGTCATACATATCTATAGTTAAGTAATTTTTTCTTATTGTAGGAGTGAAACCACTAAATATGAACTGCGTAATTCCAAACTTTAGATATAAAAAAAATATCATTTTGGATTCTAGAAGTTCAGGAACCTTGGATTTTTTTCCAAATATATGTAACCCAATCTGCAGGAATGTATACCTACATCAAAGACATTTTTTAACATCAAGTATAACATAAACCGGCACAAGAAACAAAATGTTTTTCCTCATACACTATGAATTGGTAAGGCACGAGATTTTGATCGAAAAGCATGCTACCAAAATTTGTCTCTTCATTAAAATGTGCAGTTTCAGAAGGAGCATTAAGAGTGTACCTACGTTGCACTGCAGGTTTAGGAAGGGCTCATGCTGTTGCAGTTGTTAGTAAAAAGGATTATGTGGTATGCGTAATTCAACCTGTGTATATAACATTTTCGGTCCCTGACAAGAGGTAAGGGAAAATGTTTTTTTTTTTGAAGAAAAGACCCAATACCTTTAATAGTATAAGCCTCCAATACTTTTCCCCTACCAGACATTGAACTTCCCATTTGATTGCAAATAGCAATGATCTTATAAATCAGATATACCTAAAATATTTTGGGCCGTTTGACCACACAGTAGAAATTTGAAAAGTTTATTGCCTCTTTAACACTTAACATATAAAAGGACAAAATGTGGCACTTAACAGATGAAGGGGCAGCAAGGTTTGATCTCTGTAGAGGATACAAATTTTCGACATACGTACAATATTTGATAAAGATTCATTGCTAATGCTATACAAGTTCCTGTATGTCTTGCTTTCTTCCCAGGTGACTTCCTTTTGTCATTTTGTTTTCTTCTTTTATTGATAGTCACACAAAGATTAGGAATGTGCAAAACTTGGGACAAATCCGTGAAACAATACAGTACCGGTTATTGGCAAAAACCAATTCAAAAAATACTGATACAGTACCGTTACAAACCATTTTGTTTTGTTTCACACCAATTAAACAATGTTCTTACCTGAAAATTAAGACTTTCACAAAGTTCAAGTCAGGTTTACAGTTCGAATTGTAGTCGTCTTGGTTCTATACCAGTATGAACTTATACACTCTAATACAGTTTTTGGTACTCACTCTCTTGATTTTCTGTAGGTCCGATTTTGTACTATTGCATGCCCTTATGCAAAGTCACACAATTCAAGTTAAGAGATGAAAAATTGGTGGGTCAGGTGGGTTGGGTAAAGGGTCAAAAAGTATTGTTTGCACGGGTTAAAACAGGTCCAGTCAGTTTTACTTGAATCACTATTTGCCCAAAAAGTTACTTTTATAAAAAGCTAATGTCTCAAATATTATTAAAAAGTTTATTTTATTTCAAGATGACAAAAGTGCTTTCGTTTATATTATTGTGTTTCATATGCCGGCATGTGATTTAATTTAGATTATTGGTTAATGGACTACTTTGCACTCTAAAAGTGCTTTCGTTTATGACAAAAGTGCTTTCGTTTATATTATTGGTTAATCGACTACTTTGCACGCATATTGTATAACACTAAAATCCCTACATTGATTTAATTTAGATAAAAGATGGCTCAAAAGGCGATAGTAAGCAAAATGGTGGACCATATGCTTTTGAATCAGATGTTAAATCCGAGTGATCAAGACCACTGAGAGCACCTGTTGAGTTTTCGGGTATGCTTCATACCAGCATTCATTTTCAGAAACCTTATCGACTAAGAATGGTATATGATCAGGGTATATGCAGTTAGATACTTTAGCCATTAGTTATGAACATGATCCTTTTTAGCCATTAGTTATGAACAAGTTTACTTTAGTTGCGTTGCATTCTTTTTTGGCAGTAGACCATTATCTTTGGAGTTTGAAGATCACATGTACTCTTATAAAACTAACACAAGTTTACTTTAGTTGCGATTATAAGTCTTTCTTCGGAGCTCGAAAGAAAAATATATGTGGTACCTTTCTTACCCTTGATTTTATTACAATATATCTCTTCACTACAAAAAAATATATGTGGTGCCTTTCTAACCCTTCAAAAGAAAAATAACCAGTGTAAAGTTTGAATATTTATGTCAATAGTTTGATATTTTATTATGTAGCTCTTAATGTTGGCGATTCAGAAATAACGTATCCATCTAAAGTAAAAGTCAGATAGAATTATTATAAGGGCAGTGACCCATCTGAACATGTATACCTCATTTATAACTAAATTGACAATGACAAATGATACTACTAAACTTGAATTACGGACGACAAAGTTTATCTACCAATCTATTGCCTCTTACCTGTATCTATGCTATAATTCCAGATAAAAGATTGCCATTGCTTGACATGCAGCATGAACATGCATCTGTTTTATAGCATATTTGATGTCTAATGGTTTTTTGCTTTGATGAGGATGCTAATAGATTGTGTATCACAACCCACTTTTACATTCGTTTTCTATGGACTATTGGTTGTTCACGGGATGGACATTTGCTATTAAATTGATAAACGCTCACATACGTCATTTGCTATTCAAGAACGTCAAATTTGGAGACGACAACGCATGGACGTTTATTGTTTGTATTGTTACAAACTCAATTGATTATCGAATAATTCATGTATTATCTCATTATTTCTTTCATATATTAATGAAACATGTTTGCGTTCGTTCTTTTCTTATTATCTTATTTTCATATTTCGTTAAAACCTCCGCGAATCCGCGGGTCTTTAAGCTAGTATATAATAAATAAAAGTTTTTTTGAAATTTGACATGTCATTTAATCCATGTGGACAACCTTGCCATGTCACTAATGCCATGTCAATTAAGCCACCTGTAGGTCCATTTATGTATGCAATAAATATTTACTTTTTATGGAATGTTTGACTTTTGATTTCTATCTTAATCAAGACCCAAACTGTACAACTTTGTTCTTCTCTTTGATGTCAATATTCATACTTCCTTCATCTCAATTAATCCAAGGTATATTTACTGTGTAATTTATGATTTATTTTATTATTTTATTTTTTTAAAAATCAAATTCATCGGTGAACGTTTCTCAACCAAAAGTTAGAATTTTAATTTATATGTTTAGTTGGAAAGTCTTTATCTAAAACTAGGGTTTAATTTTCAATCCAAAGTTTTATGAAATACATAATATGCTCATGGTTGACGTTTCTAAAGTGGGATTTGTGTTGTTCTCATTGATTTTTTATATTGTCTACGAGTAGTGATGATGGGTTCATCCGATTACTTATAATTTTAGTAGCTACTTCATTAATGTGTTCATAATACATTTTAAAGTTTTAATGACTTAACACATCAACAAACTTTATGATGGTTAGTATTCTTAAATTAGAATCTCATATAAGTCAAAAGTGATATTCCAGCCTGCCTTTAGTTACCAGTTTTGAATGTATAGTTGTTTATTTGGTGTCTTATTAGAGTATAGGTTAGAAAGAGATTCACTATGGTGAAAACATATAAGTCGTTGATTTAATGAGATGGTAGCCAAAGGTGAACGGCCATTATCTACAATTTTGTTTTGGTAAAATATTTTAGAGTGTACCTATTCAATTTGAGTTAGTTTGTGGTGCCTAATTAGATACTGTAGATGATAGTAGTATAGGATCATGGGTCGATGTGTTGTTTTACATAACTCGTTAATAATGACGGTGACCAGATGTGCTTAAATCGGATACATCTTGAAGAACTACGTGCAAGAAACAGACACTATCATTTTGTATTCTGACACAAGTCACCTGTGGTCTGATGGCATGACATATGACATTTGATTATATTTTTGTTAATTTGGGAACAGGTTCACTTGAAAATAGGTAAAGTTGGCCTATGATATACTTTCCTCATATTTTTAGTTTGTTGAATTGAGTTCAGTTATTTGATCTTTTTATAATTTACTAATATAATCAAAATCGTGACTCATTTTGGGTCAAACAGTTGTTTTCCAGCGTTTATCATTGTTAAATGCAATCAAGTTGGTTACGATGTTGTTTTCTGTTAACCTAACATATTGGACATGATTGTTTCATTGTTACACTCTTTTATATTATTTAACTGTTACATTATTGCATAATCTTATTTGGTGTTAAATTTCTAGGTAATCTGCAATTTGAAAACCTGTCGTATTTTAAGCTTAAACTCTTATTGCACATAAACAAGGTTTATTGGATGCTAGCGTGAAACAAATTACGAGTCTATAATCGATTGTTCATTAAGTAGTCATGCAAATTTTGCTTTCTGCTTTAGTGTTAACATTTTCTTACATGATTGAACTATGTTTATTGCAAACTTTTTTAAGCCGCCCGTAATTTATCACGGGTTTATAAGCTAGTATATAATAAATAAAAGTTTTTTTGAAAATTTGTCATGTCATTTAATCCGTGTTGGCCTCTTTCCATGTCACTAATGCCATGTCATTAAATCCATGTGGCATAGCAGTTTTACCAATTTACACCTCATTTAAAATTTAAATGACTAATGCTAAATCAAATTCTGTTTTCCAACATTTCCTTACGGAATGTTTTAAATTTCATTTAATGTGATATCCTTAAATTAAGGAGCAGAAAATCTTATTTCATATTTTTGTTATCCTGTTTTGAAGTCTAATGTCAATGCTTTATTGGAAATCTTCAAATGGAAGATATACTCTTTTGTTTTACATCCCAAATCACAAAAAATGATTTGATTAAGAATTTTTATTTAGCAGAATTCTCCTCTTACAGCTACTCGGTCTTTATTCATTTTCTTTTTAAATGAGAACCTCAATCTATTTAGGACATTAACCAAAAGGTTCGACTAATGTATTCTCACTATCTTGATAGGTTCATTATGTTAATGGTGTGATTTGGGTTTTAATTCTTTAATAAAAATCCATGGTCTTTGATTAACTTTTATCACGGTGAATTACAAATACATGTAAGACTTCACCTTTGCTTAGTTTTTGAAATTCAGCTAACTTATGAGCCCTTGTAAATAACATAAACTATATGTAATGGCGACTTAACTTGGATTGATCTATTCTTTTTTTGGTGTTGTAAGAAATAAAAGTGATGATGTTGCCATGATTTGTATTAATTGTAATATGTTTGGATTGATCGTGGTGATTGGAATAATTGTTGTTTGATGCCCAAGTTGGGTTCTAACATAATTTACTTTTTGAAAAAATTAATTGTTGTTCGACCCGGTTTTAAAGCATTGGTTTTTATAGCTCGAAGATTTATAGTATTGGTGGCAATTCGACCCACCAATTTATTAACGGGTCAAGACCAATTTATTCAAACTTGCTGGGGAGGAAATGGGCTAGATGAAAGGAATGGGTTGTTTTAGTCGAAAGAGATTGAATGTATGATTAGTGAATGAACGTATTAAAACTATCTAGAGAGAGTTGCAGCAATTGCGTGATAGATTAACGAGTTGTTAAAGAGAATTTGTATATTTCACTGAGCTTTAAGGTGTTGTTTGCAAAATTAATGTAAGAATCTTCTTTAGTCTTGAAATTTTTGAGTCCAAAATTGTATTGGACCTATTTAAGCACTTGATTGAAGTGCATTTAAAATCAACCCTTGTAACACAATCGTGGTCGAAATTTGCAACTAATATTTATCTATTTCAAATCAAAACGAACAACATGATAAGATAAGCTATTACATATAGTAATGCCTGTTTCTTCGAATAAGTTGAGAATACAAAGAAACAATTATAGAAAGCTCTACTATTATTCAATTTGTTTAAGTTAATTTTCTTACATACATCCTGTTATTAGCTGCCCGTGATTTATCACGGGTTTATAAGTTAGTTATATATAATAATATATTTTCTTTCTCTTACTTTTTTTCAAATATTTTCTAAATCTTTCAAATCATTCTCAAATCTAATTTTAAACCCATCTACAAACCAAACGTGTCCTAAGTAAAAGATTAGGAAGTAAATAATTTCAACCCAATATTAGTTGGAAATTTTTTTTTACTTCAAAGTCAACTAAATCACTCTTCTTTTTCAGTTATTTTCCTTTTCTTTTCCCCTTAAGTGATACTCGATAACGCAATTTTTTTTCAATTCGATCATTTTCTTATTTTTCTTACTTAAGTGATACTCGAGAACACGGTGTAAGAGACATTATATTTCCTCTTATATTTTATTCGTACTAATAATACTTACTTGCATGATTTAAATTTCTGACACAATGTCAGTTTAGGTATAAAACGAGATAATAAGCTGAAAATGCATGTAGTAATTTTGTGTGATAAACGAATAAATAAGAATATGAAGTAACAAAATACAACAAAACTTTTAGTCTAACAAATGGTTAAATCACGAAGTATATCAAAAGCTGTTCTATTCTTCTAATGTTATAGACTAGAAAATATTTTTAGGGACTAATTAAGTTGCACTTTTGTAACGAAATTAGGGGTAGAAGTGAAATTTATTTCACCATTTGAGGATTTTATTTATGTTGCAGGGAGTAAAAATCTCTGGTAACTACCATTGAAATGGAAGTCCAAAATCAACCAAAAATCAAAACAGAAAAACTAATGTAAGAAAAAGAAGATCAAATAAGTTTGTTACCAAATTTCTTATTACTTAAATTCATTTCTCAATTACCTTCCACAAAAGAAGCAATTAGAACATGTACACTCTCTAAACGATGGAATCATCTTTGGACTCAAGTTCATAATCTTATTTTCGTATATCGTTGTGATAATCATTTACTCTCAGATTTCTTTTTGTTTGTTTGGCAAAACCTTAACTCAATGTCGCCATTTAAAGCTCAACAAATTCAAACTGGTTACCAGATACACTACTCAGTTTGAATCACAAATTAACAATTGGATTCATTACGCTGTTGATTTTAATGTTCAAGACCTGATTTAACATTATGGAATAGGAGCGAATACATGGGATTTGAGTTTAAGATACATTCCGACTTCTTTTTCACCAATCAATGTTTTACGGATTTATCATTGACAAGGTTTTTTTTAGGGTAAAGGGTTACCCCGGTAAAGTATATTAAAACCGAAAAAAATTAAGTACATATGGAATATGGCTGAAGTACCATATTTACCTCAGGCTAGGCAACTTGAAAAACACCAAAACAGTAGTGCTTATGACATGCCATAAGCACTTACAACACTAGAAACAAAAGATGCACCTAGAACGAAACATCAACTGAACAAGCTAACCAGCAACTACCGTGAAAGATGAACTTTCACATGTTTTTGTAAATAAGTTGGCCGATTCATCATATGCATTCTCAACATGTTCTTCATCTCATTCATCATCAATCTCGAATGCAGAATACGAATTAGATGTAGTAATATTACCTTCCTTAGAGGTAGTGCCATTAGACTTCATCATAGACGACGATTTAGATGCATTACCAAAATTAGTAGCTCCCTTCTTGGGTTCACTAGTTGACGCCATTGGAACATATTCGAGTTTCAGTTTAACCGAGGGACCAACAAACTGACTTCCATTAGTAGTTTTGGCTTTACCCTTCTTATTCTTATTCTTACCCACCATCTTGAAATCATCATTATTCTACACCACAGTAGGAGTAACAACATGTGGAATATAAATAATAGGCGGACTCACCACCTGTTTAGGACATTGATCATGAGTGTGACCAAATATCTTGCAAATATTACATCTGGGAGGCCTCCATTCATATTCAACACGGATAATTTCTTTAGTAAAACCCTCCCTAGAAAGTGAAGGAATACCAATAGTAACAACCTCCACGAGATCAGCCTCTGAATTAACCTCAATTAGGCACCTAGCAAAACTACTTCTACTCCACGAATCCTTACACATACAGCTTGTATAAGAGTCAAGCATAACAGGTTTACCAATGAAAGTAGCAATCAAACTAATACCATCCTCTTCAAAAACTTGAATTGGAACATCATGCAATTTAACCCATGCCGGAATGCGAGTCAATTCTTCCTTTCACAAACTAGTATCCGTAGACCATTTCATAAGAATTATTGGAGATTTTCGTATCATCCAAGGACCACCTTCCAAAACAGCTTCTAGACCAGCATGAGTATCAAATTTGAAGTAAAAGAAGCCTTTGGAGTTCATCATAATCCTTTTTAGCCCATGTTTCACCCAATTATTCCTAGCATAGTATTCAATAACTCGAAACGCCATCGTCTTTCCAATAAAATAGCCATATAAAGTGTGTTCCAAGCGTGAACTAACCTTTTCAACCACTTTGCGGGGAATAGAGATGTTAACACCTTCAAATACGGGTTCAACAACCAGGGGACAAAAATTATTATCAATTTTAGAATGTTCATTACCCCTCAAACCCGCAGCTCCAGCATAGGATGTAGCGTTAGCATTGATGTCCACAACTTGTACAATAGGAGATTCATGAGTAGGTTTTGGGGTCGTAAATTTAGCATTCTTTTCAGCCTCAAAAGACTCCCACAAATCACAAGCAACATCCATAACCTTAGTTCGAACATCACTTTCCAATTCAGCCCACAACGGAAAGTTACCAGCTTCACAACCCTAAGTGAATTCATCAATATCGTTTAGAGTTTTCAGCGACACACCAAACAAAGCATCAATATAGTCATGCTTACTCTTAATAGAAAATGCCACACCAGTAACATCCTTAGGATTAGTTGTAGCATCAACATCCGTAGGCGTAACAACGGATGTAGGATCAGGATACCAGAAATGTAGCAACTCATAAATTTTCATAAGGTAAAATGACTATTTTACCCTTTGACTTCTTAAAAGTTGACTTTGACTTTTTACTATTTGACTTTTACCGTAACGTAAAAGCAAATACTGTAAGTGGTAGTAACCAGTAATTTCCCAAGTTAAATAATCCACTCTATTTTGGATTATTACATTTTGAACATTTTTGTTCACCTATGACTATAATTAATTATTTAAAGTTGTTACTTTATTAATTACGAAAGTTTAATCGTGTAAACTTTCCTCGCGGTCAACACAAGACTACGATAAGTCTAGGTGTTCAAAATACTTTACTTTCACCAATAGTTATATTTTATATGAACTATTAGCACTTTGTTATTTTTATGTAAATATTTTACTCTTTATTAAGGTTTAACAACATAGACGCACCCAAATAGACTTATCACACCTTTAATATACCTAGTCGGAGTATATTGACAAGTTTAGACATTTTCATAAGTATTATATTCTTATGTTACCCGGTTTTAAGTTTCGTGACTTAAGGGCTTAATATTAGTAATTATCGGGATCAAATTACACCCCGTAGCTTAAGTATTGTACAAAACTTTCATCAATACTTACCTACATTGTTGACTCTTTATATACGTTTAAACCACAAGGACATGTGTCCTTGTGGTGTCTACCTCTTACATCTTAATACATGTGTCTACATATCCTATTAACAACACTTATCACTTATTTCCTCATACATGCAAACTCACCAAATCCTTCTCTCCTCTTCATCTTTGGCGTGAGCTTAAGACCCCAAACCAGCCTCTCCTTTGATTTTTATTGGTTAATCTTGTGTTCTACTTGAAGGTATTAGTTTTCTTGTTAGGTCCATGTGATAGTTCTTCATCTCTTTGGTGAAATGGAAGGATATAAAGATTTGATCTAGAGGTTTATGGGCTGAGATAAGAAGGTTTTTACAAGGGTTATAACCAAGGTTTTCTAAGGCTAAACAAGGTTGGGTGAAAAGATTCAAGACAAGGGTTGAAGATTGAAGGAAGTTAGGCTTGATTATTAGTAACTTTTCATCCTATCCTTTGTAAGGTTTGAGTATATTTTCATATTCATTCAATATGGTTGTAATAATTTATATTCATTGGATGTAATTTGATATGAGTAGTATATGTAATATGGCTTAATTGATGTTGTACATGAGGTTGTGATCATGAAAATAAGCTAAAACAAGCCTTAGGTGGGTTTTATGAATTTGAATTCTGCAACAGTCCTAAACTTTGAAGTTAGGCTTGTAGAGCTATGTCTTATGGTCTTTTCGCCGGGTGGCGCACCTCATAACTCCTCCCGATGAGTAAATGAGAGCCAAAATGACAAAACATGTCAAAATCTGCACACCAAATTTCAATTGGGAAAAGCCCATGGTTCTGATCATTTCTGGAATTCGACTCAGTTTTATGAAATGTAGCCAAGACATAAAATTGAAGTTTGGTGAAAGCTGCGCATCAAAACAAGTTATAGAACTCAACTTATGGTCGTTATGGCAGGGCTGAATGTGCAGCGAAACTTTCTGCAATGAAATATAAGTAATTATTTGTTATTAGACAATTGATATAAGTAAACTTTGGACTTTGGACTTGATTAAGCTTGAGAAGCTATTAGAGAAAGTAAAAACTTGAACTTGAGCTTTTAAATCACTTAAAAAGAACTTGTGGTTAAAAAGTTATGGCCAAATGAAGATGACTAAAGGTGAATATGTTGTTGGAACAAAAAGTTGCTGAAACGATTTTAAAACGCGATTTTGACCCTTTTATGGTCCGAATCAGCAAAAGTGAAACACGAAAGTTGCTCAGAATGACGTTTTCTTCAAAAACTCAGGGGCACATAAGCAGAAAGTGAACGAAAAAGCCTAAACACTACAAAATTTAACCGGACCTGTTGTAGACCGGAAAACAACCACGGCTAAGAAACTTTAGTGGTATGATAACGCTACACGCGTCGTTCGGGGTCAAGGAAACTTCCTTTTCTTCGAGCAAGTTTTATAACACCCTAGGCAGTGAACCTAATCGTTGTAGTGTAGTAATTAGGGTAAGCCACGAGTATTGATATCGTTCTCTAGGGGAATAGGAATGCTAGTAAGGAGTTACTACGCTAAGGTTGAGGTTGAAGAAGATTATTTTGTATTTTTTATATTTTATGAAATTGAAAGGTCTGAATCTCGGGTATTGGATTTGGGGGGTTGGTATTTCTACCGATTACTCTACTATTATCTAATTATCTAAACTAAGGTTTGTGGGAGTCTATGTCTAATTAATGTGTGCTCGTATGATAGTTTAAAGATGTGTTTACTTAGGTTTTACTACTCCTTAATTATCTCCTATTGATGGTTGAGTTGTCACGTCCTTATTCTTAGTTGCGTTGTGTGTCTAAAGTTGTAGGGTATCGTTTCTCCCTAACTTTTGAACTTACCAAAGGGTCTCGTCTACAAAACCCACTAGGGATGATAAACTCTTACTCTAAGGCACTCTTTGGATGGTTTAGCCTACAACTACTCGGTAATCATATTCTAAGGTTCACAAAGATGAATCAAGCATTAAGTACACAACGAATGACCTATCGCATTACTAGATCATTAGTCAACTAAGATAAGAAACAACCAATCAATATTCAATAATTAAGTTTCATATTCCTAAGCAAGCAGACAAGTAAATTAGCGGACATGGAGAACATGCAAGCATACACACAAATAATCAAAGACATAATTGAATTGATGAAGTAAAGACTTATCGATGTAAAACAGGGTTTAGAACCCTAAAATCTTGTACAAGATACCCTTGGTTCGGTTTAGGTTTTACTCCAAAAGACTCTCTCTAAGCGAAAATTCGGATTCTATATAAGATTACATATGCGACGGCGTCACCTTATGTTTAATGGCGCCGTCGTGTCATTGTCATTAGGGTTTCGTCTTGGCACGTTAACCTTGCGACGGCGTCACCTTATACTGTGTGCCGTCCTCTTGACTTCGACTCCGTCTGGGTCACATCTAGGCCGTCGAGTTGCGACGGTCTACTCCTTTAAAGCCCGCGCCGTCTCTTGAAAATCTGAGTTTTGTCTTGACCCGTCACAATATCCTACGACGGTGTCATGATTACGATGGCGCCGTCGCCTTCTATTTAATGACTTTGAGTGTCTCGATTCGACTTTGGCCATTTTCTTCAGTATATTCGCGCCTTTTCGTCCAAATAAGTGCCATTCCAGCATTTTGCCTTCAAGAGACCTAAAAAGTGAAAAGGCGATATTAAGCAATAACGGATACAAAGTGATCAAATAAGGGCTAAACGACCCTCAAAATGGTACCTTTTAAATCCTTATCAAATATCCCTACACTTGTTATTTGCTTGTCCTCAAGCAAATGTGCTTTTAGCCAATTAATTTATAAGTTAGGGTCATGAAGCATTAATTCAAAGCGGTCTACAACACATATAAGCCCATAAAAGTCATAACAAGCACGGAATTACATACTAGCACCTCACATGGGGTGTTTGGATACTCACATCTCTCTCGGGTGTATATATGAAATATAACAAATAGGAAATGGAAGATAAACACTCATTAACCGGTCCTAGTACATAGATTACCATAGGCTTGAGAATAGATCAAACCTCAATCGCTTTGGCGTAAGCACCTAGGAAAGACTATCAAAGAGGTCTTTTAAAGGGTTGTAACGTTAGGCTTACGGTAGGGAAACAAGGGTTTGGTGGGATAGGCTATTTTGTGGTGGAAAGTCAAAAATCTCTATGTTAAATGCATACGAAGAATGGCGTTGCTAAGCCAAGACTCGACACTCTAAAACTCTAGGTAGCGAAATAAACAAACATAAATTTAAAAGATAGATGTAGGATGGTAGCCCGTATGTTTTTGTTTGTTTGTTTTTTTTCACTCTATTTTTTCTTTTTTCTCTTTTTTTCGATTTTTTTCACACTTTTACTCTATCATCCTCTAAGGTAACATCAAAATGATAGGGTTTATAGGCACATCCTACACTTGAGTTTTATTACTCTAATGATAATTTGACCCGAATTGAAAAGATCAAAACACTTGGGGTACATTATTATGCAAACTAAGGAATTTGAATTTAATGTTCCCTTCCGTCATTTCATAAACTTTAACTTTTCCATGAATCCCAATCGTCCCAAAGCTGTATACAAGGGATATGACTCGACTTAGCAACTCATGCAAGCAACCAAATAATTGAACCGATGGTTTAGGGTGATAACAAACATTTGCACTAAAAGTGAGTGCATAAGGGTAGGCTAAAGCGATTTGGGTGTATATTTGAGGTGGAGTGTAAACAATGCTCTTCATTGATATTCGGAAAACCGAAACATCACGAGAACCACGAAAAGGATAGGCTCGAGGGGTTAACTAGGGGTATCGTGTACTAAAGATGAGTACAACGCAAAGGGTGTGGGGAATTACTCAACCGATGTGGAAGAAGTAATTATATTACGGGTATCAAACAAGGGTTTATCCTAATGCCTCTTATCATTTAGTTATTCCTAACTACACAAGTGTAGCCTCACTTGCGATCTCGGAATGCATTACAAAACAAGTTCTAGAATCTAATATACTACGGTTCACACTCTAAGCATTAAAGATGAATGCTTTAATTCCTACTAATCTAAGGCGATCCTCACATTTTGGGTGGAATTTGGGTGGTAAAGGGTTTTGTGCTAGTCATGCAACTTCCTATCCGTGAGGCAGCTTTATGTTAAGACTAATGGCCCACTCCTATATGCCATGAAAATTTTTAAATTTGGTGCCAAAATTACCCTAACCGACATGGTTTATTACACAAATACAATTGGACAAAGCAAATAATCAAGGATAATCATAGTTTCAAAGTTCCGTTTATTTTCCTCCCCTACTTAAACCGAACATTGTCCCCAATGTTCCCGAAATATCAAAGTTATGATAATGGAAGGTAATTAAAAGCGAAAGAAACTAATACTCCTGATTAGCTCGGTAGGATCCATGTAAAGTGGTGGTTAAATCCTTTCCAAGAAGAATTATCGCGTGAAAAGCTCCTTCCAATCTTATGTAACTTCTTGACAAACTAAACTGCACACTTGAAGAAAACAAAGCGAAACCTTCGTAAAATCGGTGGTAATAATATATATAAAACTCGATTTAAACTAGGATATAATGCTTGTGGAATGGATGTTTACGAATTTCTAAGAAAATTAAGACACGGAAAATTCCAAAAATTTATAAGTAGCTCGAAAGCGAGAAAAAGTAATCGATATTTTACTCCTTCACGGCGCCGTCAGTTGCAATCTGACGCCGTCGGTTATCTGACAAAAGCGGTGCGATTTTACGGAAAATTTACATCTTTAGAATCGGAAAATTTACGCAAAACATCCATTATGACTCGATACAAGCATTTGACTCGAACAAACAAACATATATATCTTTTAGTTAATTGTTATTCTCATGTTTACGTTTCTTTTGGCGTGTGTAATCCTCCTACACTTATCCCTTATGTAAAATACCTTTATATGCAATTAAGGCGAGGTTAAAAACAAAATAAAGCATTTTACAAATTAAACATGAGGATAAACAATTAATAAAGACATATGACACTAACAAGCAAACAATTAAGCATGGGTTGCCTCCATGAGCGCTTTTCTTTATTTAAGAGTCTTGTAGCTAGACTCGTAGTCGTGCTCCTCGTTGCCTCACTACCGCCCTCTTCACGGTCTCTATCGGGATTCCATGTTGTAGAAGTGTCCTATGATGCACCTCTCTAAGATTTCGTCCTCTCCCACTCGGTCCTATATTTGGGTCCTAAGTTCAAACAATCTTTATAGAACCCGAAAATCTTAGCCATAACATAATCTACTCCCTTTTCCCTATCCTCATCATTCTGTAATAGACCAAGCGGTTTAAGTTCCTTTTCATCATTAGAGTGATGAAAACTTCTCAATCTTAAGCGGCATTTGGTAAGCTATCGTCGGTCTCATCCTTGAATCGCACTACTCCTAACGAGGGTCATAAGTCATCGGTGCTTTCTATGAATGGTTTTCCTAGAATAGCGTGGGACAAGCTAGGGTCTATGGGCGTGCTAATATCATCCACAATTATGAAGTCCGTAGGAGCGTGAAACTACCTACATAGGCAGGCAATCCCTTAACTCTACCAAGAAAATTGCACTTATCACTAGGATTATCGGGGTCTTGCCTAGTTGGAATAGGCTTCTTCATTATCCAATTGTAGTAGGTGCTAGTCATTATGTTGATTGGGTATTTGCGATCAATGTAGGCCTTTGCCACAAAAAGGTGTCCTATGCAACATGGTATGTTAAGATTCCAAGGGTTCCCAAACTTGATTCTAGAGCTCTTCCTAACATACATGTGACGAAGGTCACACACTAAGTGAGGGTGGCGGGATAATTCTTCTTCCGTAGGAAAATTGTTGAAAGAGTCAATGTCTACTTCTTCTACTTCCTCGGGTGTTTCATCATCCACAAGCGTATGGTCCTTTTAGGTAAATACATTCTATCCGGTTTCACTAAGGCGATGGTATTGTGAATTGAACATGCTTAGTTAGCTTGCTTGGATCCTTAATCTCTATACTTGAAGGCTCGGGAGTTGAGATAGCACTAACCTTCTTATCACTATTAGTTATGGCTTTCAAAGGTTGTCTATCTTCTATCCATCTCGGCTTGTTCATGGTTAAAAGCGGTTCGAGAGCTTAGCCATTTGGATTTCTTGAGATGCAACTAGGTTTTGCAACATCCCTTGATGTTTTGTTGGTTAGGACCGTTAGGTGGGGCCATGAGAAATCATTGGAGTGAATTCTTTAGTTTGTCCCAGTGAAGTCGGGCTTGCTTTTCCATGCCTCACGGGTTTCATTGAAATTCCTAGGTCCGGGTATTATAGGGAATCTTCCTCCCGTTCCATTGTCTGGCGAGGATGCGTAGTCAGCGGAAGCATGTTCGGGGATCGGGTGCTAGTCTGCGTGTTATGAGGATCACAAAGCGGCTCGCACGAGGAAGAAACTTTGTTCACATGGTGTGAAGACTTAGGATTTTCGTAAGAACTCATGAGAATTTAACTTGATCTTCAAGTTCGATCATCCTGATCGGAAGGTTGAGAGTTGATGGAAGGCAAGGAGATTGCCTTGGCGGTTTAGGTAACTCACGGGGTCGTCCCAACTTCGTTGTCGTGAGGCAAGGTCCTCTATTATACCCCATGATTCTTCCGCGGTGAGATCACTAAGTTTTCCACCGGCCGCTTGGTCAATGGATCGCTTAGTGGGAAGTTGACATGATCATAAAGATTTGGACTTTGAGCTAAAGATCAATGCCGTGATGAGGACTTTATGAAGTAAGTCCTTGAATCGGGTCCATGCTTAGTAGAGATTCACCAGCGTTGTTGGAACATCAAGATGTCATTCCTAAGCTTAGTGGTTCTCCCGGTGGGAAAAATTGAGCAAGGAAGCGAGAGGTAAGATCATCCCAACTTGAGATGGAGCCGTGAGGAAGTCGCTCAAGCCAATTACTAGCTTGGTCCCGTAAAGAGGTGGAAGAGGCGGTAGCGTGGTCTCCCGAGTAGTAGCATCAAGGTTGATGGAATCGACAATTTTGAAATCCTCGGATCTTGATTTGGATCTTGAACGAAGTCCATGGAATACACATCCGTTTTGCACCAACCGGATGGTGTCGGATCATGAGGCCGTAATTTGGGCTTGGCGGAAGCTCAATGGTGTTCCTATAGCCTAGGTGGCTTGGTCTTGAGTATTCACCAAGAGCACGGCTCTTGGCGGGTCATTTGGTGGTGGGTTGATGAGTGGTCACGTCCTTATTCTTAGTTGCGTTGTGTGTCTAAAGTTGTAGGGTATCGTTTCTCCCAACTCTTTGAACTTACCAAAGGGTCTCGTCTACAAAACCCACTAGGGATGATAAACTCTTACTCTAAGGCACTCTTTGGATGGTTTAGCCTACAACTACTCGGTAATCATATTCTAAGGTTCACAAAGATGAATCAAGCATTAAGTACACAACGAATGACCTATCGCATTACTAGATCATTAGTCAACTAAGATAAGAAACAACCAATCAATATTCAATAATTAAGTTTCATATTCCTAAGCAAACACACAAGTAAATTAGCGGACATGGAGAACATGCAAGCATACACACAAATAATCAAAGACATAATTGAATTGATGAAGTAAAGACTTATCACGATGTAAAAGCAGGGTTTAGAACCCTAAAATCTTGTACAAGATACCCTTGGTTGGTTTTAGGTTTTACTCCAAAAGACTCTCCTCTAACGAAAAATTGATTCTATATATAAGATTACATATGCGACGGCGTCACCTTATGTTTCGTGGCGCCGTCGTGTCGTATCATTAGGGTTTCGTCTTGGCCACGTTAACCTTGCGACGGCGTCACCTTATGCACTGTGACGCCGTCCTCTTGACTTTGACTCCGTCTGGGTCACATCTAGGCCGTCGAGTTGCGACGGTCTACTCCTTTAAAGCCGCGCCGTCTCTTGAAAATCGAGTTTTGTCTTGACCGTCACAAAATCCTGACGGCGTCATGATTAAGCGATGGCCGTCGCCTTCTATTTTCAATGACTTTGAGTGTCTCGATTACGACTTTGGCCATTTTCTTCGTATATTCGCGCCTTTCGTCCAAATAAGTGCCATTCCAACATTTTGCCTTCAAGAGACCTAAAAAGTGAAAATGAACGATATTAAGCAATAACGGATACAAAAGTGATCAAATAAGGGCTAAAACGACCCCTCAAAATGGTACCTTTTAAATCCTTATCATGGTATTTTGATCCTTGAGGCCGAAATGAAGCAAAGGTTAAGCCGAGGCTGTTGTCTTAAGGTCTTTAAACTTAGACATAACCATAGGCATGACCTTGAATATCATCTCAAGTTGTTTAAACATAATTTAGCCGCATGGCTAGTTTGGACTCAATGGCCGATCCTTGTTTTAAAACTTGGTTCATTGGATTAGATTTTGCTAGACTTTGACAAACTAAGTAATGACCATATGGCATGTTAAACTACTTCGCGACACACAACTTATATCATCATATCGTTACATAAGTCAAACAATAGTCTTTGACGAAACACGACACATGTTTTATAATACATTTGTCTCGTCAAATACTTACTTATAAATGATAAGTACTACAATAGTAGGGAATTTCATTATCATAAAGAGGCCTCTTCGGGGTGTCGTATCGACGAGTTGTGGATTTACCCGATTTAAAGTGTCCTGGCTCCTCATACGTTCACTACACGACCTCTTGATTTTGATAGCCCAAACGATGGTATGAGGTTATTTATAAAAGGGCTATAAGCCAAACAACACTTAAGAGATAATTTAATTTAAGGATTCATGTACAACATCATATTGAAAGCCAACAAACTACATATACTTGTACACTTATATCGTACACTATACTAAAACGCGATTACTATGCTTTCGTAGGTAATCGTTAAAGATCGTGATCTTTTCATACTCTGCCCTTGATAAACATTATATCGTTACACCCCGATGCTGATCACTACAGTGAGTTTCATAGCCCTAGCTTTTGTTTAACTGTTTTATAAACTCTTTTGGGGAAGATACATGCTATTGCTTTTACTACATGCTAAAATGCTTTATTATGGACAATTACTTGCAAAATGAATGCCTTGTTGTATTATTGCATGCCTAAGTTGTTTTGCCAAAAGTCCCCAACATCATGGACCACTAATCTTTGGGAGTGGCGCAAATATTGTGGATAGGTCTATAGGAATTGTGAACCCGTCTATGTTATCGGAAATAACAAAGGCGCACTATATATGAGATTACCTAGGTATATGGCAAAATACCTACCGGGGCAAGTTACTTATATATATATATATATATATATATATATATATATATATATATATATATATATATATATATATATATATATATATATATATATATATATATATCGTCGATGATATATATACAATAGTCGATCGTGAGTTCCATGAGCTTAGAGCAATAATAACTATCAAGAAGATAATTGTACACATTGCAATTATACTACGAACTATATTGTCCACTACCGTTTTTCCTAAACTTGAAATATTGTGATCAAACTATTGTACTTACAAACCTATAAACTTACTCAACCTTTGTGTTGACACTTTTTAGCATGTTATCTCAGGTTCAAAAGGAATTAGCTAGCATGGCATGTGAAGGCGCGGGAAAACATTTTGAAGACAATGCATATATTATCATTAGAAAAACATTACAACTTTTATGTTGTACTTTTATAATATCCTGGCGGTGGGACCTCTATTTGTAAACTACGATATTTTAATCGAATGATAATTTATTTCAAAACGTCTCATTTAGAGTTGTTTTCTGTAACTCGTGCTGTGAACTATGAATTAATACCCTAGTGACTCAATCTTCCGCTGCGATAATTTTGGGGGTGTTACAAGAAACCACTAGCATCAACATCCGAAAGCAAAGTAGAGACATGTGAAACCGGCTTCACCTGCTTCTCATTGTCATCCACAGTAACGCGGTCTACACTACTCATAAGACTTTCAATAGTCGCATCGTAAGTCTTGGCAATATCATGAATTGTCACATTGCGCAAAGGCAAACATATCAAACAACATCAATTTTTCACACAAGAATTTATCTTTGATAAACAAGGAGGTTTTAGTGAGAATGTCGGAGTTTGGTTTGAAGAGCCAATCTTTTTGCATTTATAACACCTCTTGCAATTTTTCCACGATGAAGTGAACATCAATTTCAAAGTGTTTTGATCTTTCATGGAAAGCAGATTGTGACAAGTTGCAAAGGCGATTTATTATCACAAAAATATTAGCGGGAGATTGATATCAACTTTTAGATCTTTTAAGATTTTTGAATCCAAATAATTTCACAGCGATGAGACATAGATCTATACTCCTTACATGGAAGATTTTGAAAGAGTGTTTTTTACTTTTCCATGAAATCAAACAATCATTAAAGAAGACACAATAACACGTGATGATTTTACGGTTTTCTTGCATTTAGCCCGATCGGCATCACTATATCCTTCAAGATGGTTTTCGAGTTCTTTGAAATTGTACCATAGACCTTTTCACGGAGCTCCTTTTAGATATCTCGAACATTGAGGGCACATTCTAGATGAGATTTCAAGGAAGCATATATTGTGCGAGATAATGAGTGAGTATGAGATGTCGGTCTTGTATGGGTGAGATAGATAAGTTTCCCAAGTAACCCGATAACCGATAATGTTGATAAGTAAGGGATCATCGGTGGGAATGTATGGAAGAACGAGTTGGGTTCCATAGGGTGGACACAGGTTTGCACCAAGAAGACCAAATTCTTTGAGGAGTTCAAGGCAGTATTTTCTTTGGGTGAGACATATGTCATCCCAGTTTTAAAACTTCAATGCCAAGAAAATATTTTAAGTTTCCCAGTCTTTGATATGAAATTTTGATTTTAGAAACTCTTTGAATAGGTTTATCTCATCAATGCGGTTTCAGAAGAACAACGTCATCCACATAAACAAGCGAGCAATAAACTTGTTATTCTCTTTTGGTGAACAAAGAATGATCATTGATGATTGAACAAAGTTGTTCTCTTTTAAAATACTAACAAGTTTTTCATTTCATTTCACAGGGGCTTGTTTAAGGCCATATAGAGACTTGACAAGTTTGCAAACTTTATTCTTATTGTTCTCATTCTGAACCCCTTAGGGATGGTCATATAGACATCCTCATCAAGATCTCCATACAAAAAGCATTGTTAACATCAAGTTGGAAAAGAGGCCATTTGTTTTTCACGGCTAAGGCAATAAGACATCTAACAATAGACATTTTCATGACAGGGGAAAAAGTTTCATCATAGTCTATTCCTTCCCTTTGGTTGTAACCTTTGGCAACTAATCTAGCCATGTATCTATCAACTTCACCATTAGCTTTATATTTGATTTTGAAGATCCATTTGTAACCAATGGGAGTTCTATTAGGTGGGAGATCAGTTATATCCCAAGCATGATTTTCATTTAAGGCCTCAATTTGAGTTCATAGCATCAACCCAATTACTATCAAGGATAGCTTCTTCATGTGAGTGGGTTCAATACTTTTATTAAGACTAGAAGCAAAGCGATAGTTATCTTTGATAAGGTTAGAGTAATTAACAACCTTTTCAACACCATATTTGACTTTTCCTTCATAATAAAGTCATTAAGATTCTTGGGCAACTTAGAAACTCGGTTGACCTTCTAGAAATAGTGGTGGCAAGCCTCCTTCTTGTTCGAGTTCGATTTGAATCGGAAGATGTATCAACAGAATCGAAGATGCATCGGCGGGATGTGATTCATGTGATGTGGTGCCCTCGGGGTTATTATCATCTATAGATGTTGCAGCAGGTTCATCATTCCTAGTAGGATGACTCAATCTTGTGCCAACATCATAGGATGTCACTCTCCCTTCATCATTGGGACTTATTTGTGAGTCAAAGAAATTTTGTGATTTAAATCTTTAGGCGCATAAGTTTCAACATAAGGTTTTGACAAAGTATTTTTCATTTTGAAGGAAAAACAATTTCATAAAATTTGACATATCTGGAATAAAGATATTTTTGTTTCTAAACTTAAAAGTTTATAACCTTTTTCTCATTTGAATAACCAATAAAGACACTTTTCTCGGACCTACTACCAAATTTATACGAGATGTTGAGAATGGTGGCATAGCATAGCGACCAAAGACTCTAGGAGAGAGAGTGAAGGTCATGCCCATACACAAGGAGAAGGGGACTTGCAGATGAGGCGAAGAGGGTAACTGTTTATGACATAGGCGTGATTAGAACACATTCGAGGCCAAAGATATAGAGGTAATTCCCACGAAACATAACATAAGGGATCTAGCCACTTTAAGGAGATGCATATGTTTCCTTTCGCAATACCATTTTGTTGTGGTGTATAAACACAAGAGGTTTGATGTAAAATTCCTTTTTCATGAAAGAAGTGTTGAAGTTTATTATTGACAAATTACATGACACCTAGGAAAATCCCGCATCATTTGTGGCACGGAGAGATCTTGGGCTCATAAGATAACATTTGCCTTACAATGACACAACGCGTTTTGTGGTCTCTGCGGGTGGAGTTCTTAGGGCTGGCGGTTAAGCGTGCTCATGTGAGAGTAATCTTGGCTTGGGTGACACAGTCGGAAGTCTTCAAATGAGGCCACAAAACAAAGCCGTGAGCACTGCGGGCAAAGCGGACAATATTGTGGTCATAAAAAGGCGGGGTGTTACGGATGGTATCGAGCCACTCTGAGCCGTTCGGGATGATGGGAAACCTCATCGAGGCGATGAGTCCCTAAGGGGTGATTGTGACACCTAGGCAAATCCACATCGGTGTGGCTGGAGAGATCTTGGGCTCATAAGATAACATTTGCCTTACAATGACACAGCGTTTTGTGGTCTCTGCGGGTGGAGTTCACTTAGAGGAATGGTTCCTGGTTTGTTTAGCTTTGTTGCAAGTATCACAAAGATGATCGATTCGGATGAACTATCAAGTTTAATAGTGGATTTAAGTATATGTAGGACTTGGTGGAGGATGACCAAGTCTTTGATCTGATTTCTAGAAACATGACAAGCAATGCGGTTATTAGAAGTAATCTTACATGTAGAATCAATATCAAACATATATAACCCATTGCATTGTTTACCAATCCCACAATCCTTTTTGATGTAAATCCTGTATATAGCAATTAGATTCATTTAACCCGACAAACATCTTATTGTCTCTAGCAATCTTATGAAGCAGACAACGGTGACATTGTACTCGGGAACAACGAACATCAAAGAGTTAGGTAATTATTGACCTTTAAATCACCAATTTTAGTAATTAGGGCACTGAGTACCATTGGGATGTCCAGCAGTTAGACCAAGATTAGAAATGTCAACAACATTAATTAGAAATTTGGCGAAGCAGTCATGTGTTGATTTGCACGAGTCAACAATCCAACCAAGGCCGATGTTTCGAGATAAGGTTTTGTGTTGTTGTTAAAAACTTGTTGAAGTTTATGTTAAACTTGACACGCCATTAAAGAAAGTTCTGAAAATTTTTACCGCCATGTTGGCATTAGCGGAAGACACATTGTTGTCATTAAGAAGACTCATGAGCACGGAGAGTTGTTCATTAGACAAAGAGGCAGGAGAGTTGCTAGCTCTATTATCGGTGATATGATTAGCATCGGTGGAAACATTATTCTGGCAGCGGGTTTAGCATTAAAATTCCTTTTGACATATCCGGCGGGATAACCAACAAGATCATAACATCTATCAACGGTGTGACCGGGTTTTTTGAGTTAGTACATTTGAGATTCATGTTTGGTCCTCTGTTGTTTGTTTTTACCGACATTAAAACGAACTTTGAAAATTGTTGTTGTTAAATCCTTTTTGTTATCAAAAATTTTCCACCATCGAAGTTTTTGCGACAAAAGCCGTAGCATTGGGTTTAGTAGAGCTATTCCCGGATGAAACATTTCGTGAGATTCTTCTCCGAAACAACGAGAGAAAGCGATTTTGACATTAGGCAAAGGATCTCGGTTAAAATATTGCTTGATGGGAACATAGGAGTCATCAAGACCCATAAGAAATTACATTAACTTGATTAGGCGATTGTGTTTTCAAAGTGTTTTGCGACCTCACAAGTGCGAGGAGGCAAGCTAATCATACAATCAAATTGTTTCCATAAAGAGTTAAGGTTGTTATAATAATCAGCAAGAGGACCCACTTTGACTAAGAGAGTTTATATTTTATGAAAATTAAAAATAGATGAACCATCAACCTTATCATAAGTATCTTTAAGATCATTCCACATTTCATAAGCGGTTTAGCATAGATAGCACCGATAAATAGTTCGAGGTGAGAGAGTTAAGAATCCAAGTAACCACGACAGAGTTACAAGTATCCCATTGATTAGCAAGACTAGGGTTCGAATCATCTCTTATGCAAGTACCATCAATAAACCCTAACTTATTATGATTCCTTAAGGCAAAGGTCATGGCCATATTCCATATTTTATAATTTTCAATTCCAGTGAGTTTGATAGAAATAATGGGAGTACCATTGGTGTTATTAGGGTGTAAATACAAAGCATCACCAAAGGATAAGCTTTTCTCAGTGGAAGAACCACCACCACCACCAGTATTATCATCACCAATGACCATAATGCAAACAATAAGGCAGACGGATAACACAGACAGGAAATAACAACTAGGCGAGATAGAGCGGATAAAGAGATAAATAAGACTTTGTAATTAGAAACAACAAGCACCAAGTACGTGGTGGGGTAAACAGGCGGTATTCATACCACTCAAAGGTGGCGAGATCAAGATGTTAGTCTACCGTTTGCACCCACAAAGACTTAAGTCTTGTATGTTTGAAGAAGAGATTAGACTTAGACTTACGAGCAATATCGTGGAAAGAACAAATCACAATTACCTAGATTCACTTAGTCTAGGACTAATTGTGAATAGAAAATAACCGATGATTATGCCAATAGCAATAACCCCGAACCACCAATTTGTTCTTTGAAGAGATGTCCCCAAGTTTCTCTGAAAAAACCCTTGGATGGTGAATCAATCACGATTATGAGCTGAAGCTCGATACCATGTTCGGCGATGTCAATGACACAAGATGAATAATAGAACCTTTATTCAAACCTAAGCCTCAATAGTCGGCTTAGATTAAATCAACAATAGTATCCAAAGTGTTACAAGGTTAGATTAATGTCAAAGAGACAATAATCATACAAATACAAAAGAAGACAAGATCAATGTAATGATCGGAAAGAAGAGAATGTGAGACAATGATTGCACACTCGGTTGTGTCTAACCCTAGATTAAGGACTTATTAAATAGGAGATAAAGATACACGAGACCCTCTACGGCTATAAATGACTCATCATGAGAAATGAGAAAGCCTTGACGAGAAATGAACATCTTGGAACTTTAAACCATTTATTCTTTGACCATGTGTTGGAATTAGATAACATGACATTCAAATAAATAACCACAAAACATCAAAGTAATCAAGCGGGCGTAAAGTTTATTAATGAACAATTAATTAACATAAAAGAATATCGTACCTTTTCTTGATTCTAGCGAACAAGAATCAAATCCACAAACTAACAACGGATGAACCCTAATTTGATTTAGCTAGGATTATATGAATTACCCCTACGTTTTGTAATTCAATCCAAGATAATAACAAACGTATGTTATTACTATGTTCTTGTACACACGTACTAAACCGAATTAAAGTAATGCTAGTTTTATCAAACAAATAACTTGGTTTGTGGAAAAAGTGTGGATCGACACCACAAGGTGTTCGACGGTTTGGAGAAGAAAACACACACAAAACAATTTTAGGGTTTTAGCTAATGAATACAAGAGATGGAAAAATAAAACCCTAGCCTTGTTTATATACCCAACTAAACTTGGTGAACAAGTTGGTTTTCTTTCCTTGTTTTGCTCCCTTGGCGATCGGTTTGGTATCCTAAAGGGATTTGGAACCTTCAACTTTTGTAATTTAATCCTTTTCCATAAACATTTAACGACCGTTAATCCATTACATTAATTACTTAACGTCCGTTAGTTATTTAGTTTAATAAATAAATAAATATAACATTTATATTTAATTATTAACTTTAAATTCTCATACGTAAAGTGTGCAATCCCATAGTCTCGAGTTCGATCCTAACTCACGTCTACTAATTTATATCCATAAAACCATGACTCCACGGATATATCTTAATAGAGTGATCACATTCGGTTAGCGTCTGCAACACTTGATGCCTCTAGTACAACTCGAGCAAGGCTCTGGAAAACCTTTTAATGATTTCTCATTATTATTATCCTTTTGTTTCTAATACCATGTTAAATAAAGATATGGAATTAAGTCATTCTTTATTCAACCATTACATTTCGTTATTAGTGATTGAACAAGATTACCAAATCTTACGAACATATTCGGGGAGAACTTTGGACATGGCCATGCAAACATCTTGTCAACCCTACGAGGGCCCAGTGATATTAAACTCAAAATAAATTTGAAGGAACAAATTCTATCTTGACTACGAGAATAACCCACGAACTTTGCAACACTTGAGAAACAACCCTTATGACTACCGATTCATTATAGCGTTAAGTTGTTCCACAGTGCACTACATTCATGACACTTATACGGTATCTCAAGTGCGAGGATAACTATTCATGATTTACTTAATAACAATATCCATAAAGAAAAATCATGTAGTTGGGATAAGTCCTATATTCAATTCATTGAATATCATCGAAATTGGTATGCATTCTCATCAATATAATTTCAAGTACATTCTACCATATCTCTCGGTTGTCTTAGTTTAATGATACTCCCATATCATTAATTGACAGCAGACGATTTAGAATAAATAAATTTATTCACGATTAAACATGCAAATATAGGATACAATATATTATAAAATCAAACATACCAAGTACTTGATTTATTATCACAATTGTTTAACATCCCTTATCCAAATACTAAATAGATCAATGCATGAAAATTCTAGTTTGATGAATTATGCCTCAAGTAATGACAATAATACTTGTTGACTAGACATAAATCAACCAACTTGATCTATCGTAATTTTGAGAATACTTATTTCAAGAATTCAATTAATGAAGTCCTTGTATGTGTGCATTCAACAATCCACATATTAATTCATAAAGTGTGTAACATCCTCTATCACAAATTTATGATAATTTAAACTTTCAAACATTTTAAAGTTTAAAGTATTCTTATTCTTTTAATGTATAATGCAACTGTGCTCTTATTAGCACAACTAGTTCACATGGCTATAAACAAGGATGAAATCCTACCACGACTAGTATTGAGTGTCATCTCAAATAAACCAGCATCATTGTATATAAACAACAATATGCTCATTAAAACTCCGTAAACTTTAATATCTATTGTGTAATGTTTGATGTCTTCCAAACTTTCAAGTTTGAAGCTGATGACAATTTGCACAACAATTGACATATTGTTCATCCATAGAATCTAGGAGCAATTCCAGGCTGAGGATGTAATTCTATTAGAATAATCATTACACAAATTATCTAATAACTTTTACTTAGATATCAATGTTGTCAAATCACTTCTTATTCAAGAATGATACAACAATTTTAATACACAACATGATGTACATGATGAATCTGAGGTCAAACTTAGACTTCATTCATGTTCTATCTTATCAAAAGATATTATCAATTTCTCAAATGATATATCATGTTTTATTAGAATCATTTATTTCTTGCACATGTTTATTAACAATAAACATATATTTCAAGGTTGTATGTTTTAATTCTTAAATCTTACAAGTGAAGTTTCATTCAACTTAAGACTTAACATTTAGCTTACAAGGAATGTTACTTACTATATGTTATACAACATATAAGATTTAAGAAACTTAACATAATACTCCGCTAGCTTTCGGGAATACTTAAAATTTATCTTATTTTAATTATAAATCGAAAATGGGATTTAATAATTAAACATAAGAATAATTTCATAGATGCATGCATTTATCCATTCATGAATTATTTGCACTTCGTAAACTTTCAAAGATTATATGAATTCAAAAAACCTTTCGATTACTTACCGTCCTCGCTCAAGTAATTTCTCAAGAAAGAATTTTGATATTCCATTGTCATATTTCATATTAATGAAAACAAGTATGACAATTATCATCTTTATATATTTAATGTGTCTAGAAAAGAATATTCAATTATAATTAATTGCTTAAGTGTGATCAATAATCTTGTCATTAAACATGCATTAAATATGTGTACAATATTGTCCATATGATTTCTACATAGAAATTCAAACCACTAGAGTTTTCATCTTTTGTGAAACTCATTTCCATTTTCTAGTCTAACTATTAAGACAAACCAAATTTCCAAAATTGATTATCTTTATGGATGACATCTTTAACATTCATAGTATGAGTAATTTTCCCAATTCAATATTTGGTAATCCATCATAATGATTATCGGGTTTACTATAATCACTGTAACTCATATTTCTCGACATATAAGTCAAATATACGAGATATCCTTGCAGATCTATGAATGAAAATTCCATCATCATGAGGTCTATCATTTACATGTCTAACCTCATCATGATATTTACTAGTGTGTTTTAGAAGATTATGTATCTTGTAATTTTATCTTTCAAGATTAAAAAAACTCCCACTTGCCTTTTGTAATATATAGACTATCTATATATACTTAGCAACTAGAGCAAAACAACATTGTTCTCTTTTTGGGATATTACAAATACACATTGATAATTCCTGACTATAGTTTGTTAATAACCTATTCATAAGTAGTTTAACAAATTCAGAATCTTCAATTTTAAAACTTAATGTGATTCATCACATTCCATAATGAAATGGTGTTTTAACAATCTTCTAGGTTGGAGTCATATTGAGTATATTCAATCCATACTCAATTTTCTAACCTTGTTACCTTTTAAGAAAGAAGTTATGGCTATCATGAATCAAACAAATCAAATAGAGTTTGATTCTCCTAACTGAACATACCATCAACTTGTGGTATTCATTAGAATTTAATATTGTAAGAAAATCTAACAATATATAAGATAAACATATTCCTTTTAGCTTACCTATTTACCAACTAAGTCAACTTAATGGTATAATAGACTTTCCAAGCCAATTGCATGCTTTATAACACAAGTACTTTTTGACCAAGTCACTTCATATCCATGTCTCATCAAGAAAACATAAATTTGTTATAATCCCATTTAACGTTATAAATCATTGATCAACTCAATAACTTCTTGTATATGTCTTAATTAAAAAACATAACAAGTTAACGTCTTACTTTATTATAAGTCTTAAAAGACTT
Organism: Chrysanthemum lavandulifolium; assembly: GCA_022545495.1. Lineage (NCBI taxonomy): Eukaryota > Viridiplantae > Streptophyta > Magnoliopsida > Asterales > Asteraceae > Chrysanthemum > Chrysanthemum lavandulifolium. The sequence continues at coordinate 23,595,153 of CM040243.1, forward strand.
TATGTTTATGTCTTTACCATGAATCATAAACATGTTTAACTAAAGTAATTATGAACACAACTCTTGGTTTCAATTATAATTTCAAGTTAATTTATTTACTTCACAATAATGTAGGACTACATTATTTTTCATTTATGTCATTCCAAAATACATAAATAAACAAATTGAAGTAGGATTAGATTACTTTGTTTAATTTTATGTCATTCTAATAATACATAAATATTTAATTTGAAGTAGTCTTATATATCATTTTGACACATGTTCTAAATACTTGTCTAATTTAGAAACTGTAAATATGTCCATGCAAGGTCTGACTTCACATAGAGATTTACTTTGTTGTTGTAATCTCGCCAAGTTCTCACATGACGTAAATTGCAACACCAATTGTTTCTTGAATTAGATATGTTCAAGTTATATTAGAACATTAGTCTCTTACCTTGCAGTCAAGAGAATCCTTTAAATCATATACCTATATGTTGTCCCTTGCACACAATATAGATTTCTCCCACTTGTGCATGGAACAACATCATGTAGGAGATAAACAACACGACATATGTTTGTTTATGTGACTAATATGATTGTGTCATTAATATTAGCATAACTAGTAGATGTAGAACCATGTCATTGTCTAATAAAAAGCGTACATGACTATCCTTAAAACATAAGTGTCTACAAGTGGAAAGTAATTATCTTAAGACATTCTAGAGATAATCGGGTTACTACCAAGATGACAAAGCTTAACTCCCTTTGAATAAGAGATCATTACATTAATTCCTTATTCGATAATAAGAACACAACACTCCGGCTGGATTTAACAACATTGTAAGTGTTTCATTAACGATGAAAAGAAAATAGTGTTCTATTTACTTCCTTACACCTTTGAAAAGTCCATACATAACAATTACTTATGTACTTAAGGAGTGTATTCTACTATGTAGATGATGAACTATCCATCAATGTTATTAACTTGAAAAATTGGGCATGCAATTTCTTTCTTAATGGTTCTACTATTCCAACAATTGTAAGTAGTACTTTTAAATGGTCAAAATAAAACAACCAGATAAAATAAGCTAGTTTGTCTTTTACCAATTATACAGTAATTAGTCTAGCTTCTAATTTAATAACTCAGAAATATGCAATTTTCTTAACTATTAAAATTTGCTTACGAGTTATGTATTTAGAATTTAGACAATTCTAATTGTCCTATCATACCTTTCTTCATTCATGAAAAGGAATAGGATTGAATCTCACTCTTTCTTATGAAAAGAGGACTAGGTTTATTCTCTTAGCAAAGTTGACTCTGCCAAAAACCCTTACAGGTGTAGATCAATTTACCAATACAAGAATAACCTACGTTTACTATTTAATGTTGCATTAATACATTTAAAGAATTAGCAAAATTCAATTTTAGTATTTTCGATAATTAAACTTTTCAAGAAAATAAAATACCCAAGGTAATATTCATATAACCATAGAATTTTCTAGAAAACTAGGATCCAAATTATCATAGGTTCATTACATCAGTTGATGCGCTAGCAGCGAGCATATAATAAGGTGTCATCGAACATTAATTGCAAACAATTTCCAACTCCTAGATCATTATGGGATTTATATTTTCCAACGCTATTGCAAATATAAACATGTTTCATCCATCTTATGCCTTGAGTCCAAGTCTCACTTCCTACTCAACTTAAGTGTCTAATTTAAAGAGCGCAAATATGTCCATGTAAGGTCGACTTTACATAGAGATTTACCTCTCCATTACAATCTCGCCAAATCTTGTCATGGCGTAAATTGCAACTTCAAGTGTCCTTTAATTAGATGGCATATGACTTGATTTTAAAGGGTACTAGTTTGATTTATGTGGTCAAATAAAATATGTACAAAGATGTCATGCATTCATCTTGTAGCATAATTTTAATAAAAAAACTTTTATTACCAATTCATAAAGATCAAATTATCAAAGTTTTGATTGGTATTGGGTTCACCAATCAAGGAATTTAGCATCAATTATACGCCCATTATCGTACTTTTGCATAAGTGTAAACACTTAGTGTTTGGTAATTACCATCAAAGTGGCGCATGGAATTAAAACTAATTAAGCCTTAAGATGAGTTTGTACATTTATGCTTACTTAGTAGCTCCACTCGAGGCAGCGGGAAGAGGACCGGGTAAGCACAAAACATAACCTTAGACATCCTTTTAGTGTGTATGCTTGCTTCTTTATTAACCCTTTATAGTTCGTTCTAATGGGTGAGCCGTTCAACCATAGTACCAAAATCATCAATCAATTAAACTATTGAAAACTTAACTCTTCCAAAACAAATCAAATTTCACCATTGTTTAGTCCGTATTATTTTCTATTCAAAATTACCCTTTGCTTAAAAGCTAGCACATAATAAATAAACAAGTAATACCAATAAAAATAAACTACTAAAAAACAATGCACATAATAAACAATTTATACGTGTAAACAAGTAGCCACATGCAACTTATTCGATAAAACCATATTAATAATCAATTTCTAGGTTAAATTAATGTATATATTAATTAGGGCTTTCACTCTCTCAATTGAGAGTGAGCCACATACATCGACGAATCGATTGCGTAAACTCATAATTAATGATATGCCAAATTGCACATAATTGATTCATTAATATACATAGTTGGAGTATTCCCAATTCAAGATTTATCGTAATTAAATATGTCTCAACAATTAAACAATTATCAAAGAAACTTATCCATGACTAACATGCATGTATAATCATGGATATCGTAACAATTTATACAAATAAGCCACAAGATCGCATATAAAAATTCCATGACACATAACAAATTATTCACGAATTAATCACGTAATCAATATTAATTCTAGGTTTTAATAAGGTTAGCAAACAATTTTCAAAACCCTAAAATTTTATACATATTATAGACATTAAAAAATAGAACGCCCCCAAATAATAAAAAAATCGACCAACAATAATAAACATAAAACCCTAGATTAACATATCAAACAACATACAAGTATTTGTTTTATTACAGCGTTTATGTAATTATTTACTCATTAAAACCAATGACTCGTGATGCTCTTTGTTGGAATTAGATAACATGACATTCAAATAAATAACCACAAAACATCAAAGTAATCAAGCGGGCGTAAAGTTTATTAATGAACAATTAATTAACATAAAAGAATATGCGTACCTTTTCTTGATTCTAGCGAACAAGAATCAAATCCACAAACTAACAACGGATGAACCTAATTTGCTTTAGTTAGGATTATATGAATTACCTCACGTTTTGTAATTCAATCCAAGATAATAACAAAGTATGTTATTACTATGTTCTTGTACACGTACTAAACCGAATTAAAGTAATGCTAGTTTTATCAAACAAATAACTTGGTTTGTGGAAAAGTGTGGATCGACACCCACAAAGGTGTTCGACCGGTTTGGAGAAGAAAACACACACAAAACAATTTTAGGGTTTTAGCTAATGAGTACAAGAGATGGAAAAATAAAACCCTAGCCTTGTTTATATACCCAACTAAACTTGGTGAACAAGTTGGTTTTCTTTCCTTGTTTTGCTCCTTGGCGATCGGTTTGGTATCCCTAAAGGGATTAGGAACCTTCCAACTTTTGTAATTTAATCCTTTTCCATAAACATTTAATGACCGTTAATCCATTACATTAATTACTTAACGTCCGTTAGTTATTTCGTTTAATAAATAAATAAATAAATATAACATTTATATTTAATTATTAACTTTAAATTCTCATACGTAAAGTGTGCAATCCCATAGTCTCGAGTTCGATCCTAACTCACGTCTACTAATTTATATCCATAAAACCAACACCATGATCAACCCCTGTAATAAGCATGCACTGAACATAACTTGAAAGCCATTAGCAATTGATAGAATGACATGTTTGCTACAGATTAATACCCCAAAATTTAACAGAAATTCACGTGCTATGTACAACCAAAAAGTGTGAAGTTGTAAGAAGTTTAAGATATGAAGGATTATACTTTAGACTCAAAAGTTCTTTTGACATATAATTTAGTGCAATTTGAAGACTCTAAGTTCTATAACAGTGAAAAGATAACTGAAGATGCAAGAACATAATGAAGCAATATGTCGCTAGGCGTGAATGTATTGTACCTTGAAAGAATATAGGTTTCATATTATTATGTTGGGACCAGGTCATGAATTTAATACATTTTAAAGATCAAATGCAAAAAATATTAGATCTGCAAGGTAATTAGTTGTCAACCAACACCAAGTCACGAAACGAGATCAAATGTTGAAAATTGCATGTTATAATAACATAATAATATAGATTATGTTGATGCTTTTGTAAATGGAATGAATCGGAAAAGTATATCTAAAAGCTGTAGAAATCTCCATCAAGTGTGTAGTGAAGTTCTTCTTTGAAAGCATGGTTGTAAAACTACGTAAAAGCGAATTGGCTACCTTGTATTATAGTAATCGGCATAGGTAGGGAATACTAGGATCGGAATATTTGTATAAATTTTGAAAGTATATATCGACATGTTCATAGGACCATACAATTGTTCATATGATCCTAGAAACATGTTTAGAAACCTTAACACAATTGTTCAAATACTTGAATCTACTTTGTGAGAGGTGACTTAGTTTTGGTAGGTTTGATCGAGTTTTGACCAAATTGATTTTCTCGGTTGATTACTAACTCACCTCGATCATCGACTTTGTACTAGATTACTCGGCCTTGTAATCCGTGTTGTACCTTGCGACCGTGAATATATACTTATTGTAACCTAGATTAGAAGCATAGGATTGAATGAAAATAATTGTTAACCTTTATAGTTTACGTATGATAAATTTGACTGAAATAATCAATTCACCACAAAACCAATCTAAGGTGACAATATGATACGCTTGGGCCCGAGTCCATGGCCTATTAAGGTCTTAGGGTTTTACCCTACTTTGTCTTATAAATACTCTTGTAATCATTTATTATAATTCAATCAAGTTTAAGATCAATTATTCTCTACTTCTTCTCTCTAATTCTTAAGGAGCTAGCGCTTGAAGTGGTGTCTTATCCGATACAACCCTAACGGTCGTATCAATTGGTGCTTTCATTGAGAGCTCGTTGAGAGGGCTTACGATTAGGGTTCCAATTAAAAAAAAAAAAAAAAAAAAAAAAAAAAAAAACAACAAGCATTCATCGGCGGCTATTCACGAAGTCTTGTTCATCACAGTACTATTCATCGAAAAAAAATTATTTTTTTGTGTTGTGTCGCAGAGTATTATTCATGGCATCGGGAGGCGTGATCGGGATGCGGAATATGCCTCTCTAAACTCTTGCAAATGGGTACGGTGGCCCAATATGAGAGTGAGTTTGTGGTACTAGCAAATCGAGTAACACGGATCTACGAATCGTTACTTAAATCGATGTATATCTCGGGACTTAAACCGCTTCTACAATGTGCACTCTTACGGTTGGCGCCTACAACTTTAGGAGAAGCTTGTTCCGTAGCTCGTATAATGGAGCTCGTTTTGAGATAATTGCGAGAGAAAAATTTGAACATTGAAGAGAAAATAGATATCGTTCTATCATGGCCAGTGAGGAAGCTCCATATGTGATTAAAGAGTCCTTAGATGCTAATGAAGATATTGGTGTTGTTGAGGTTAGTAGCGCGATAAACGATGTTTTTCTGTTGGGTTCTTCTGGTTGTATAGGTGATATGTCTATGTGCTTGCTCCTTCCATGAAAAAGCGGGTTCTTCTGTTGTATAGGCGATATGTTGTCAACTCTAGCGTTATCTTCTTTTCTTCTAATCCAGTTAATTCACCGGTAATCGTTTAGCCATAAGGCTTGACATGTTCTTCTTGTAGGCGCCATGAATTCGATTCACATGATGAGAGTTCTCTACATTGGTTGTTTTGAGTACACCAAGTAATGGGTGACTCTCCAAAGTAAAATACTATGCCAGTAGTGCCTTTTCCTTGATCCGTATTGATTCCATAACTATTGTCGTGTATCCCGTAATCTTGTAGCCTCCTTCTTTCTTGTATATTATTCCATGGTCTTCGTGCCTTTGATGTATCGGATTACTTGTTTCACCGCCTTGGTGATGATCCTTGGTCTTGCATAAATCTGCGAGTAGTCCATTGGGTAACTAAGATCCGGTCTTGTATGTAGTAAGTATCGAGACTTCCAATTAGGCTTGGTAATAAGTTGCGTCAATGGTTCTCCATCTTCGCTTGACCAACTTAGTGCGGGTTCCGTAGGTGTCTTCGTATCATTACTATCCGTCATGCTTGTCTCTTTTAAGATCTTGTTAATGTATCCGTTTGCTTGATCGTAATTTCTCCTCCTGTCATGTAACTTCTATCCCAAGGTAATATGCTAGCAACCCTAAGTCGCTCATTTCAATTTATCTTCCATCGGGACTTGAACAAATCTACTTCCTTCTTTGGAGTGCCCGTGATTATTAAATCATCTACATATACTCCAACGATAATTGTAGAAGTCTTGCTTCTCTTTGTGTAGATTGCTTGTTCGAGATTACATTTCTTAAAGTCTAGGGACTTCAAGGTTTGGTCAAGCTTCACGTTCCAAGCTCTAGGTGCTTGTCTTAAGCCATACAAAGCTTTAGTTAGCTTGTATACTTTTCCTAGGTTTCCTTGTTGAATGAAACCTTCAGGTTGTGTAACATAGACTTCTTCCTTCAATTCTCCATGTAAAAATGCTGATTTTACATCTAAGTGGTGTACTTGCCATCCATGATATGCTGCTAGTGCTAATATCAATCGAACTGTCTCTATCCTAGCTGGTGCAAACACTTCATCAAGTCATTCCTTGTTCTTGTACATAACCTTGCTACTAATCTTGCTTTATACTTTATGATCCTACCTTGTGCATCTCTCTTGGTTTTATAAACCCACTTAAGTCCAATTGCCTTATGATTTTGGGCGATGTGGTGAGGTCCATGTGTTGTTCTTGTTAATTGAATCTAATTCAATTTGCATGGCCTCAATCCACTTTTCATCTTTTGATGCTTCCTTGTAATTCTGGGTTCTTCTTACGTGAAAAATAAGCTAGGTGCTTCTACTTCACGTGCAGTTTGGTAAATTTCGTAATATCCTTTAAACCTTGTATAGGTCTATGATCAAATCTAGGATCCAAGCTTTGAGCGAACTTATAGTAGCTCTTTCTTCATCTTACGAGTTAGGGTTGTAAGTGTATGATGGTGGTGTGATTGGTGAGGTGGATCCGGTATAGGTTCTTGTTCTTGATACGTGTTATTTGTGTTTTCTAAGTTGGTGGTGTTGGATTATCATAGTCGACTCCGTCACCATAAAGCTAGTCCAAAGCGTATAAATGTGTCTATATCCTCCTCATTGTTGTTCCAATTCCACGGTTTCTTTTCCATAAACTTCACATCCCTACTAACATGTTTTTCTTTTCTCTTGGATCATATAGTCTACATGCTTTTGATCCTTCTTCAACTCCTAAGTAAATCATTGGAATGCTTCTATCGTCTAGCTTCTTCAAGTGAGGTATCGTTACCTTAGCATAATTTGTGCATCCAATATTCTTAGGTATTCTAAGTTTGGTTTTCTATTGTAGAGGGCTTCATATGGTGTTTTATCTATCGTGGCTTTCGTAGGTACCCGTTGAGTATGTAAATGGCGTGCCCGACCGCCTTGATAAGTTAAGGGTAACTTCATCGCTTTCATCATACTCCTAGTCGTTGATAAAGCTGTTCTATTTCTCTCTACTACACCATTACTAACTGCGGTGAGTATGGTCTTTGTCAATTGTCTTTCTATTCCATTCTCCTTACAAAGATTTGGTGAATTCATGTGATGTAAATTCACCTCCATTATCGATTCTTAGCATCTTAATTTTCAACTTCAACTTTGATTCAACTGCGCCTAAATTCCTTGAATGTGTTGAATGCTTGATCTTCGAGTTTAGAAAGTAAGCCCACATAAAGCGTGTGCGATCATCTACTAATAAGAAGATGAGCTTCTTTCCAGTGTGTTGTTGGACTTATGGGACCACAAAGATCTCCATATACTAAGTCGATGGGTTCTTTGATCTGAATTTAGCTTGGTTTGGAAAAGGTGTTGATGTGTTTTCCTAATAAACATGCATCACAGTTTTGTAACACCCCACCCGACAAGGGTAAAGATATCACAACACGGTTTCATATCGAACTTTAACTAATGTACAAAAGCGGAAGCCTTTACAAAATATCGAAAAGAAAACATAAATAGCTAAAACTTCAAAATAAATCTAAGATCTCTATGGTAAAGTCTTGCTCTCATTTCTACTCAAACCCGGATCACTATCCCATAAGCTCATCTTGAAAATGCTTAATACACCGCGAGAAAAGAAAAGTCTTGGTGAGCTTACAAAGCCAGTGAGCGGATATAACGAAACAAAAGCTAAAACAGTAAATATACAAATACAAAATCAAAATGAAATAATGGCGAAGGATCTTTTAGAATTGCGGAAGCACACATATCGTAAATCCAACCAACCACACGTGATTCGAGACATCACATAGCACATCAAAAACATAAACGCAAACAAAATCGAATAACCAAACACTTAACATATCAAGAATAACATTTTACTTATAAATGACGGAAAGTCTAAGAACTAACGGAAAACACTTTCTAATAAATAAACATGGCATTCATACAAATCAATTAATCAACATTTAATGCACTTAATTCAGTATTGTAGCAGCGGAAATGGCAGACAGTTCATGACAGACATAATAGTTAAACCAGTTCTCATATTCAAATCTTAACCTTAGCAGAGTTTAAAACATGGCAGGTCACATATACAGACAGATAATTAACCAATTGACAAGGTTTACAAATTTAGCTGAACCATCATACATGTTAACCTTCAAAACACTCAAATACACACTAGCACATTCATCTCGCAGATCGACGCATTCACATAATGATATCAAATCATAATATCAGATATACGAATCATGTTTAAACATATTAATCCTAAAATCTAGCGTGGCAACTAATAATCACTAAAACAAATACGTCATAAGCACATTCACTAACATATCATATCAGAAACATCTTTCTTCTTCCAAAATAACTTCGGAAAATAAATGTACATATATGGAGTAGCTAGCTCTGAATTTTGTGAAGACGCGTATCTGCAATACCGACATCATTCACCATATAACATATCGGATATGTGATCGGATCTAGGATGCATCCATCGCCTTCCTACATATTCACAAATATGCTTCACCATCCGTAGACGTGAGTAACATCACTCTCGCCCTAGAGTCATATCGAGGTGCATCATCGATACGGACATGGAACCCCCATGACTAGTTAAATATTTGGTTATAGTCAACCAACTTAAGTCGAACAAATTCGGATATAGCACGGATCAAAGTCACACACAAGGTCGCGGAATCATATCGATAGTTTTACATCATAAGGTTCATATTCGGATAGTCGAGATCATAAGTTCATATCATAGTGGTATATCATATATTCATAAGCGTAGTTCATAATCGTAAGTTCATAATCCAATATAGCAGTAGTTCAACAAATATATATATCGAGTCTTCTAATATAAGTTTACATCGGATATTGCATAGTTCACTAGAACATAAATTGAGATAAGTAATGGATCAAACATTCGAAAAGGGTTCATAGCAATGGTATCGAAATCCTAATAAGCATGAGAGACATAATGAAGAAGGAAAACATGGGGACCTTATTGAAAGATCGAACTCATATACGATAACATAAGTGTCTTAAAGTAAGATGAATATCCGTACCTTAAAGCAAATGAGAAAACAACAAATGAGCGAATCACGAAGATGTAACGTCGCGTCTCCTCCACGAATCTACACGGATTATGATTTATTTAATACTTATTAGTATAAAGGATTAATCTCATTAATACTTTTAGAGTTGTCGATTATTCTCATTTTTAGTACGACGGAATTCCAACGCTTTTAGGGTTTCAATTATTAATTAGCCAAACGTATGGGTTTAATATGATAATCATCTTATTTAAGAGCTTATATGATCATCATTCATAGCATAGGGTTTACAAATGTCAAAGACGGTTTAAGACTCTCTTTCAAAGTAGTTTATAATTTATAACTTCATGAAATAACGAAATTACACAATTAACTTTTAACCTTTAATCAACTTCCCATTCGGTTCTAGGGTTTCCATACTTCAATATTACTTGTTACGCATTAAATTAACATGTTACTCCTTTTAATGACTTCCACTGTGACCTAGGACGATATATGAAACAAACCGAGTTACCTCAAAACTCATACATGTCCTTACGTAATTCATTTACATATGTTGACCCATAATTACCCAAAATTACATGTTGCACCTTTAACATCTTTAATTATACGATCTAACCTTCTATTTTCATCTTTTACACTTTTAGCCCAAAGGTTTTAGAATTTACAAAACATACCCCTTTTAGTTAAATAAAATTCGAATAGCCCTCTAATTATCCAAAATCACACGTTTAACCCCCACACTTATTTTATACATTTAGTACATGTCTTTTACTGTTTTGCAAAAATAACCTTTAAGTTCTAATATTTTCAAAACCAACCCACAACTTTTATATAAATCCGATTAGGGCAAAAATTCAAAAGCAAGCCCTAAACCTAGGTTACACCAATCATTAGCTTATCATTACTACTTCATTAATTACCTTCTATGATTATAAGGAAACCCTAGTTCATGAAAAACCCTAATCGACCCTTTTAAAAACCTTTCCTTTTTATGTGTTTCGAATCAAGAAAAACCCAAAACAAATCACACAAGCTTCAAAGTCATAAACATGTATTTTACTCAGGTCTTATAACATGTAATAACTTCTGTAAAAATAGATTCATGATCTCTAAAAATATTTAAAGCTCATTCGTTATTTAATATACGCCTTTAGGGTTTTGAATTCCAAATAATTTCATACGACATATAAATCATGCATGGCTAATTTTTATATGATATATACGACTTATAGGACTGAATTCATCATTAGGAACATACCCTTGTAGAGCTTGAATCGATAGAACAGAAAACACAAAACCTCCTTACCATGAAACCCTAATTTCCTCAAACCCACAACGATCACCACAGCAATTCTGGAACTCAACCACTATTTTTCCCACCTTCTATGCCTTGAATCTCGTCCAAGAAAAATGGTCTCAGGCTCTGGAAACTGAAGTCGACTTGTGAGGGGTTTTAGGTCGGTTTAGGGTTATCGGCAATAAAATTATAGGAACCGAATATATGTATTTATACTTGAGTTTCTATTTTTCTTGTGGGCTTTAATATGTATTGGACTTAGATTAAATGGTCTTTTAATAATATAAATTATATTGGGCTTTAATTTAGTTTTATTTCTTTTATAAAGTTAATTAAATATTTTCGGTAATAATAAAAATACAAAACTAATTTTTATAAAATCATAGACTATAAAAATTACCCTTACAAAGTGTTTAATATTTATTTAGGTCATGTGGGATATTTTTTAAAATTCTCTGAATTTACATAGCTTACTTGGTATTCTTTTGAATTTAATTATCCATACTTTTGATTGTAGGGGTATTTTGGTCTTTTTGTGAATTTTAGAAATTCAGGTATTACAATTCTTCCCCTCTAAAAGAAAATTTCGTCCTCGAAATTGGACAAAATGACGTAACAGTAAAACGAATCGGTTTGAATTTACGGGAATACAACTAACGTTAATCTTATCTTGGAATAAATGGATTTTTTTATTTTTTATTTTTTTTTTTATATATATCGAATATTCAATCTCATACTTATTCGTAAATCAAATAAATAGTCAAATACTTATAATAGATAATTATATACTCATTTGAATAATGGCGGAGAGCAGATGAGACTTGAAAATCAAGCGACAATTTCTAACTTATTCGGATATCTAATGAGACATCATATGCATAGGCGAAAATAAATCCTATCGGCCTCAATATTCGCGTAAATATGGGGAGACATATAAGGTTAAGGTGATCATAGCAATCTAGAGGTTCACATGATCATAACAACGGATTCCAAGCGTACAAAACTTATATGAAGCAGATATCGGCGAAAATCTACGCAAATAGGTACGAATTCAAACGAACATGGAACCACCAAATAACGGATACTATCCAAGGTCCAATCACATCAACTGGCATTTCCTGACTTCGTATACCTTCAATAAGTTCGATTATATGATCTGGTATTATTCGCTGATCAGCGTCATAATACTTGCATCACATAACAAGTTCTTATTGTCATTATATTCGGTCTCGGTCATGACAAAACACATAACGAATATCAAAACAAAACATACCACATACGGATAACAATACGGATAGCAAGTAACATATAATAACAACTCGGATACACATGAGTATACCATCATGATGGCCACTTCATTCAAGCGGTAAATTAAACAACATCACAAAGAAAATAAAATGGCGGACAAAACTTATGAGGACTAACGGAAACTTAACGATCTAATAAGAAAGAAACAACATCAGACGAAATTATACTTCAAAATTTTGTTTTATTTTCATTAATCAAACAAAATTTGCAGAATCGCCTTACGATGATCTTCCAAAACAAAACTTAAAATCCCGATTCAAACGTCAATGAAAAACAAAAGGTCTAGCTCAAAATCAAGCGTCGAAAATTCTCATAAAGAGAGTAACAAATCGAAAGCGAAACTCCTATTCTTGTGTGGATTGAACCTACTAGTGGCCGTAGACTCCGTTTCCGACTCCACCTCGTACTCTTCCTTAGGTTCCTCTTCTTCCTCCTCCTCGCTATCCATCCGTTCTTGTTTCCTTCAGTGTGGTAGTATGCGATTTGCAAAGCCACCTTACGCTTCCTCTCTTCTTCCTCCCAAGACACGATCCACAAAGGCATCTGATCGCGACTCTCCTAGTCCTACTCCCTCATCCTCAACGAACTTGGGACACCTATCATGATATGTAGTAGTGAAGCCTTCATTGTCAACCACCTTAGTTTCATATTCTTCCACCACCTCTCCGTCAACGGTCCTCAAGGTCACTCCTCGATGGTACATGGCCACATATTGGCGGAACTTTTATCCTCTTATTAGTCCTCTTCACTTTACCATACCTTGCAAATACTTAGCAATGATAACGGCCCACTTGTCTTCTCCTTATGTTGCCTAGCCGGTCCTCGATTACTCTATCGGATGAACTAGCGACGGGAATAACCATCTAAAAGAAATTCCAACTATCAAGAAAACTTAAATACGATAGAGTGTACAAAGAAGCACGCGAAGGAAAATCCTAAATCTACCCACTTCTCACTGTGTCATAGCCTAAGCTCTATGGTCCTAAAACCTAGGCTCGATACCATAAATTGTAACACCCCGACCCGACAAGGGTAAAGATATCACAATACGGTTTCATATCGAACTTTAACTAATGTACAAAAGCGGAAGCCTTTACAAAAATATCCAAAAGAAAACATAAGTAGCTAAAACTTCAAAATAAATCTAAGATCTCTATGGTAAAGTCTTGCTCTCACCTCTACTCTCAAACCCGGATCGCCTATCCCATAAGCTCATCTTGAAAATGCTTAATACCGCCGCAGAAAAGAAAAGTCTACCGAGCTTACAAAGCCCAGTGAACGGATATAACGAAACAAAAGCTAAAACAGAGTAAATATACAAATACAAAATCAAAATGAAATAATGACGAAGGATCTTTTAGAATTCTGCGGAAGCACACATATACAGAAATCCAACCAACCACGTAACAGTTCAGACATCACATAGCACATCAAAAACATAAACGCAAACAAAATCGGAATAACCAAACACTTAACATATCAAGAATAACATTTTACTTATAAGCCAAACGGAAAGTCTAAGAACTAACGGAAAACACTTTCTAATAAATAAACATGGCATTCATACAAATCAATTAATCAACATTTAATGCACTTAATTCAGTATTGTAGCAATGAAATGGCGTAGTTCATGATGTATATAATAGTTAAACCAGTTCTCATATTCAAATCTTAACCTTAGCAGAGTTTTAAACATGGCAGGTCACATATACAGACAGATAATTAACCAATTGACAAGGTTTACAAATTTAGCTGAACCATCATACATGTTAACCTTCAAAACACTCAAATACACACTAGCACATTCATCTCGCAGATCGACGCATTCACATAATGATATCAAATCATAATATCAGATATACGAATCATGTTTAAACATATTAATCCTAAAATCTAGCGTGGCAACTAATAATCACTTAAACAAATCGTCATAAGCACATTCACTAACATATCATATCGTAAACATCTTTCTTCTTCCAAAATAACTTTAAAATAAATGTACATATATGGAGTAGCTAGCTCCCGAATTTTGTGAAGACGCAGACGCACACGACATCATTCACCATATAACATATCGGATAACAGATCGGATCTAGGATGCATCCATCGCCCTTCCTACATATTCACAAATATGCTTCACCATCCGAGACGTGGCGTAACATCACTCTCGCCTAGAGTCATATCGAGGTGCATCAGCGACACGGACATGGAACCCCCATGACTAGTTAAATATTTGGTTATAGTCAACCAACTTAAGTCAAACAAATTCAGATATAGCACAGATCATAGTCACACACAAGGTCACAGAATCATATCAGATAGTTTTACATCATAAGGTTCATATTCAGATAGTCAGAGATCATAAGTTCATATCATAGTGGTATATCATATATTCATAAACAGAAGTTCATAATCAGAAGTTCATAATCCAATATAGCAGAGTTCAACAAATATATATATCAGAGTCTTCCTAATATAAGTTTACATCAGATATTGCATGGTTCACTAGAACATAAATTCAGATAAGTAACAGATCAAACATTCAGAAAAGGGTTCATAGCAATGGTATCGGAAATCCTAATAAGCATGAGAGACATAATGAAGAAGGAAAAACATGAGGGACCTTTACTGAAAAGATCAGAACTCATGTACGATAACATAAGTGTCTTAAAGTAAGACAGAATATCCGTACCTTAAAGCAAATGAGAAGAAAACAACAAATGAACGAATACGAAGATGTAACGTCGCGTCTCCTCCAACGAATCTACACGGATTATGATTTATTTAATACTTATTAGTATAAAGGATTAATCTCATTAATACTTTTAGAGTTGTCAGATTATTCTCATTTTTTAGTGACAGACGGAATTCCAACGTTTTAGGGTTTCAATTATTAATTAGCCAAACGTATGGGTTTAATATGATAATCATCTTATTTAAGAGCTTATATGATCATCATTCATAGCATAGGGTTTACAAATGTCAAAGACGGATTTTAAGACTCTCTTTCAAAGTAGTTTACATAATTTATAACTCACATGAAATAACGAAATTACACAATTAACTTTTAACCTTTAATCAACTTCCCATTCAGTTCTAGGGTTTCCATACCTTCAATATTACTTGTTACGCATTAAATTAACATGTTACTCCTTTTAATGACTTCCACTGTGACCTAGGACGTATATGGAAACAAACCGAAGTTACCTCAAAACTCATGCATGTCCTTACGTAATTCATTTACACATGTTGACCCATAATTACCCAAAATTACATGTTGCACCTTTAACATCTTTAATTATACGATCTAACCTTCTATTTTCATCTTTTACACTTTTAGCCCAAAGGTTTTAGAATTTACAAAACATACCCCTTTTAGTTAAATAAAATTCGAATAGCCCTCTAATTATCCAAAATCACACGTTTAACCCCCACACTTATTTTATACATTTAGTACATGTCTTTTCTTGCTTTGCAAAATAACCTTTAAGTTCTAATATTTTCAAACCAACCCACAACTTTTATATAAACCGATTAGGGCAAAATTCAAAAGCAAGCCCTAAACCTAGGTTACACCAATCATTAGCTTATCATTACTACTTCATTAATTACCTTCCATGATTATATGAAACCCTAGTTCATGAAAAACCCTAATCGACCCTTTTAAAACCTTTCCTTTATGTGTTTTGAATCAAGAAAACCCAAAACAAATCACACAAGCTTCAAAGTCATAAACATGTATTTTACTCAGGTCTTATAACATGTAATAACTTCAGAAAATAGATTCATGATCTCTAAAATATTTAAAGCTCATTCGTTATTTAATATACGCCTTTAGGGTTTTGAATTCCAAATAATTTCATCGACATATAAATCATGCATGGCTAATTTTTATATGATATATACGACTTATAGGACTGAATTCATCATTAGGAACATACCCTTGTAGAGCTTGAATCGATAGAACCGAAAACACAAAACCTCCTTCTCACTAAACCCTAATTTCCTCAAAACCCACAACGATCACCGCAGCAATTCGAACTCAACCACTATTTTTCCCACCTTCTATGCCTTGAATCTCGTCCAAGAAAAATGGTCTCAGCTCGAAACTGGAAGTCGACTTGTGAGGGGTTTTAGGTCGATTTAGGTTATCGGCAATAAGGAATTATAGGAACCGAATATATGTATTTATACTTGAGTTTCTATTTTTCTTGTGGGCTTTAATATGTATTGGACTTAGATTAAATGGTCTTTAATAATATAAATTATATTGGGCTTTAATTTAGTTTTATTTCTTTTATAAAGTTAATTAAATATTTTTAATAATAAAAATACAAAACTAATTTTATAAAATCATAGACTATAAAATTACCCTTACAAAGTGTTTAATATTTATTTAGGTCATGTGGGATATTTCTTAAAATTCTCAATTTACATAGCTTACTTGGTATTCTTTTGAATTTAATTATCCATACTTTTGATTGTAGGGGTATTTTGGTCTTTTTGTGAATTTTAGAAATTCGGGTATTATGATTTGTCTGCATGGTTTATTCGGTATTCCGCTTACTAAACCTTTTCTCGTCATTTTGTCTATCGCATCAAAGTTCAGTGACCTAATCTAGCATGCCATAACCATGCTTGGTCGCTCACGTTGCTAAGAGACATATAGGTGCTACGATATGTAATCTAATCTGTAAAGTCGATTCTTAGATCGTTCTACTTTCATCAACAACTTCTTATTCTTATCATACAAAGTCGAAATTTCCATCCATGATGATCTTGCAACCTATTTCAGAAGTTGTCTAGACTAAGTATGTTGCTCTTGAGGTTTGGTATGTAGTAAACATCCGAAATCATTTTCATTGCAAGTTTCTACATCCTAATAATATCGAACCTCTACCCTTTATCTCCACATATGATCCATCTCCAAACGAACGCGTCCAAATGATGCTCTCGTCAATATCCTTAAAATGGCCTTTGGTGCCCGTCATATGATTACTTGCACCATTATCTAAATACCATATGCTAGCATCCGTTGTAGCATACTTTCGGGTGTACTTGTTCTTCATTTAACAAGACTTCTTGATTTCTTGTATCGCCATTAATAATGATGGTTCATCGCCTTCTAAGATAAGGTTTGATTGTTCCCGAGTTGTTGGTGGACTTTTACAATTTCTCATGAAATGTCCGGTTTCCGTAATTGTAACATTTCAAATTCTTTCTATCCCACTCACCTTTATTCTTATTGTGAGGTGAGTTTTCTCCATTCGAGTTATCTCTTTTCCTTATTCGCCAATTACCTCGAGAATTGTTTGATCTACCCCTAAATTTGGTAAATCGTTTCTTATTTCTAGAGTGTTCGCCTTGTGCGAATAATAGGTTATCTTGGCTTTCTACTTGTCCTCCCTTCGGAGTTTTATTCTCTCCTCGAATGCCTTAAGTTTTCCCGCGATCTCATCTAACGAATGTCATCAAGATCACCGTCTGCTCTATGGATACTACTATATGAATGAATCTATCGGTGTGGAATCTAATAGTTTTTAACCAAAAGTGATTCATCCAAAGGTTTTCCTAATTCTTTTGCCTTTGTGGCATAGCCGCTCAGCTTGGTGTAGAATGCATCCACCGTTTCATCTTCCTTCATTGAAGGGTCCGAAACCAATCATCGATGATTGTAACCGTGCTTGTTGCACTTTTTCTTCTCCAACGTGTCTCTTTCTTAATGAATCCCATAAATCTTTTCTTTGTTTCAACTTGCTACTTGTAAGATCACATCTTCGGTCAATGCTTGATATAGGAAGGCGATTGTTGCCTTATCCTTTTAGCATCTACTTGTATATCGACCTTAGGTTCTATTGCTTCCCATAAGCCTTGTGCTTCTAGTATCACCTTAATTTGTATTGTCCAAACCGTGTAGTTTGTGGCTTTGAGTTTTGGGCATTGATCTTTGTGTCATAGGGGTTACGGGTTTTGGTGCGTGTTACGCCACTTGCATCGTCACCGTGCATATTGATGGTACTTATGATCTTCACTTTCTATGGGACTTCTAACTAAGTATGATATATACTTAATACTACGAATGTAAATAGTTTCCGGAATCTAATATCTGGGATCAATATAGTTCTCGGATTTCCTAGTAATGTAAATAACGAACTATACTATTCAAAGTATAAGAGAAATCCAAAGTTTGAATTTGTGACCTCGTTGTTGTGTATTAAACACATACGTATTCCCACTTTTGTCGGTACTTGAGTATGATACCAACCACGTTCTTTCTTTCCCCACGTTGTCTTTTCTCCTTTCTTGTGTATCGATGTAATAATGATTTGCCTTCGAACTCTTGGTCTTGGCTATTTTCCAACACAAAGTTTCCAAAATACCTTTCGGTATTTTCAAAGAAACAAGTTAATTTACTTGTTCTTTCTTCTTTACCAACAAATGGTAATCTTCTACGCTTGCTTGCTGCCTCACAACCTTTCTCTTTACCTTTGTTCCACAATCGAATGTGCTTCACCCCAAAAATACCTTTCGATATTTTCAAACAAAACCCACAAGTGATCAAGTTGTGTCCTTTGTTAATAATCTTTTATCGCTTAGTCTCTTCTCAAAAACAATACTTGATTGTTTTCTAAACCGTTGTGTTTTCTTCTAATTCCAAGCAACGTCTTTTCTCTTCTCTTCTTGTATATGCCGCCTACTATACAAGGTATTCAAGCGCTTCTTTCTCTTTTTCTTCCTGTTACGTAACTCTTTTTTTTTCTTGTTGTCGTAGACACGCTTCACAACGAAAAAACCGACACCACAATGGAATGGTGTCCTCCGTTTGGTAATTTCGACACAAAGATAAGTTGTATACGACTTATCTTATGTCCTAGTTATCCAAGTAACAACGTTTCCTTCTTGAAAAACGTTTTCCTTCTCCTGAAATAATGTTTCAGCGAGTATACTTCTTCTTCCAGAAACAAAGTTTCTGTTTCTTTCTTCTTCCTGAACCAAACAGTGCTTATTTTCTGTCTTGGTTCTCTTCTTCCAACGTTAAGGTTTTGTATTGTATGTATCTCGTTAACAGGTTTCTTGATGATGATTCTGTCTCGCTAAAACAAGGTCTGGTTTGGATATTGCCTCGTTAAACAAGAATCTGGTGTTGTGAATGATGGTGTAACGAGATATAGGTAGGCTCTTGATGCCAAATGTTGGTCCCTACGCTGTGATGTTGAGTCGATATGAAATATGCAAACAATATCAATATGGATCTTTGAATAACTAAATCGTCTAACATATAAATGAAACATTTACATCGTATTTATACTAGTCGAATGGACATAATCCCAAACGACACATCGGTTCAGGGATAACCGTTTCTGGCGGTTATTTAACCGTTTATAACTACCTATCTATAACTACTTTATAACCGTTTTGGCGGTTGTAACTGCTAGTAACCGCTAGTCGGTTTTTAACTTTTAAACGAGCAAGTCTGGTCCTTCGAGTTAGAAGCAATGGCGAGATTATATGTTTACAATAGTTAGGCTTTTAGGTCCATGTTCTCGCTTAAGTATAGCTTTGTTATTGGTTGTAGGTTTGCTGAATGTCGTGATAAGATGTGTAATTGTGTCCATGTGACACGATATAAGATGGGGTTTTTAGGTATAAACACCACTCGCATAATTTAAATAATTTGATTGTGTTGGTTGGACTTATAATAATGCTAAGTCGATGTTTGTATTTACTAGTGTATGGTTAATCGAGTAGATGCTTTATTAGATATCTGGTGGTTGTGTACTTGTATTTGATTTCTTTGATCTGCAATAAGGGACTTGTATGGGATGCCATAATTAAAAACTAGTCTTTCAATACTAGAGCCGGCATTAGTCTAGGATTAGGTGATGGGTTGCTTGTCTTTTTATCAAACGATATTATTGTTATGATTGATTTACGAGCTCTGATATATTGTTTAGATTTGATTATTTTGTATTTAATGTGCAGAAAACGAAGTACAAGAGAGAACCTAACAGGATTGAGAGTTTTGACTTGTCATATCAATCAAACGATGGGTCATATATTCACGACATGTCGAGAGAGTTCAGGGTATACAACTATACATTTACTGAATTTATACATTTATTTATACTCATCTCGTATATTTGATCTTATATTTTTAATGTTTTAGGAGCGAGCACGTGAAGAGATGAATAAAAGAGAATTAGAAGTTGGCGATTCAAGACCATTGATGATGAAGCGGTCGAGATTGCGATGTGTAATGTTTGATCTTATTGGTCCGAGATAAGCCTCGACAAGCATTTGGTTTTGGGACCGGAGTTACAAAATCTAAAGTCACCAAGTTCGCTTTTGATTTCTGAAGAGCAAGAAAAGAAAGTTTAATGGATCAAAACCGCTCATCGTTAGATAAAGTTGAATCACAAGGTAGGCATATAGAGTCACAAAACAATCAAATGAAGATTATGGCAAAAGATCTTAGTGACCTAAAGAGAGGTGGAATTTTAACGACCGCACTCAAAGAGCTATATGGTCTTGGAGCTTAAAAGATATGATCTTTGAAGACGCATTGCCAAGCACAAGTTAGACTTTGAGCCTTATTTTATTTGCTTGTTTGTTAATTAGAAGCTATCTAGGATTTGTTAGGGAGTAGTTCGGATGTAGGCTTTTGAAGTTAATCTCGGTTAAGTTAGTGTTTCAGCTTTTATTTGTGCTTAATCTAGTATGCATATAGGCTCCATTAGCTGCTGTAACAGTGGGTAAGTTTAGAGCTTATAAGTTTTATTTTAGCTAATTTGATTAGAAGTAGTCAATTTCCTTAGATTGCCTTAGACTAGCTTTTATTTGACTGCAAAAGCTTTTTCATCCTTAATCTGTTATTACATCAGTTAGCTCTCTTTTCCCAATTCACTTATAGTTTTGATTTTTAATTTCCTTATTTTGCATCCAAATCAGCTGAATTTATGGATATAAGGACTTTTGTTGATGGTTGTTAACATGCCAAATTTACTTTATTTTTATGATTTTTTCTAAGCTAGTTAATTAGTGCTTAAAGTAGGAGCTTTAGGGCAGTTTGGCATAGGGAATTTTGAATATGATTTTATGCTTAAATGCTTTTAGCTTGTGCTCATAGGATCCATATTAGTTGTAGTAGCTTATTCTCAGATAGTTTAGGTTAGTTTTAGCTTGTGGTAGCTTATTGTAGCTTTTAGTGGCCTTAAGCTTATTATCTTATTGCTTTATAACAGCTTGTGTGCCCAAATCATATTTCCCGCAATCAAAAGTTGATGAGTGTCCCAATGTAGCTTTGATAAACTGTTTTAATAAAGCTATTGATTTACGATATCACTTGAATGATCACACATTCGTGAGCACGAAAGAACAACAACACCACCACCAAAAACAACAGAGCAGGAACAACAACACCACCACTGAATCACGTGTGCCTTTGGCAAAAATGTGGCAAACACCAGTCGTACCACATATCTGTCTCAAGGGTAGAAAAAGTGTAGAAAATCAAAATGTGTTTACTCTTAATTGGTTTTTTACGTTACGTTACTAGAAAACATGCATTGACTAATGTGTAGGAAATTTGATATTTTTCCTACATTAGAAGCAGTGACTAATGTGTACTGTTACATTACACCAGGCTGTACCACATTCCTGCATTAGAAGCAGTGGTATCAATCAATAATACATTTGATATTTGTGACTAATGTGTACTGTTACCTACCATTTGATATTTTTCCTGCATTTTTCCACACTTTTAATTGTCCACACTTTTAGGTGTGAGAGAGGAAATTGTCCACACTTTTAGGTGTGAATATTTAACAATGTTTCCACACTTTTAATTGTAAGCATCTTTTTGCAATTTTGCCACACTTTTAAGTGTGGATATTCAAAGAATTTTTCCACACTTTTAACCATAGATATTTGGATAATATCTCCACACTTATGTGTGTAGGAAAATTTGTCACACCCATTATTACCACACATTAGTAAGTGTGGCATTTATAATTTTACACGTTTTTAACTGTGGCCAATTGGCCTTTATAATGTGGAAAATTGAACTTGTTTCCATTCATCATTTTTGATCTACATAAGCCAAAGCCCATAGCATCGGCGACGGCTCCGGCATAAATGCAAGGAGGATGTATAGCTGATATAGGATCTTGTGGAATGAATTTGATTCGCAAGCGGTTCGGTACGAACGAAGAAATTTCGAACAAAAGGGTCGGAACTCGCCGATAGGAAAGGAGAGAAAACAGCAATGCCAAGAGCTCCGTCAATCCACTGCTCATCGATAGACGAAGCTCTCTTTATCATCTCGCGCCAGATGCAACAAAGGATGAGTCCTTTTCCTTCTCGCGAACGAGTTCGTAATCAACAAGGGTCGAGAACGGTGGAGTGTACAATCGGGTCGTAGCCCCGCTTTTTGTTCGTAACTGGGGAGAGATAGAATGGAGTTCTTCACGAAGTTCGAGACAAAGGAATAAAAAGACTTTCTATGGCCTCCTCGCTTTGAGACATTATGGCTTTGGGGTCGACCCTTGTAACAAAGAAGGAATCCATAAAACTTAGGATCCGACACCATGATAAAATACTACCTCATGATTAGACCATGTCCACGAGATTTAATAAAAGAAAGGTGCATTTGCGGTTAATTCGTTGTCATTGGATAAGTTATTAGGAATATGACGGAACGGAAGACCAAGGAAAGAAAGAAGAATGCACCAAAATGCGGGTCTTTGCACCAAACACCGGTGGTTCTTTCTTGTTGTAAGTGAATGCAACGAAAAGACCCGGAAATAACGAATAATGAAACAATTCATATATTGACGTGCTCATTTCAAAATTTCGCTGAGTTATTCCATCATCCCGTGGTTTCGTGGATGATCCCAAGAAAGGTGGGTGATTCGAACCTACACTCGACCATGCCTCACCGCCTTCAACCCATTAGTCTCGTTACAAGGTAGGGCGGGGGTGAGGAAAGGCGAAATGAGTTCATGCCACAACGATCCCGGAAATTTCTCAAGATTTTGGCTCGCAATAAAGCTAGGGTCCTGTTAAGGCAAGCTATTGATTCCATTACCGAACCAAACAAAATTCTTCCCTTAGTCTTATCTATCCACCTCCCGCACACAATATCTTGAGTACCTATGATGGTGACCACATCTGGCGGCATGTGATGTTTGGACATAGAATCGAGTCCTTTTGAATGGGCGAGCTGTGTGCTCTTATTTTACGACAGTAGGGACGATTGCTTCCATTATCGACTGTGAAAGACACCAAATTCTCCTTTAGGTGCTTCAACTGCATGTATAGGTAGAAGGAGCCGGTACGGAAAACCTTCAGATAAAGTTTGAAATGGTGAATTGATGTAGAGTAGACCGATGATCCTCAGTCATTTGGCCGGCTATTGAAAGAAAAAGCTTGCATCTGCTCCCCTATTATATAACCGGTCCTATCTCTCTCCAAACCTAACATGGTAGTTTCCCATCATAAGGCTTTCTATCTATAGATTAAGCCATTACCAAACCAAGGAGCGAATTCGCTCAAGTCGGTTGAGTGCTTCTATAGATAAGGCGGGCGTCCTTGGCTCAAAGATTATAGCCCTTCTTACTAAGGCTTCGCCCTACTACGATATTGCTAACTCAAGCGCCCGCTATGAGAATCTAGCTTCGCTTAACGCTCGGCTAAGTCTTGAACCTTCATACCGACCGCTCGCTTTCAGAGCAAAAGCGCTTCTCTTTCCCTTAAGTAGAAGGACAAGAAAGAGATTCTTGGTTTTCTTGCTCCGCTTCCTCATCTGCGCTCATCAGCCAACTTTGCTCTTTGGGAGGTGAAAGAGCGGTTGAAGCAGACAGACCGCATCGAAGATATATTTGTATATATATATATACATGGTTACGGTTATCTCGGATCTGCGTTCCGAAAAAGTCGCCTACTTGAGAAAGAAGGCGGGCACTCTTGTCTTCAACCCCACTATACTATTCATAGTTGTGGGGCATCTGTGTACTTACAACCTCTACGATAAGCAAGTGAATGGGGCGGTGC
Organism: Chrysanthemum lavandulifolium; assembly: GCA_022545495.1. NCBI lineage: Eukaryota > Viridiplantae > Streptophyta > Magnoliopsida > Asterales > Asteraceae > Chrysanthemum > Chrysanthemum lavandulifolium. Next base: position 23,619,625 of record CM040243.1, read on the forward strand.
GTGGGCGAACGGAACGGTTCATCAAGCCATTTTAGCCTTCACTCCCTAAATAGGAATAGAGCTACTTTACAAATAGGGCTAATTACTTCAGACCCGACCGTGAGAGCCCTCTCGATACCTTATTGAGCTTTGTAACTAGTGGCCTCCGTCGCTAGAGCCTTTCCCAAAGGCACGGAGCCCCAACGAGGAAGGCGTTAGTGGTTTATGGTCCAAAATGCTAATCCCTTTTTTGTGCTACTCCTACTCCTAGGGCGGGGTAAAAACATAAGCTTGTAATATAGCTACACCTAATTCCGGACACTGTTAATGCAAGAACTATAAATAAAGGACCAAGATCCCTATAAAAACAAAATATCATTCATACATAGCATAGTCCAAGCGAACCCACTTAAAATCTTTACTAAACTATGACCGCCATCATATTAGCAAATAAACGTATTCCTAAGCTTAATGCGAAAACAATAAAAAATTAGCTCAAGGAGTACTAAAAGGGTGCTAACGGCAGTGGGACTCAAGGGTAATAAGAAGCTTAAAATGAAGCCCATTTCTTTGAAATCCCACTATAGTAATGCCAATAAAAGAGAAATGAGAGACCTAAAGTAATGAGAAATGACTTGTAATCATGAAGCTATAAGGTATCATACCCAAGATTACAAAATAACAAAAAGTAAAAGTGACCAAGATGCAAGGGAAAACTTTGTTTCACATTTCGGAAAGACCCCTATTTGTTCGCTTACTAGGTTCAAGACGAAATCATAAATAAGCTCTACCAAGGATTGCAAGCATTTGGTACTAAGTTTCCTCCTCCTTTTTAGTAACAAAATGAATCGAGTAGGACCAAACTTAGAGTTAGCAAGATAAACAAAGAGGAATTTGTGAATGAGAAATACAAGTTTCCTATCTTCATAAGAATCAATGGGAGAATGGAAAATTGCTCAAGTGGGCATGTCATGAATCGTAAGAAACACTTTTCATTTCATCCCTGTAGTTCCGCTTCTTGCTCTAAAAATTAGGAAAGACTTGTCGGAAATCGCCAGTTGGCTTGGTCCGACCAAGAAAGGCATGGGACTCTTTGGGCATTTGGATCGACAAAAAAGAAAGAAGAGAAAAAAGTCAAAGAATCTACACATCACAAGAAAGTGAGAGTTTCTAGTAATAGTAGGTACGTATTACTTTCAACGCCTAGCCAACAAAGATCGTGATACATCGCCGCAAGCAATTGCACGTTGTCCCCCGACACTAAGGTATGACGTCATAGGCATTCTTTCCGGGCGGCTAGACCACATTATTATCGGTAAACAGCGGCGTTATGACCCTTTCGCCACCGCTCCTTTATGGTATTTTGAATCGACTCATCCACTTTCTCCGCATAGTTGTGGATTGTTAAATTGCGTAGCGGGCGACTCGCCGGTGGCTAAGATTTGGAGAGCCACAGGTAAGGCTAATCCGAAAGTAATTGGATGGTATAATTTAAGATTATATCGGGCATGTCAATGAAATCAAGAATGTAAGAGAAATTCAAATGTTAGAACTCCAAAGACGTATGGAACCAAAAGACAAAAATGAAATTCTTCCGAACCCATCCACGAATAGCTAGAAAACCCTTTTTCTTTATTTACGATAATTTGTGTGCTTCGTGTTTTCCACTTGTTGTACAACATGAGTTTCAGCCGACAATGAAAAACTCCACCAAAAGTCTTCGGTAGATTTGGGATTTGATTAGATAACGTTAAAACTTTGTTTGAAGTAAGAAATGGTTTACGGTTGTCGTAGCCAATCCTGCTGGCGCTTTGAACTCAAGTATGAACGAACGCCTCATCTTCGGGTGACTCGTTTAGAGGAAATTGGAACCTACCCACTTTTTAGGCTCCCCACCTTAAATGGTCGGGCTCTACCATGAATGAAATTCATAAAGCCGTTGCAAGCACCTTTCGAGGAAAGGTAGGCCCACATCGCTTTCTTCTTCAATATATCATCCGGATAGAGACCTATTCCTCGCCATAATGGACAATTCTCTTCTTGGGGCATAGAGTCAACTAAATGCATGTGTAGGCCTTTTGACCCTTTAGAGGAAAGCGAGTTAATGTGCAGGCAAGGACCCAAAAGAAGAGAGGAGGGTTCACCACCAACAAGAAAGGAAAAAGTTGGTTCAAGATGGCAAGCGCAACCTCTCGCCTAGATCGAGTTCCTTGGATAGAAGATCTCAATGCAACCTCTTCGTTATCATATCTATCAAAGCCGCTTTCCACTCTTTTCCCGGTGGAGCTTTAAACGCAAAGCAGCCCCGCGAGTAGTCGAACAAATGAGAGGTTGTCGACGGCGGGTCAAGGTTGCGCTATGACAATCCGAAGGTTGCGAAGACCCTTCAACCTCGCCCGTGTTAGCTTGCTTGTACTATCGCCGCCCGCCGACCGCTCGCTAGCTTTCGCTACGTAACCTAGCTAGCGCCACATCTTGCTAACGCCGCCCGAATTGCCTTTCAGCGCTACATCTATATGGCAAGCCCACGCCGCCTTCGCTCCCATTGTAGTCGCCTTCATATGGCAAGCGCCACCCGTCGCTTGCACTACATTGTCTCGACGATAACCTTGCTCGACCGCCTCGCTCGACCGAGCCGACCGTCGCGACCGACTTCTATATCCCATTATCCATAGATCTCCTTCCTTATCGCTGCGGTCTAAGCGAAGGTTGCTAAGTCGATGTCCGTGAACACATTCGTAATGAGTATGGGTCTAGTAGGTGTACTAGGAAGGAAGCGAGGTCTTGAGTTTAGTGGGTCAAAATTTGCACCGCTAATTTGTTTGGTTCCTATGAAACTTAGACATGTGTATAGTAGTACTATAGTGTAGACATACCTCCTTTATCGTTGTTAGTCTTTGTTTAGAGCTGAATGTAGTAATTTGCTGTAATTCTTACTTTTTGTATTTCTGAAAAAGATGAAATGTGAAAGAATGCAGCTTAAAATGTGGGTAGCAATCGCAGTTCGGGACTGTCTGCTGCAGAATGGGCTGTTTCAGAAGTGGTGCTGAACTGGTCAATGTACTGTATTCTAATTATCTACTTTATTGTTCCACTCTTTTATTTGTCTTTCGCTCGTCTATATCTATGAAAATACATAGTTAAATGGGTCAATATATGCACCAGTAATTCTTTCTTGGTGTCAGTCTTTGATTATTGAAAAATGGTAGTGAGCACTGCTAAACCCGACAACCCGAATCAACCCGACCCAATAAACCCGACAACCCGACCGGATAACACCCCTAAGCAGTGACATAGCTTTAAAGCTATATGTAATATAATATAGCTTAAAAAGTGGGTAGGGAATGCTTGTTTGGTGCTGAATTGGGTGGTTCAGATTTACAGTGCTGAACTGGTTAGCGTTCAGTGTGTTTGATACAAACAGAAGGATTTCAGTGGGTTGGAGAGATGTTGACAAAATATCATAAAATATTTTGTGTAATCTTTAGGATAGAAATACATTGATGGAACTTTGAATTCACGTTTAGGATAGAAATATTTACTGCATATAAAATAATTACTTTGAAGTGACTTGTTTTAGCAGGTTCTAAACAATCCTTAAAAAGCTAATTAGTGGCAGTCTGTTAAGAATCTTGGCTGACAAGCTTATTAACTCTTTCGGTGCTAAATCTCAAGTACATGATTCTCTTAGCTTATTAAATGATTAAGTTGTTCAAAGTTCTATCTTATTTTCCTTTTGATTTCTATTTACCAAATCCACTCTTGCTGTCAATCATGTTTGTTCAGATTGATTGTGCTCATGTTCTTCTCTTATGATTATGCTTTGTCATATGTCGTGTGAACCTTATCAGGCTTAAGTGTGTCAGTGTGGTCATGTACTTGAAGGTGAAAGTCTTTTCCTGAACATAATGATAATTTGGCTTGCCGAATTAGGTAGCTCATCCATTTCTTACTCTTCCTCTATGAACCTTTGTGGTGTGAGATTTGCAGTTAGTGGAGGTTGGGATAGGAGATTCATATGTTGATGTCTTTTGTGTTGTTTCATACTCGGTAGCACCTTCAATAATTCCTGTCCTTCAGAGTACAAGACAAATCAGACATTATCGTGAAAGGTGAGTTGGGTGTTGAGATTTGATTGAGTAATAACACAACTTTCATGCTATTGCAGTTTGTGCCAAATTTCTTAAAAATAACATGGGTTTTTCTATCATTTACTTGTCAAAGCAAAATCTGCTCGTAAGATGCTAATTCCATATACCCTACTTATAGAGATGCTAATTCATAGTATCTAAAATCTCAAAAGAAGTATCTGCACAAATGAATAAGAGAACTTGCTTTTACCAATCATAATTATTGAAGACCGTCCTAAAAAAATACTACAAATTACACTTCAATTACTATTAACTTACTATATATACAAGCCGTTCATTTCATCATCTTGGGTTCTCTTTAAATTTGAGGAAGCCCTTGTTGCAAGTAAAATCCAACATATGACATTCAAAATTACAATTCCCTACGCGTTCAGATATCATAATAAAAAAATATTTTAATAGAACCCTTTTAATTCAACTAACTTTGATCACTCGTTTAAGATCCTCTTAAGGTAGTGATACAGGAGGATTGGGGTTAGAGAAAAGCATGGGATTTATTCCATAAACTTTGATCGATTGTTTAAGATCCTACATGAGCCACGCCTATTTATTTTCCCTCTTGAAAAAAAGTTACATGAAAGTCGCGTTAATTAATGTGAGCGTGTTAAACCGCGTAGGTAGTAAGCTATCCAATTTTTCAAGTTGAGGGTACTATTCAGCACCTTTAAAAGTTCGGGGTACTAAAAAACCCGGCTGGACAAATTCAGGTTACTATAATACATTTCGGCCTATTTTTAATCGCTTAATGGGCTTCTAATATAAAAGATATTCAATGGGCTTAAAATAAGAGTGTCATAAGACCATCCACAATGCATACATGTGGCATGTGCATTAGAAATGATTAAACGACACTTCATCGTCAAATACCATTGTGAGAGTCCACAGTTTAATATCCGTTTTTCACTAAACACACGGTTTAAATACTCCATGGTGGGACTCTTCCTTCAACTATTTATTTTCTAAATAGAAAAGAAGCACATGACTCCTAATTACTATATTATACTAAAAGGCAGGACCCGGTTTTGCAAAACATTTGCATTAATTGCAAAGTTTTCCAACTTGGCGAAAACAGCCCCTGAGGTTCAAGTGTCGTTGCAAAGTAAGTCCTTTAACATTAATAATTTTTCGCAACTTGACAAAAACAATCCCTGAGGTTTAAGTGTCGTTGCAAAATAAGTCCTTTAAGCAATCCCGCTGCATCGCGCGGGTTTTCCAACACTCGTTTAATACTTTTTGTGTGGAGCTGGGCATATCAAAACTTATATAAAAGATCATCAAATTTTACAAAAGAAGTTGGAACCGACTAAATTGAGTTACGATTTGGAGATTCTAATTAATAACTACTAGTTATAACGTCCGTGCACGCACGGGGTTTTTTTCTAATTTATATTTTATCTATTAAAAAACAAACAATTTAATTTGTGTTTTTTTCATTAACGTTCTTAATTTTGGATTATAATTATTTTTTACTGACACAGTAAGGGTTCATATATATATTTTATAAATGTATAATCACAAAACTTTATAAACCAAGTTTTCTTATCATTTGTTACGTAATTGCATCGATAATTTAGGTACACTAAGGGGGTGTTTGATTTCGACTTAATTGACTTAATATGAAAAAAAAAACTAAATTAATTAAGTCATATTAAAACTGTTTATTTGCGACTTAATAGAGAAAGATGACTGAAAATATTAAGTAATAAAATTGAACTTGTCTGCATTAAGTCATCTCTTAATTAAAAACGACCTAATAAAAAAAATTAACAAACAAGCCCTAATAGTTTAATCTTATGTTGGAATATAGTTGGTTGGGAGACAATAAAGAACACCAATGTTAAATGTTTATAGATTTATCGGCTTTTGAATATTAATATAAATTTTCAAATGTAATGACGTTTATTTTTAATTTTATATTTTCTGTTAATTTCAGGAACTTCATACCCTTTCGTGCACGTATACCATATTTATCAGCCTACATATTTAAAAGAGTAAATCACATAAATGGTCCTTGTGGTTTGTCAAAAGTTTCATCTATCGTCCCTCAAACTTAAAAGTTGCATGAATGGTCCCTCTCGAGAAAAGAAAATAATAACATGAATGGTCCTTTTGTTAACGACATGTTTTTAGCAAGCTTTTGGGGAGACAAACGAATTTGATGTTTGCATAAAATTGGAACATTTTAGTTTTATAATCCCCTTTAAGAAAGCATAATCGATGAAGGGTTTGGAGGGAAATTATCTTGAGCACATAATATTTTGAAAGATTTTAAAAAATCTTTTTGAAATTTTTTGAAAAGGTGCTCAAGATGATGATTTCTCACCAGTTTTAAGTGTAGTGCATTGAAGCGTACACTAGAAACTTCTTTTTTGGAAAGCACGAGTTCTTGTCGAAGTAATCAAAAGTCATCATATTTAGTCCGGGTTTCGTACTGAGGAATACGAAAGCCATTTTTGAAGAATTTTTTTTGAGAAACGGCATGTTTTAGAAAACATTTTAGTGAACTCTCGCTGAAGCATATGTACATGTCCGTATCATTGTTAAATGACATTTCTAGAAAACATACAGAATATTGATTATACGAGAGACACGTCGTGAGAATAATATTTTTGAATTTTTTGATTTTATATTGTTTCTGAATTTTTTTGAATTTTCTAATGCTTTTGGATTTTTGAAAGTTTTATAATTTTTGTATTTTTCTTTTGGTGGTTTTTCAAATTTTGTGTTTGGTTTTTCAGAAAAATTTACAGCGAAGCTTTTTGAAATCGTTTTCAAGAAGATTAGAGAAGAAATTCTAACTCCTCATGAGAGAGCATCTCACACAAACCTATGTTTATATGTTCAAAAAAAAGGACAAGGTGGGTTTATTCTGTTCATTAAACTAACTTATAATAGGAAGTTCAGAAAAGGACTTTTATCCTCGAGTACATGACCACAACCTAGCCTAACAAGGTTCACAGGAGCATATCACATATGACAAAACCAGCATCATAGATGACTAAACATAGAAACTTAAAAAGAAAGATACGACACATCATTGAACAACTTTAGCACCGATAGTTAATAAGCTTGTGACCATGATTCTTACAAGATTGTCAATATCTAGCTTTTTACAGTTAACACAAGCATTGTTGAGAAGCTGCTCACAGTCACTAGGAAGTAACTAATATATATGCATTTGGAATGCAGTAACCACTTCTAGCCTAAACATGAATTCAAAGTTCCATCAATACATTAACCTCATCACCTTTAGGACCATGATCAAGCAGTAATTCCACAGTCTTCATTTAGGATTTCATCAAATTGTTAACAGAGTATCCAACTAACTTCTGCTATAACAAAATCTGCATTTGAATTAATTGATCAATAGTTTATTTTATGGTAAAGCTACCCATTAAATAAATGTCACGTAACCATGAACTCTCATCTGCAACTACGAGTCAACAATCAATCCTACCCTCAACATTCATCATCTTATTACTCGAACAACAATAGCCATAAAAAGCATTTCAGCATTAGCGTGATATATCCAGAAAATGAACAGGGCAGACTTACAATAATAGAGACAACGATCATAAAGAATCTGCTGACAACAAATAGCTTGCGAGTACTAAATAGAAATGCATTTAGAATGCATAAACCATATCTAGCCTAAACATAAATTCAAAGTTCTATCAATCAACTTACTTCTTCAACACTAGGACCATGATTAAGCAATAGTTCTTCCTGATCTCTGCTTCAGTTTGAATCAATCTCTTGAAATACCTTCAAGTTTGATGGATATATGAAACCTTTAGCTTTAAACGAGCGAGAGCCTGTCAACAAAAATTAATGAAACGATAACAAAAATGAGAATGGTGCAATGAGTGTATGAAATTGTTATCAAGGGACAAAGAAAATGTTACTTGCGACCCCTCAAGAACAAAAGAAACACCTGAGAGTAGGAACGAAAACATTCATATTCTATGGAAGAGTTCTCTAATCGGAAAATAAAAGAATTACCTTAAACCAAACACCAAAAATAATCACATAAATGTATTTGTGACAAGGACTGCTGAGGCGGCATAAAGTTTCTTCTGCAATACAGATGTACGGTTTGATCCTTTGATGATATTAAGTGTTTGGGTAAAGTGATTCTAATATTTAGGGTCAAAAAAATCAGAATTATAAAAAGACATGTAAAAAAAAAAGAACTGGTATACTAGCTTATAAGTCTAAGTTTATCCCTACGGCGATGCCGTCCTTCATATAATTTGATTATCACAGTAAAATATATCTTATATGAAAAGGCAGGCGACAGTTATCCAAAGTTATTTCAATTCATACAACTCACCTTAATCACATCCAAAACACATATCCAAACAACCACTAAGATGCAAATTGCCAAAGTAAAAAAGAAAGTTTTACCTCTAAGCATCCTTTCCCAATTTTAACCTCCTTGACATGGCCAAGGGTTAGTATTAATCCTTTGAGCATCTCTTCAGGCATTTCCTCATACCGATTACGTGGGTTTTTGGAATACTCTAGTTCAGCTTTAATTACGGAAGGCACATTTAGCAACACAATATCCAAAGAAAAATATCCTTCGAATGCTAGTGACAGAATATTAGGAGCATTGACTTGGACCATAGCATTTGAGTTTCGAAAGAGCCCCAAGTTCTTAACACTCTTGTTAGTAATATCAATCCGCTCAAAACCAAAGCAAAAAGTCAAGTGCAAAGTTTCCAAGAGAGGACTTCCGGATAAAACATTTTCAATCAAATCTTTGTCTAAATAAACATTTGAAATCCTCAAACTCTTAAGGTTTTTCCATATAACAATATCGGCTTGATGAAATTCGCAATTACGCAATGTGAGATGAATAAAACTTGAACAGATGAAAAAAAACTCGGGTAATTCAAATTCAGTGCCAAAATGGAAATCAAGCTCTTGAAAGTTATGATTAATAGCACTACGAATACAATTGTTGATTTCAGATTTAGTCTCATAGGACAAAAAGGCATGCAGTTGGCCACGTTGACTTATTATCCTTCCGGCAGGCGAATAGAATTGGGAGAAATCGTTGCCAAAATACCAGAAAAAGAGATTAGGAACTTGAGGCCAAAGATGTTGCCATCTTTTGGAGAGGGTGCCTGTTCTAATAGCATCTTTTGCGTCAGGTAAACGACAGATGATTTCAACAAGTAAGCAATCCGGTAAATCACTGATTCGATCTTCTAATAATAGCCTATGTTGTGTACTTTGATTTCCTTTCACCATTGCAATGGCGATTGGCGGCTAATCACATAGCCTCCCTCTCCTTGCTTTTATACCTAAAACACAAAACATCCAATAAACTTTCTATTTTGCCCCTCATCTTTCTAAAACTATACTTCAGTCCCAAATTAAAGGGTCTTGGAAATAGATTAACAACATTTTCCTGCCATGAGTAAATAGGGTCGGGTTGCTCGGTTTTTGGTCAATCCGAGTTAGATCACTTCGGGGAAGGTAATAAAATACAACCAAACTTGAACCTATTTAGGGTTGGGTTAGATAGTTGATCAAATTATAGGGTTAGTTTAGTGCTTATATGTACAAAGGCGAATAAGTTTTAACTAATATTTGATGGTTGTTAGTTTGACTCTTATTAGTCAATCTCTACTTTCTGTTCTACCATTATGGTTGTTTTGTCCATTCTATGTTCACTGTGCGTTAGCTAAATCATACTAGTTGCTACTCGAACCTATGTACTATAGTTCTGAAACTTTTGTTTTTCTTTTCCGCTTTCTTATGCTCTTATAGCTTTTGTTTATCAAGCACATTCTGGTGATTGATTATGCTCAATTTGAGCCTTATAGGAGCCTGGTTGATACATGGTCAAATTGTGTCAATCCTGTTGGTAAACGTGGATCTTTTGCCCGCGTGTTGCGGCGGGTTTCAAGCTACATATAGTCTCAAATATAACAGTATAATTTTCATCAAGCTCATAGCTTTTTGTTTATCAGATGGCTTATTTACTTCGTTGATTTGAAGTTATAGAGTTTTTCTTGAGTCAGAAATACAAATTGTAACCTTCTTACAAATATATTAAACTGTAGTTTAAAATAGTCTCTTAAAGCTTTATAAAGTACTAGCTTCATAACCCGCCCAATGGGCGGGTTCGCTTCATAAGTTTACTTGATAATGATAGAAAATACCATATAAACAATCATAAAGAATATCAAAATATGAAAACTGAGTTAAGAACCTCAAATGTGAAACATATATAAGAAATAATTGTGTAGCAATAACAAAACACATTAAACATTATACATTCAAAGTATGTAAGGAACTTTTATGTAAAGCACGTTAGTAGTGTAGTTTGTGTACTTTCTGCTTTTGCCTCAATCGCGCAACATAGAACCTTCCATCCTTTCTTGCTCTTCATTCTTGAAATGGCCACAAAAGTCTGTGGGAAGAAAAACTCGAGTCTTATTCTTTTAAGCCCTTTAAAAATTTTCATGTCTTAGCTCAATCATAATATAAAGATAACATGGAGCATCAATATAGTAAAGTCACTGAAAAATAGAACCTTGATTACAAACTTGCTAAGAAAAGTAAACAACTAAACATTTTGTTTTCACCTAAGAAAGACATGAATAGTAAATATGATATGAACCATAGGCAAAAAGCTAACAGTTTTGACCCATTCACACACTAACTAATGGATCGATTTGGGTTATGTATTATCTAAAACGGGTCAAACGGGGTAAGCTACAAGATTTAACAAAGTAGGAAATGTGGATCAAACGGGCTGGAAGGCATCTGGAATGTATTCCAGTGCATAAAGAACCTTCTAATTCATTTTATATAAAAAAAAATGCAATTTATAATAGTCGTAATATGGCCCATGTCAAGTTAAATGAAATATATGTATAGGGAACTCACTTGGGGTATCACACAATCCTCCAAAAATCACAAGTACTGATAACAATCACGACGAAAGGTGAAGAGGGCCAATGTAAGATGTCATCATCATAAACGATATCTAGTGTCATGATACTTATAAGGCGAGTTAATTGATCCCTCACAACCGGTAGAATCATACACGCCACGGAAATTGATCACATGTGCTTCAAAGATAGCATTCCTACATAAATCAATTAAAAGCACCCTAAAAATTTAGTATAATGCATAGATGATATTTAAGAAATAATAAAGACAAGCTATAATAGTCGCTTTAATAGTGAAAATAAATTTCAAAAGTGAAATGCTACATGATGAGATTTTAGCTCGCCTTTGTGACCAATGCCTAGTCGATGTGAAAAAAGGAAAAAAAAAAACATTGATTAGTGTGGGTTCCTTACAAAATTTCACTCGATATGTAGGAATCCACATAATCACTTAGAATTCTTTACTGTAAATGGAGCAAAAGAAGCAACTGGGCAAAAGAAGCACCCTTTTTTCGCTACAACGGATATTCAAGTAACGAAAACATAAAAAATGACATGAAAAACAAAATGAAATGCAAAAAAGTTGCAATCTTCGGACCATATGGGGGTGTTTGGGATTGCTTACCAAAGCTGCTTATTTGGTCATTGCTTTTTAAAACTGATTTGGAAGAAGCAACTTCAAGTAACTTTTTGAGAAACAACATATTTTAGTCACAAAAGCAAACAAAAATTGATTATCTATTTTATCAAAAGCAATAAGCAGAAAATTAACCTCAAATGGTTCTTTAGAACAACTTAATTAAACCAAGGTGGTGCTTTTAGCGTTTCCATCATGTTAGCAGACTCTTGGCAGCTCGTTCCCGCTCCTCTGCTGCCCTCTCTCGCTCAGTAGCCTGTTGTCGCTCCTCCGCTGCCCTTTCCTGTTCCACAACAGCCTTTAGTTTCTCCTTACCAGCTCGTATCCACTCCTCCGCTGCCCTTGCTTGCTCTTCTAGTTGTTGTTTCAAAGTTTCAACCTACATACAGAAACACATTATAAAAATTTACGCAATGTATGAAGTATGATATATGAACCAAAATCAGGCATGATATATTAGTCTGTTGAAATATTAACCAAAGGTTTAATATAATTTAACCTCAAATTAACCCTTTAGAGACGACATATGTCGTTGCCAAAGGTTTAATATAAATTCCTTTTGAGTTTTCTTTAACCAAAATTTATATTAACCCTTCAAATAAGATTTGCTATTTTTCACCGAAAATTTTGGCACAAAATACATTTCGCCAACCTTTAGCTACATACATCTCTCAAAAGGTTAAATTTGGTTATTACAGAGATCATTAGAAATTTTAGAGCAATTTTAGTTTATCGCAAAAGGTTAAATATACTTTTAGAGATTATATGGGTCATCGCTAAAGAGTTTGAATTTTCGCCACAGCTCGTTGCTAAACGGTTGTCGACTCGACAGAAATTTTAACGATGACCTTTAGGTTCAATGACGCCTTTTGACACTTATAAGAAGTTTAATATAGACCAAAAAAAGATCTAACTAAACAAGTCAAATAGCAAATTAATTTTACACATGCAAAATCTTCTTGTTTTAAAAAAATATGTCGATCTCAACCATAAACTCTAAATAGAGAATAACTTTTGTACCTCTAACGACTTTATCAGTGCCTGTAACGGTGAAAGATTCCAGGTACGCCATAGGATCCAGATAAAACGAAAAGCTTGCCACTATTTTGCGTCTATCATTCACAAATATGATTACTGTAAAAGGAAAAAAAAAATAGAAACGGAAAAACCCATGTGTTATTCATAGGAATTTGAATAATGACTTAAATTTTTGTTCATTTTAAAGTTCTAAGGAACTCATTAATGCAGTCAAGGTAGCTTTCTGAACTCGTACATGTCCGTAATCTTGCAAAAACATTTTTGAAAAGATAAAAAAAATGCATACAAATAAGAGATCATCGAGGCTACAAATAAGTAAATAAGCATTCATTAAAAAGAACTGACCGTCATTTGATTTTTTTTTAAAGATAAAAAATTGCATACAAGTAAGAGATCATCTAGGCGACATATAAGTAAATAAGCATTCATTAAAAAGAACTCACCGTCATTTTAATATTAAGAATTTGGTTTAGAAAGTCGTAATGTTTTCGATACACAAAACTACTCAACAACCTAAATGTTAAGAATTTGGTTTAGAAAGTGAAACAAAATTTCGAGTGGATCGCTTTGATGCAATATCATTCATAGGAACAAAATAATACACGATATAAATTTGTTTTCCACTATAAACTTTGTGCGTAGGAAGGTTATTAAAAGAACTCACCGTCATTTGACTTTTCACATTGAAATATCCATTTTATCAAGAACCGCAGAGGCTCAAGCTCCGGGCACCATAATAGCCACCTTCAATAGATACAAAACCCGCTTTAATAAGACCATACGCTATGCATCCCACAAAATCACGCTTATTTGTTAACACATGCCCGTCCAGAGGTAGAATTGCATCAAAGCGATCCACCCAAACATGCCTAAGTTGGATAGAGTAAATGTCCCTACAACCCAAACCAAACAATTCAATACCATTTCAAGTAAATAAACTTGATCCAAATTACCATTGAAAGCTAAAATTATTTAGCCTTTACCGAGTTGTACTCATGGGGTCAAGATGCTTGGATCTTGTCTCCATAAGCTACTTCCATTCTCGGATAATAAATAAAGATTCAACTACAATGCAAAGAATAATATTCCATAAAGTTTCAAACTTGAATTAAAATCTATAAATGAAAAGCACTCAAGTTTATCGACACCTTATCGGCGCGCTCGAGATCGGGGTGATCAAACCGCCATTGATCGCAATGACCACATGTATATTGATGCTACCATTATACGTAAAACTCTTCCATCATTACATCTAGCATTTACAAGTAGGTGCTACAAAGAGCCATAGCAAAAGCCTTTGCTAACAATGCAACACCCTTAGGCTTAAAAAAAATCCAATAATTCATTTCACAACAATCGCTTGGACATGGATAGATTCAGTACAAAATAACACACATACACATCTTTTTCATTGAAAACCCATTGACAATAGCGCTCTTGTGCCAAAAAAGGAAATTCAATGAGACATTTTCATAACACTTGTCACAAGATTCAAAACTAAAACACATAGTCCAACATTCATGGTAAGTTAGACTCGCTCGATTAAATCATCCATTCGTTAAAAGATAAAATAATAATTGAAAATCGAATTTGAAATTAAACATATAATTGAGATTGAAATTTTCATAAAACCCTAATATTTCACCAAACCATACAAAACATACCGATCAAAGTTTATGAAGATCCGATGTTGTAATTTTATACCAATTCAATCGACAATGAAAAACCCTCCAAACCGAGCCGAAATAATCATCACCCAAGAGTAAGGGAATCAAATCAAATCCCTTACAACAAAGATTGGTCAATAAATTCAAAAGTTTACATATGAAAAAGTAAAATAAAATAAAAAATAATAATCAAGTTAATTTGTTAATAATCGATTGGTTTTGAGAGGAAAAGATGATTTTAACTTGTCGATTTCAATTTTGAATGAAAACCGAGTATCAAATTAAACCGAGTGGAAAATGTCAAATGTGATTTTTGGAATATGCTTTTTTAAGGAAATGTGTTATGTGATTTGAGGATTTTAAGGAGGATTTAAATGAGCAGGGATTCTGTTTTGATATAATGGAATAACTGATTAGGTTGAATATCAGTTTGGGATTGCATTCACATATCACAACTGGTGCCTTGCTCTAGCGGGTGAGGCGTTTGTTTGTGTGTTGATAGACCAGTGTTCGATCTTGGCTAGTGACAAACTTTTTTACAAATTTAACCAGGAATAGTGCCATGTTGGCATTTCCATGTCATCATAATGCTCCATGTCAACATTAAAATGCCTAGTAAGCATTAGTGACGTGGCATATGTAGTCTCATATATATGTATAGATTTGTAAATTTTAGATAACTTGAGTAACAGTTAATATAAGTTTGGGTTGAAACATGTATGTTTAAGTCTTGTTAAACTTGGTGGCTTGGGTTGGCCCGCAAATACACCCGTATTAGAGAATTAGTCCCGCAATGTTTTTCTCTCATACATGTTTGTGTACGGATACATATATAAAAATTTTAAGGATTCATGACATGCAAAATAGTGCCACAGTACACGTGGGGTTTTTAGTCCTCTGATGAACTTAGAATGCATGTTTATACCGTTGTTGTAAGCGCTAATCGTGTGTTAGGGATATTCGCTTTGATTATAGTTATCCGTGATATTAGGTTGCGCAGTAGGGAAGGCGATCGATATAGTTGATCGATTGCAAGTCGATCGCCTGTTGTGGAATCGATCGCGATCGCTTGGAAGAGGGAAATGATCGTGCCTGCGACCGATAGTGACTCTCCTTTCTCTTTCTTTTTTTAAATTCATGTGTGTGTTTAATGCGGGTGTGTGTTTCTTCGTCATAGGTTGAAGATGAATATTTTATTTTTTTTATTATTACTAGGCGAGTACCCGCACCTAGCGGCAGCGGTGTCTTGTTTTCAATAAAATTATCGCGGCTAATTATTTTCTTTACGATCAACGAAAAATATGTACTTACCGCTTATAAGAAACTGTATTAGATTAAGATTGCATTATTAAACTTATAAAAAGTACATATAAAGTCATCCACGTGTATTGTAAGTTTCATAAGTTGTCCAGTTGTGTTGCCAATTATACTAATCAACTTGCCAAAGATAACTTTTCAACGTTTCTTTAATTTCTGCATGGCTTGACTTACAATTACTACACTAAACATTCAACAATTCATTTTAACATTTAACCTTGACTTTCAACTTTCAACTATCAACTTTCAATTTCCACTTTCACCTTTGACCATTTTTTTATTTTATGTAGTTAATATAATTTTAACTGGTAAGTGTGTTTGGGCTGTAACATGTGATTGCGACTTACGCTTTTTTTTTTTTTTTTTTTTTAGTTTTGTAATTTTTTTAGTTTTGTAATTTTTTTTAGTTTATTTGTAAAGTATTTTATAAAAGAAGGAAAAGAAAAAAAATTGATCATGGTCGCCTTTACTGGGGCACCCAATCGCTTGAAGGTCGCTGGAGAGAAAAAGATGACGTTGCAGAGAAAAATGAAAGAGATTGAGATCCCTTACTGTGTCCAGCCTTAAGATAAAGCTTCATTTGAGAGGGGAGAATTTCATATATATCCCTCATTTGGTTCAAAATTTCATATATATTCAACCTAACTTGAAAATTTCATATATATCCAATATAAAACTTAAAATTTTCATATATGTCCAAATACCCAATTTATATTTAATTAAAATCTTGAATACATATTTATTATCATTTAATGTTAAAATGACCATTATACCCTTGCTTTCTACCCGTTAGATCTTATTGTCCCACCCATACATTGCACCGTATTCTTAATACCGTACATTTTTCATGAGCCATCATTAAGTTTTGTTGCATTAGAATCCAATCGTGATTTTTCGCTTAATAATTGAATCATATCATTTATTTTAAAGAGTTAGTTTGATTTATTGTTGTTTGTAGTTGAACGAAGTTGATAAAAGAAATACGATTGGATTACTAGGTAGAGAAACAAGGGTATAATGGTCATTTAACATTAAATGATAATAAATATGTATTTTAAGATTTTAATTAAATATAAATGGGTATTTGATATATGAAAATTTCAAGTTTTATATTAGATATATATGAAATTTTCAAGTTGTTGAATATATATAAAATTTTGAATCAAATGAGAGATATATATTAAATTCTCCCCATATAAGAGAGTGAGATGCTTTTGTTTGTACTTGCTTACCTTTGTAATTTTGTATGCCCAATGAAAGTGTCATGGGTCACTTGAGAACTGTTAGACTTTTTATTATTGACGTCAATCTATAACTTTTGGCCTCACATTCATCATACCTCTTTGAAAACCCATAATAGTGCTTATATATAGGCTGTGTTTGGGGAGGGGCTTATGGGAGATTTATGAAGCTTGGGCTTTTAAAATAAGTCAGCTTATAAAATAAGTCTCATTTGTCATGCGTGTTTATGAAATCATAAGCCTCTAATAGGGGCTTAAAACTTTAGCCTCATAAAAAGGCTAAAAACTTTAGTCGAGCTTTGAACATAAAATTACTTATTTACCCACAAAAATATTTAACATATACAAAAACTCATTTAATTATGTATTTTTAGTAATTTTGCAATAATAAGCTTAAGCTTAAGCCCATTTGCCAAACAAGTTTACAAAATACAAATTTCAACTCTGCTTATAATAAAAGCCACAGCTCAACTCGACCAAATTTCAACCCATTGCGCCAAACATACCCATAGTTTGATGTACTTTCATTTTGTATAGGGCTAATAACCTATTAAAACACTATACTTGTCAAAAATGACAGTTCTACGTAGCGAACTAAAAAAGTAACTCTTTTATACATTAATGTTAACATTTTTGTCTTCTTGTGAGTAATGTTTTGAAAGGCTCAAGGCGCACAAAGGCACGAAGGGGACCAAAGAGCCTCGAGGCGATGCGCATATCAAGGCGCGAGATTCACGAATACGAGACGCACTAAATACATTAAGTTTTTTTTATAATATATGTGACCATTTATGTAGCTTAAATAACACAAAATAACATTAAATACTTAATACATGACACATATAGCCATTATAAAGATTAAAATGGATCATTGTCCTTCTCAAATGGATCAACTCTTTGGCTCGATGGACTATATAGATTAAAATCCATATCGACACATGTTTGTGTCCTACACTTGCAAACTTACATCTAACAAAGCTCACAATTTAACCCAAAATATTAAGCAAGCAACATATTAATATTCAAAGCATAATGCCACATTTTCATGATTATATTTCATAAAGAAAATACTTAATGAAACAAAGTAACTTGTTAAAAAATAACAATCAATAAAATAAATATAAAATCAGTTCAATATTACAAATCATACAAATACTCACCCTATGATGTGATGCTTGAAGATAAAATAAACTTATGACGTTATTTACAAATCAATAAAATAAACAATCAATAAAAATCGGCCCGATATAAACTTATGACGAGAGAGATTACATATTTGTAAAATGATCGAATCTATAGTTACCCACTTGATTGTGTGCTTTAGTTCTTTTCCAAATTAGGGTTGTTAAATATAACGTCCATATAACTTATAAGGCCCATGTATCTTATCTTAATATTTAGAAAAAAGCCTCAAAACCTGTTACATCTCCGAGGCGCAAAAAGCCCCAAGGCGCAAAGGCGCAAAGAGCCCCAAGGCGCTGCGCTTTTTATGGGATTCATGCATGTCGTGACCCTCGATCCGAAAAAATCCCTAGAGCTTGATCCTTGAGCCGAGGCGCGCCTCAGGCGCGCTTTTTAAAACTATGCTTGGAATAAAGATAAAAAAAAATGTGATAACCATTTTACCCTTAAATTTTTAAAAATTGCATCCATTGTCCCAAGGGTAAATTACATAAATGGTCCCTCTGCGTTTTAATCTAAAAAAATCGCATGTCACAATAAAAAATTCTAAAAATATTTATTTCAGAAAAAAATTCAAAGAAAAAAAAGAATTTCGAAAAAAAAATCAGAATTTTTTTTATACGTGAAATTGTTTATCAAATTTTGAAAAAAATATTACAAAAATTCAATTTTTTTCGGTGTCACAAAAAAAAAATTTAAAAATACATTTTAGAAAAAAAATTCAGAAAAAATATTTTGAAACAAAATTTTGAAAAAAATTTAAAAAATTTTTCAAAAAAGTATTTCAAAAAATTCGAAAAATAAACTCAAAAGAAAGACAAAATGTAATTTAGCAAGAAAAAAGGGACGATGGACTAATTTTTCCAAACGACAGGACCATTTATGTAATTTAGCCTAGAGACGATGGATGCAATTTTCGCAAACCCACAGGGACCATTTATGTAATTTGGAAGGGTAAAATGGTCATAATACCTAAAGAAAGACAAAAATGTCAAAATTAATGTCTAAAAGAGTTATTTTTTTGGTTCGCTATGCAAAACTGCCATTTTTTACAAGTATAGTGTTTTAATAGGTTATTAGCCCTTTTGTATAAGTTGTGAATAACTTTTAGTCTTTTCAATGAAGATAAGTCTATAGTCCGACTCTTAAAAGTCAATTATATCCCTGTATTAATGTTTCTTGACTCTCCATTTTGATCTCTTGTGATAGATAAAAGATAACCGAGGAGTTGAAGGGTATTTTGGTCAATTAGTATTTGGTAGTATTGGAATGGGGAAGGGAGACTGCTCAATATAATACTTTTCCAAAGCCTTCCTTATTAGAGCATGGGGTGTGGTGTATTTTGCTCCTCGTCGTTTCCTACGTGGCTACTCGCCACTTTGTTTTGCTCCTCGCCACGACACCATGTTGGTTCGCCACTTGTGGTTTCGTCACCAACGACGAGGAAAATGACAAACAAAATCGAATATATCCATTGCATGTTAGCGGTTTGATTTAAAAAAAAAAAAAAAAAAAAAAAACTTTGTATTTTTAAAATAAAACTTACCCACCCTCTTATAAATAATACCTCATTTTTATAAAATCATTCACACTCTTTTCTTTCAAATCATTCACACACTACTTTTTCAAATCTTTACATCTTAAGCAAAAAAAACATGAGTGGTTCAAATTCATATTCCGATCTTGATGATTTACAAGATATCAAGATGATTCTAAAAGTTGCAGGTTATGGGCAATCGTTGCCAGAACATGAAGCTGAAAGTTCACGCACCCGTAATTACATCTACCGTGACCGTGAAGTTGTCGAAAACGCCTTATATCCGACTATTTTTCCGATTGTCCAAAATATCCGAGTACTATTTTAGGCGCCGATTTCAGATGAGCCGTGAACTATTCTTAGAAATAGTACAAGGTTTTGAAAATCATATTCAAATTGTTGATCCTCTTCCACCGCATTTTGATTTTTTTAGAGTCCGACCCGATGCTAGGGGTGTAATGAGTATGAGTGTAATTTAAATTTCGTATGTTTTTTTATTTCGCAGTGTATATATTTTATGTTGTATTTTTATTTTAAATAAATGAAATGAATTTACTTGTGTTTGAAAAATATGGAAAAGAAATAAAATGAGGGTGGGTGAGGCACAAATAAAGAGAAGTGAGTAAGTTGTGATTTGAGGTATTTTTAGTGAGTGTGTTGGAGTGATGTGGAGGTGATGTGGCACACGTGGGGCCCAAATGAAGAGAAGTGGGTTGCCCACGACACCCCATGCTCTTAGGTTACTTGGGTTGATTTTCTTAAACTTTACTCGTGTTAATTAGAACATTTTGGTTGATCGATTGTAATCAATGTGTCTCGCTTATCAAATGATGTCTCTCTGTCAACCATGTCAATAGAAGTGGTAAAATGGTCGGGTTGAGTTACGATCATGTTTTATATGATTTCGTGTTGAAATCTATTGTTAAACTTGGTGGCTGGTTTGGCCGCAATGTGGTCGACAATTGAATTTGGAGGCCCGGCTAAAATTAAAAAGAGGCCCTAAAAAAAAAAAAAAAAAATTTAAAGGTGTGCATAAGAGGTGTTCATTTATCACAATTTCTTATAATGAGGCTCTTTAATGACGCTGTATTTATAGTGGCAAGATGGGTGGTTGTTGTGGAAGGCCGGGTTAGCCATCGGGTGCGACACATCATATGCTTTTCTTTGACTAGACTCATATGTTGATGGGGTAAAAGCCATAAATAACAACATATTTTTTCTAATTGGCCGAGTTGAAACACTTACTTTTTATTACCTTACTTCACCAACGTACTTTCAAATTTTGATTCGACTTCACCCATACGACTAAAATAAACTTGCATTGTTAGTCCTTTATACTAACGGCCGTTATCAAATAACTTAAATTTTGGTTTTTACGTTTACGGTTTTACACGTCGTCCGCTTTTGCACGCTGCTTGTTTTGCACGATTTCGTCCGCTTACATGTTTTCGTCCCGCCGTTTTACATTTTCGTCCGCTTTTACACGCTTTTGTCCGCTTTTTGCACTTTTTCGTCCAATTTTACACGCCGTCCGCTTTTGCGCCGCTTGTTTTTCGTGTTTTGTTTTGCCGCACGCCATCCGCTTTAAACGCTTTACACGCTTTAGTCCGATTTGCACGCCGTCTGCTTTAACGTTATCCGTTTTTACAGATTTTCTCTGTTTTTACACGCATAAAAACCATTTTTACACGTTTTCATCCATTTTTATATGCGTAAAAATGACTTTTATACGTGTAAAAACGAACGAAAATGTGTTAAAACGGTTTCGATACGTCGCAAAAGGCACTAAAACGTAAAACAGATGAAAACGGACGAAACGTGAAAAATGGTTTTTATACATGTAAACCGAACTAAAAACGTAAAACAATTTTATACATGCAAATTGAACGTGCAATAACGGACGAAACATATAAAATAGAAGAAAATGTGCAAAATGGACGAAATGTGCAAAACGGACGAAAGCGCAAAAGGCATTTAAACGCAAAATGTATTTAAAATGTGCAAAAATGGATGAAAACTTGCAAAACGCAAAACAAACAAAACGTAAACATGGATGAAAACGGTTAAACGGTTTTATATATGCAGAACATGTAAAACGCATAAAACGCAAAAACGGGCGAAACATGTAAAATGCATTTAAACATGCAAAACGGATGAAAACGTGTTAAAACAAACGAAAACGTGCAAAAACGGACGAAAATGTGTAAAACGGATGAAAACGTGCCAAAACGGACTAATGCGTGTAAAAAATGCCGAAAAAGTTCAAAAACGAAGAAAACGTGTAAACACGGTTTTCATTCGTCCAAAATCGGATGAAAACGTGTAAAATCGGACAGAAACGCGTAAAAACCGACGAAAACGTAAGAAAACCAAATTTTAAGTTATTTGCAAACGGCCGTTAGTATAAAGGACTAACGATGCAAGTTTTTTTTAGTCATATGGGTGAAGTCAGATCAAAATTTGAAAGTTCATTGGTGAAGTAAGGTAATAAAAAAGTAAGTGTTTCAACTCGGCAAATTATAGAAAGTAGGTTGTTGTTTTATGGCTTTTACCTTATGTTGATGTCTTTTTTGTTGTTTCACACTCAATAGCACCTTCAAAAATTCTTGTCCTTTAGTCTAAATACATTTCTGATCATTTTTATTTTTATTTATTTTATTATTATTTTTGAACGGCATTTATTAAACTAGCAAGGAGCTAGATCAAACAGAAATGAGATAGGGTTCTTAAGCAAATCGTCCCATTTGAACGACGCTTACATCCATACTTACACCAATTAAACGACAAAGAAACTAGATTATCAAAAATTAACGCCTTGTTGGGAATCTTGTTGTCGAACGGGAGTTTATTTCGAAATTCCAAATAGATCACCATATGCCATAGAAGACTCTATCCATCATACTTTTCAGCTTATTGGGAGCCGAATAGATACCAGCCACTCACGCCATTCCTCATAAGAACTCACGTCCGCATAATCAACGCTCCACCGAGAAGAGACTTTTCGCATATTTGTTTAGACATAACGCATTGAAAGAACAAATACATTTCTGATCACTTGCCTGTATCTATGAGTATATAGATAAACGGGTCAAAATAAGCACCATTAATCCTTATGGGTCCTATAAACTATACATGTGTACGCATACCTTCGCCATTGGTGTAAATATGAAACAGTTCCTTGGTGTTGCCCACTGTTTTGTACTCTAATTTTTTTCAACAAGACAGTCAGGGGTCGGGCATGATGATTATTTGACACGACAAGAACCAGAATTTATTGGACCAGTGTTTTTGGTGTATGCATATTCCATGAATTGAAATCAGACATGTATGAGTGCAAATTAACGAACTACATAATGCAAAGATGAAAACCACATATCAATAATGAATGTTACAAGTAGCATTCCCTTAGGATAATGTTGCTCAAATATCCTTTGACATTATCAAACCCTTTTAGTCTTTTAGATGTACTTACACACTATATATTTAGGCAGTTAAACATAAGAAAATTGTACTATATGGAGTTAATAATGGTAAAACCCATGTTAAAAATGGTGTAACAATGACCAAAAAAACTTAAGTAGATGCAACTGCTGGTAAATGGTCATTTGGCTTACTAGTACCCAAGTATAGTAAAAGAGTTTTAACTTGTTAGAGCGTTAGATATGGTAACGCCCAATGCACATTACGGTGACCTAGCACCATCGCTGACGCTACCATACCGGGTTGACGGCGTTGGGCTTGTGTTGATGCACCAACGCGCTGGAGCCATTTTTTTTACTTTTTCTTTTTGATTATATATATGTTTTGTGTATGTGTTGAGTGTGTGTGTTAAGCAGTGTCTATCTGTGTATGTCTTTTAGTGTGTGCACATTGCAGGTTATATGAAGAAGAAGTTTTCATTTTTTTAAATTTAAATCAAATGGGTTGTGAGGGCTAATGGGTTGTGGCAATTCAGTCGGGTTGTGTAGGCGGGTTCGGGTTATCGATTGGGGTAAAAACCCCAACTCGCTTAAAGAACCACGCACCATGTCAACACTAACCCGCTCACACATAACCCACACACCGACCTACTTAACCTGTATATATATATATATGTTAAACGAGCTAAATGGGTTAAATGGGTTTCGGGTTAACCCACTTAACCCGCTTATCTAAACAAGATGACACATTACATGGGTTAAATGGGTTGATGGGTCTCACCATTTAGCCCATTTAACTCAGATAATAAAGTATGTATAGATTTTAGTTTTGAAAAATAATGTAAACGGGTTGACGGGTCGACTGCTTAACCTATACCCAACCCAAACCAGACTTGTTTAATAAATGGGTTAGATGGGACCGACTCGAACACACCAATACCTATTTAAACTTAACCAAAATTTGTTAATTTTCGTCGGCTTCAGATCGGCTGTGGTCGGGTCACAAATTGCGACCTCTAAATACACATATTACAATAATACAATTGTATATTTTTATTAGCTTAATGGGCTTCTAATATAAAGGATATTTACTGTAATTGTTCTACTTTTGCTATACTTTCTCTCTCTTCTATTTGATTAGACAAATCACTCCTTGACAAATCAGCGTGTGGATCTTTTTCGTGGAATTTTTATGTGAGTCTAGCATGCCTCGTAAATCACACGTGATTCTGTTTTTTGTTGAGATTCTTGTGTAAATCACATGTGACTCATCTTAAAAAAATGTGATTTTGAGGTAAAATCACATATGGTTTGAGGTAAAATCATAGGTGATTTGCAGTAAATCACATGTGATTTGCATACCAACCTGCGTAAAAAAATACAACAAGAAAAGCAATGAAGAATGCTTATGACTTGAACTCATTTTTTTTTCAATTCTGATATTTTTTATTACAAAAATACCTAAAATCAACACATCGATATCAAACCGTAAATAAAATAATCCAAAAGTTGCTTTTAAACTCAAATCAAATCCAAGTCTAAAAATAAAAATTCTTCTTATTACAGACACACTCTCTCTCAACAAAAAATTAAAAATAAGTGTACCGTACAACTCATCACTACATCACCCTCACCATATCATCTCAAAATTACAAGATAATTAGATGCTATCGAGCTTTATCAACATCCCATCTAGAAGTCATGTTTCTTTAATTTCAACAGAATTGAAGCATCCATTCCTCGAACATCTCATGGGGACACCGGCACTTTTTGCATCCTGTAATCATATATTAGTATTTGAGAGCCATATATTGCAAATTAACCACAGATCCAAACACCACGGATCCGCCCGCCATGAATCTGTCACCCTCCCGCACCTCCTATACACACACATATAATCATCGAAAAATATAACTCGTCGAAAAAATAGATCGATGGTGCGGCGGTTGTATTGTGTCTTTTTCCACCCATATAAAGGTTTTTGGGAAACAATTATGAGAGATTGGAGAGTTGGGTGAATGAGAGAGAGACGGGTCAAAAAGTGAGTAAATGAGAGGAGAATAAAATTACAAAATTGTCCTTGTGTTAGATGTAGATGTTTAATTTAGGCCGAGGATGAAAGAAAGATCAATGGTTGAGATGTAGTGGTTTGATCTTTAGATATTTTTGTTCGCATTGAACTTTTTCATTAATGAATACATACACGATTTCGCTCGGTTCAAATAAATGCGGTACATAAGAATCAAAACCGCACCAATCGCAATAAATGAGTTTTAGGGTATTAAGGAAGCGCTTAGTGTGTGGGTGTGGCAATCAAATAATACATTCGCTCCTATATATAATTGTTTGGCACATTGTTTTCGAATTAACATTTTGGAATCATGGCTAAAATACCCGGCTATGGCTGGTTTCAAATACATTCATGATGGCCCACCATCAATGGAACACAAAATCTCTACTAATAAATAAAGCATTTGGGAATATTCCGTAATTAGCAAGGCTTAAAATTCAGACTTTTAAACTTGCTTGTTATGGAAGGATTTTAAAACTTTATCAATATTTGTAACCCCAAAATTTGTAACTGTCATATTAATGATCAAATAAGTGATTTAATGGGAAAAAATGTGTAACCACCATATCGATACTTGTAATATATATAAAACTGAAAAAAAGTTATTGATATACATTAGTATGTTAGTTATGAAATCTTAATATAAAAAAAACTCATGGTTTATGAAAGAATCAAAAAACTACAACACAAACTAATCATACTTCACACACAATAGACAACCATTCTAGGTTTGGATGGAGCAATCTATTTCTTTGGATGGAACAATCTCTTTCGATTATCCGCTTATTTAAGCCGGGATAACATTTGCTCGTTGCAAAATATAGTCAAAGTTACTTAGTATGAGAAAAGGTTAATAGACAAAATGTTATTAAACTTTTAAAAAATGTGTCTAAGATAACTAATTTTCATTTTGTCCATTTTGAGTTACTAGACTTATCATTTTGGTAACTGAACTTACCGATTATCAGTGAAGTTATAGAACAATATTCTTATAGCCTATAAGTTAAATAACCTAAATGAATAAAATGAAAATTCATTAACTTAGTCATATTTATTAAAAGTTTAGTGACATTTTTGTCTATTAACCTTTTCCCATACTAGATAGTTAAAAAATCATACAAAAAAAAGAAAAAAAAAGAAAAAAGAAAATGATGTTAAAACTTAAAACTGAAAGGAAGTGATTAGTAAAACACTTCACTTTACAAGTACAACTTTCGTTTTAGATGGCTTTTGCACGCCTCTTACACCTATGAGACTGAATCTCAAGTCGAAAATTGTATACGATTGTAATGCCATCAATCATAACATTCAAGATGTTGATTTGAATCTCAAGTCAAAAAGTGATGTAACTGAAATGAAGTGATTTGTACAACACTCCACTTTATAGGTGCAACTTTCGCTTTACATGGCTTTTGCAATTTTAATGATGCTGTGGAAATACTAACTTGGTGTTGTCCACACCCACTGAGCCTTAATGATTCCCCAATTTTGCTTTTGCCGCGATTCGACATGCCTTTTGCTTTTACCATTTGAGTAAAAAAAAAAAAAAAAAGTGGTGTTAATGATATCTTGCTGTCTTTCTTTTGGGACTAAACGATAATGCTCAAAAGTGAGGGGCAAAAGCAAAACTTCACTTTTATCATTTGGGTAAAATATAAAATTTGAAACATTGAGGGACTAAATGAAAACTTCATTTCACTTTTCCCATTTAAAATGATGAGATGATTCGTGTATTTGGTGGTAAAGCAACAACAAGGGTAGGTGTAGGTGCCATTGAAATCATGATGAAAGGAGAACAAAGTAAACCACCGATTGAAA
This sequence comes from Chrysanthemum lavandulifolium, assembly GCA_022545495.1. Classification (NCBI taxonomy): domain Eukaryota; kingdom Viridiplantae; phylum Streptophyta; class Magnoliopsida; order Asterales; family Asteraceae; genus Chrysanthemum; species Chrysanthemum lavandulifolium. The sequence goes on from CM040243.1 coordinate 23,646,593, forward strand.
TTATAAGTTCAATCAAATCATCATCAAGAAGAAGATCGAATAAGCTCGCTACGATTGCTTACTTATTGTGTTGATGCATAATCGGCGCTGGCTGGATTCGACGACTCTCCTTGGCCGCTTTGTCGCCTTCGAGCCCTAAGTAGACCCGTCAACAAAGAGAACTCGTTAGAGTGGACCCGAGGCCGTAGCCCCGGGTCCACCTCCGACGGTCAAGTTAGTATGCGGCGTAGCATCTATCAAAGTTAGGGTTAGAGATAACCCGTCATGTATTTATAGGGGATGGATTAGGGTTTAAGCATAGAGTGGGTCAGATCCGCCGCCCGACCCATTCCCGCGCCGGCCTGCACCATACGTCCACAAGCCCCAAGTTTAGTATGAGATAGCGCATGGCTATGTTATGCTAGACTTAAGTTCTGCTCATGGTCCGCGTAGGTGAAAGTGGATCCCGCTGTCGCATCCTCGGGTGAGGGCGTACTTTTGTACCAAGAGCTACGCAAGATGGTGCGACGAATATGTGCTTCGCGCGCGACAAAGAGGTGCAACAAGACGTGTCAGAGTAGAAGGCGCTGCGTCCGCGCGACAAAGAGGTGCAACAAGACGGCTTCAGAGCGCGTAAGTGCGCTACCGTGCGAATAAAGAAGTGCAACAAGACGTGCTTCATGAGCGGAAGGCGCGATGCGAGCGACAAGAGGTGCAATGAAGACGTGCTTCAGAAGGCTGGGTTGTCCGCGCGACAAAGAGGTGCGCGACGAAGACGAGCTCGCGCGCGATTACATCCGTCTTTACAACCGGCAGAGGACGCCTCCCTGCGGCAAGATGGTGCGAATATTTAAATCCGCTTTGTACCGGCTTGCAATACCTCTCACATACAACTGCTTCAAATATACATGCGTGACGCTACGGAAACAAGAGTATATATACTCTTGTAGCCCCCAAGTTTGATGGTGCTACTCGTAGGAGCATTAAACTTATTTAATCGCAAAAACACCGAATGCAAGATTAAAAGTATATGCCGCGAATCGTAGCATATAAAACCTAATAAAGTGAAACAATAAACAAAGACATAGCATGAATAATATATTGCGCATAGCAAAATAATATATAGCACATAGCATATAAGAAAAGTGGCAGTGCGCACCCGTCGTGGGATGCGTACCGACGAAATAATTAATTGTGTTTTTTATTTTAAATGTATAAAACCGTGACCGCGACTAATAGACGCAGATGGATTTATCGAACCGCATAGACTCGAACGCTTGTGGATGATCGCAGATGTTTATACCACGGCCTTTGGTCCGTGCGCATCATGGCGATTGACTAGCATCGGTATTCGCGCACGCGCTCTCTCGCGAAGATGTCCGAACGCACGGTCTTACGCTGGTAGATTTATCGCGATCGCGTTGTTCGAGCACAAACAAAGCGTATCAACCGTAAAAACAGTATTTGTGCGAATTAATTCGCGGCTAAAAAATAAAATAGCTCCGATCGTGCGGATATATTTTTAGGTCCGATCGTGCGAACTAAAATATAAAATAGGTCCGATCGTGCGGAATTTATCATAATCTCATGTAAAGAAATATAGTAATTCGTATACAGTTATTTGTATGATTATTACGTAAATAATGATCTTTTTTATAAGAATATGCAATTTAAAGCAAAGTTTGTGCCGACACGCAAAGCAAAGTCAGTAAACATCTTAAGATGCTTTTAAGATGATGTTATACTCACACGATGGCAGAATGCACATGATATTAATCGAATAGAACTTATTTAATCGAGGCAGAATGCACATGATGGCAGAATGCAAAATTTTACGCATGGCACAATACAAAGTATTTAGAGTTACCGACTTTAGAAATTGATTTCTGCGTTTCGGTAATATGAGAACACGAAACATAGTTTATTCGGGTCCCACGGATGGCGCCAACTTGTTGAAGATAATCGCGCTGGCCGGATTCGACGACTCTCCTGGACGCTTGTCGCCTTCTTGAGCCCTAATTAGACATGTCAACAAAGAGAACTCGTTAGAGCGGCCCGAGGCAGAGCCCCGGGTCCACCTCCGACGGTCAAGTTAGTATGCGATGTAGCATCTATCAAAGTTAGGTTAGAGATAACCCGCATGTATTTATAGGGATGGATTAGGGTTTAAGATAGAGTGGGTCAGATCCGCCGCCCGATCCATTCCTCGCCCATCCGGACCATACGTCCACATATTGAAAGGGTCAGGTTACGCAGCACCTCTAGAATTATAATAGGGGTGTTTGTTGTTTCTCTCTCACCCAATGATTATCGCATTGGTTTCGTGCCACTTTGTAAAATAATCCCCACATCCGATGTTGTTGTATCGATATTTTTACAAGTTTTTTTGAAACTTTTATAAGTTTTTACTTTTACACTTTGTTTTTTATTTTACTTTTACAAGACGATTTTTTTTTGTGTTCAAGTTTTTTTTTTTTTTTTTTTTTTTTTTTTTTTTTTTTTTTTTTGAATCGCTTTAAAACTTAAAAAAACGTAGTCAAAAATTTTGAGGCTCAATTCGAAGGTTGCAAAGTGTGATTTTATCTCACTTTGCAGTCCATTCGGTTTTCATCATCGCCTCGAATATTTTAGGCTAAAAAATCATCATCGCCTCGAAAAATTTTTAGGCTCAAACCCGAAGGTTGCAAAGTAGATTTTGATCTCACTTTACCGTCCATTCAATTTTTATCATCATCGCCTCGGAAAATTTTAAGTCACAACTGCACAAAGTCACAATTTCACAGGAACTGCACAATGTCATAACTGCACAAGTCTCAAAAGTCCAAAACTGCACAAGCCCACAACTGCGCAAGTCTCACAAGTCTCAAACTGCACAAAGTCTCACAAGTCTCAAATTGCACAAGGACATAAGTTCAACAGTATTCACAAGTTACACGTTTTCAACATGAATGTGGTAAGTAGGATTCCAAAACTGCAAACATTTACAAGAAAGTAACTTAAGATTCTCAAAGGACAACCAACATAACAGGCTTATAATGCCCACATGAAAGCAACATCACCACAACACCAACAAGAAAGCAACAACACAAAGTCTCACAAGCTAGCAGAAAGCAACAACACCACAACACCATCAGCACCAACAGAAAGCTACAACACAACAACCATGTCCGGTTCACCATTTGACACACAAGAGGTAAGACTCGATTTATTAGCTCGTTATGAATCATAGTTACGCAAATATGAATGTTGCAATCCATTCATATTTGCCATGCCAAAACTCTTAGGTTTTATTTTTTTATATAAAATCATCATTGACTCTTTTTAAAACCTACTTATTTCATATAAAGTTGCAAAGTGAGATAAAACGCACTTTACCATCCAAGAATGAAACCGCATAGGCACCAAAAGTTTTCATTTACGCTTGCAAAGTGAGATAAACCGCACTTTACCATCCAAGAATGAAACTGCATATCACCTGCAAAACATCACCACAAAAAACAGATATCAACACACAAAAAACAGATACCACAATGATCTAACAACAAGTTCTATACTTGTTAGATCTAAAAACTTTAGATCTAAAATTTTTAGATCTAAAATTTTTAAAGAGAGAGAGAGAAACATGTGAGAGAGAGTATTTACTTTTGACAGTAGTGAGAAGAGACATATATAAACACACAAAAGACAGGAGAAAACGCGTACACGTAACCACACACGTAACCACCACAAAAACCACACACGTATCACACACCTTTATATTAAAAGTATTTTTAATTTAATAAAAGTTTTATATTAAAGTTTTATTACAAAAGTTTTAAAATAAAAGTTTTATAATAAAAGTTTTATATTAAAAGTTTTATATTAAAAAATTTTAATAAAAGTTTTAATAAAAGTTTTTAATAAAAAATTTTATTAACCAGTTTTAATAAAAGTTTTATATTAAAAGTTTTATGTTAAAAGTTTTATACAAAATGTATTTTTAATTAAAGTTTTATATTAAAAAATTTAGATCTAAAAATTTTTATTAACCAGTTTTAATAAAAGTTTTATTAAAAGTTTTATATTAAATTAAAAGTTTTATATAAAATGTATTTTTAATAAAAGTTTTATACTAAAAATTTTAGATCTAAAAATTTTTAAACATCTCTAAAAATTTCGATCTAAAAACTTTAGAGAGAGATAGAGATAAACCGGTGAGAGAGAAACATCACCAACAGCAGATACCACAACATCAGCACCACAACATCACCACCACTCTCTAAAAAATTTTAGATCTAAAAACGTTTTCGACCTAAAAACTTTAGAGAGAGAGAGATAAAAACAGGTGAGAGAGAAACATCACCAACACAACATCACCAACATCAGATACAACATCAGATACCACAACATCACCACCATTCTCAAAAAAAAAAAAACTTATCTTGAAAATTTTTCGATCTAAAAATTTTTTTCATCTAAAAAAGTTTTCGATCTACAAATTTTTTCATCTAAACAAGTTTTCGATCTAAAACATCACCAACATCAGATATCACAATATCACGACCACTCTCTAAAAGTTTTTAGATCTAAAAAAGTTTTCGACTTAAAAACTTTAGAGAGAGAGAGATAAAAACATGTGAGAGAGAAACATCACCAACATCAGATACAACAACATCAACACCACAACATCACCAACATCAGATACAACATCAGATACAAGAACATCTTAGATCTAAAATTTTGAGAGAGAGAGAGAGAGAAACATGTGAGAGAGAGAGTAGTGAGAAGAGACATATATCACACACACATAAAAGACAGATATCACACACAAAAGACAGATATCAACACACAAAAGACAGAAAAAACGCGTACTCGTAACCACCACAAAAACCACACACGTATCACACACCTTTATATTAAATTTTTTTTTAATTTATATAAAGTTTTATATAAAAGTTTTAATAAAAGTTTTATACAAAAGTTTTATATAAAAGTTATTATAAATAAAAGTTTTTTATTAAAAGTTTTATATAAAATGTTTTATAATAAAAGTTTTATATTAAAAGTTTTATATAAAATGTATTATAAATAAAAGTTTTTATAAAATGTGTTATAAAAGTTTTATATTAAAAGTTATATTATAAAAGTTTTATAATAAAATTTGTATATAAAAGTTGTATTTTTATAATGAAAGTTATTAAAAGTTAAAGTTATAAAAGTTGTTGTGTTTTTATTTTTAGGTGTTCAATAATCGAACTTGCTTTAATCGATTTGGTGCAATCCATCGAATCGATTGGTTTTCTTATTGTTAAAGGAAGAACTAAAACAGATAGGGACTATAAGTACTCTATCGAATTTTGTGTTCTAGGCAGGGACGCCCGCGTGAAGGTTTAGAAGAAGAACTTGAACGCAGACTTGTACCGCTAAAATTAATTGCCCATTCAGATTACTTCGTAAATTTATAAAAGGTCAAACTGGTAACATTAGTGGTTGGATCTTGAGGTCAAGTGTCCGAGGCATAATCATGACTTTGTAGACTCGCTCCATGGTTTTTCACGTGCCATGCGATTAAGAGAAAGTGAGTTAGTTTTGGTGAAGCGATTGACAAAACATCAAGTAGCACCACGAATTATACTTTCTTCACTAAAAGAGAGCGATCCAATAACGTGTCTAGCATTAGAACGGTATATAACGCAAAAACAAGATACGCAGAAGATCGTGGTGATTTGACCGATACAACAACTTTTAGTACATTTGAGGCGAAGGTTATACTTATTACGAAAGGGTAAATGAGCACACCGATGAGCTCGAGGAATATTTTTTGTTCACCCGACGTCATATGCCCTGTGGAAAACATTCCCGGAAATCATGCTGATGGACTCCACATACAACACCACGTTGTTTAAAATGCCATTCTTTACAGTTGTTGGAGTTACTTCAACAAACAAAACATTCTCAATGGCGTTTAGCTTTTTGGACAAGGAAAAATAGCCAAATTTCAAATGGGTGTTCGAACGTATTAAGTTGGTGATACAAGAACAATATTACCTGCTGGTTATCGCCACCGACAGAGATTTAGCGTTGTTGGGGCATGCAGAGAAGAATTCCCAAACGCTAACAGATTACTTCGTCGATGGCATATCAATCAAAATGTGCTCAAGTATTGCGTAAACAAATTCGACACGGTAAAGGAGTACGAGTCCGTTAGATGGACATGGATTTGATGGTTACAGCCCAATCAAGATGTGTTCACGATTATTACCAAGACCTACAAGATTTATTAGTCCAAAAACTGGTACTTACCCATTAATACATTTTTATTATTATTTAATAAATAACTACCGAATTGTTTTCACTTTATTAATTCTTTGTTTTCTCGGATGTTTTGCGGTATTTCGTGAATCGGTTGCGACATTACGACAACATGTTTGTGTCGTACATTACCGATCAATATCGCAGCTCGCCGACAACAACATGTAGGGTTGAGAGTCAACACGCGTTGTTGAAGTTATACTTGGTCCATATTCATAGTTAATGTAGCATTAGTAACAACATGTATAAGTAAAAATGATAAATCATTAAATGGTTTTTCCAGGAAACCATACTCGATTCGATCCGAGGCGTTGGCGTGTTAGGCTAGACTAAACCAATGTCATTACTATATGTAGTATAGGGATGAGCATTTCAACCGAATCCGAATCGAACCGAACCGCATCGGCATCAGATGTAAACGGACCGATTATTGAAATACGATACGGTACCGGACTACGTAAATAAGATGAAAAAATCGACCACTAATTCGCACGGACGGTACCAAATCGAAATTTTCGAAAAGAGCAAGGAAAACCCGATTTCCGCATCGCCGAATCCTGCTCGCACTGCATCGTACCACTAATTTATGCTCGGGAAAAAATCGGTACCACTAATTCGGTACGGGATCGGTACCGTGCTCATCCCTAATTTAGTAATATCCAAGTGGGAGCTGAAAGGTTTTATGGATATTTAAATATACATATGTCCGGATTCGAACTCGAGACTTCGGGATTGCACGCATTACGTATGAGAGTTGATGTTAAATAATTAATATATAAAATGTTATTATTAATTTTTGTCACGAAATAAAACATAACGATAGTTAATATTTAACGAAGTTTGGTTAACGGTCGTTAAATGTAAACTACGAGGACTAAGGATGAAATTAGTGGACAAGAAGGATCTAGAATCCCTGGGATGCTTCGGGTCGTGGGCTTCTCAACCCAAGGAGGTGAGATTTCTTGGTCACCAAGTTTTGAGAAATTATAAATACAAACCCTTGTATTCATTATTCTCCTAACCTTGGATCACCAATAAACCTAATTTCTCTTCTCCTCTCCTCCTTCTTGTGTTTGGCCGATCGTACAACCCCCCTCCTCAAGGGATCGATTTTTCCAAGCTCAAGAAATAAGTGTTTGGTTTTATTTGTGATTTAAGAACCTAGCTTTTCACATCAAATCGCTAATAGTACGTGTGTACAAGAACGAAGAACAAACGCATTTGTGTTTGTGTATTCCTTGGTGGTCGACTTCTTTTGGGTCGAATTTGGTGAAACCTTGTGTTAGGTTTCGGTTTTGTTCTTTGTTCAAACATCGCTTGGTTTACTTGAATTGCTAAAGGTACGCGTTTTTTATTCGTTAATTATATATATATATATATATATTATCCTTTATACTTCAACCGCATGCTTTGATGTTGTTTACTTGCTTTTGTAAATTGTTATGATTAGAAAACCCAACAGTGGTATCGAGTCATAATATGATGTAATTAATCATCAAACACATAAAATTGAATCTTTATGATTATATGCATGCTTTTTATGGTTTATAGGGTTTTGAATTCAAACCCTAATTTTTAATTATAGGTCGACACCCTAATTTTATTTAATTAGGTTTTAATTTTGTAAAACTTGTAGAAACCCTAGGATTGCATGCAAATTTTATGTGGTTATTATGAATAAATTGTTATGTGCCATATAATATGCGATCTTGGGTGATAATTGTTATGTGGAATCCATGGTGGAACATGCATGTTTTGCCATGGAGTATTGTTTGTTATAAATTGTTTAGTAATACACACATGTTTTATTTATTTGATAATTATTAAATTGGGGAAGACCTCAATTATACTAATAAAAATTCGTTATGTGCTATTTGGTATACTATTAACTTTGGCTTACGCAATCGACTTGTCGATGTATGTGGCTCTTCTACCTTGTAGTTGAAAGCCCTAGTTAATGTATGCATTATTTACGCCTAGAATTGTTTATTAGAGTTTATCGAAATAATTATGCACGTGGCTAATTGTTTTTACATATGTTAAATTGTTTAGTTATATGTTTATATTATTTGAGTGTGTTTAATTTTATTAAATGCTTTTTGTTTATATATTGTTTGACATGTTAGTAAGCAAAAGAGTTTTTATGAATAGAAAATTAAATGGACTAAATAATGGTAAACCGATTTGTTATCTAAGCATTATTCTTGAACTTTTAATCGATTGATGCGACCGTACTAAATGGTTAGAACGGCTCACCCACTAGAACAAACTATAAAGGGTTAATTAAGAAGTGCGCACAATCACAATCGAAGGATGTCTAAGGTTATGCTTTAGCGCCACCGTCCTCTCGCCTCTGTAAGTTCTCTCGAGCTACCTAGTATAACCATTCAATGTACAAGCATCTTAGTGCAAAGTTGTAAGTTTCTCAACACATCGATTAAAACTTTGTAGAATTTAATCTTAGCAATTAAAATCTTAGGTAAGTTTTTCGAAAATATTATGATATAAAGTTGTATGCATGTTTCTTTATACATAAGTTTTGATTACACGTCAAAATTGTACCCTTTAAATTTAAGTTTATGCCATCTAATGATATGAAACACTTGAAGTTGTAATTTAGTTATGTGAGACCTTGATCTAGATTACAACAACAAGGTGAATTATTTTGTTGTGTGAGACCTCGACTTAATTATTTGCGCTTTTAAATTAGACAACTTAATTAAGTTAGTTAGTGAGACCTATGACTTAAGGCATAAGATGGGATGAAACATGCTTACGCTTTGTATTAATTGTTTTGGCAAAATTGTAAATCCCATAACTTTGGAATTGAAAACTTGTTTGTCAATTATTGTTTTCAACAATTACCTATTCTATACTTTCACCACTAGCGATCACCGATGTGGTGAAACTATGATAATGAGGATCCAAAATTCAAGGAAAATACTATGGTTAATATGAATATTGACCAAAGGGTATTTTATTTTCTTGAATGTTTACTTATCGAAAGTACTAACTTTTGAACTTTATTTTCTCAGAGAAATGGCTCAAACCGAATTCATCGACTAGCCTCGCTGCTCAAATCTATGTTTGATCGAGAGAAATTGACCGGTAGCGCGAATTTTAATGATTGGTATCGGCAACTCGTAATTGTCTTGAGGGTTGACAAAGACTAGATTATTTGACCACGCCTTGTCCTCTCGAACCGCAGCAGTGCTACCAAGCACACCGCCGCATGGCAATCTGAGTATGACAAGTATAATGAGGTCGCTTTGCATTATGCTTGGGAGTATGAATTCAAACTTGCAAAACAGTTTGAAAATTACTTCCTAACCTCATCTTGAAGAATTGCAAAGGTTGTTTGAAAGCTCAGAATCAGAGTCAGATGATCCGATAGATGCTCTACATAGTTGCAAGCAAGGAGAAGGGAAACCGTGAGGACCCACCGCCGGAAATGATGAGTTACATGGACCACTCGGCGACTTAACTATGTCTACCCCAATGACATACAAATTGGCCTTATCAATGATCCCTTAATAAGGAGTTTGATGGTTTCGCGCAATTACAATATGCATTACACGGGAAGACAAGTGAGTGAGGTACATGCAATGCTCATTGATTACGAGAAAGTTTTGCCCAAGAAGGCCCCTACACCGCGGTTTTAACCATCCAAAAGGGTAGGATTTACGAGCCTAATAAGCCGCTAGCGAACAAGAAAGTGGAAAGGGTAAAGTTGATAAGGAAAACAAGTTATGGCTTATCAACAAGAACCCAAGAAGTACTCTCCCAAAAGCGTGAGAATCGAAGAAGGATCGTGCTTGTCATCACCGCACCGAGGTAGGACATCGGAAGAGGAATTGTCCACTCTACCTTGATGAGTTGCGCAATAAGAGGTATAAAATATCGCACCGTGGCTAGTACTTCGTGTACTCTTTTGATGATAGAATTATTTGATTTTCCTCATAAAATAAATTTCGGTATATGATACCGGATGTGGTATTCACATTTGTAATACACCGCAGGACTTAGAGGAGCAAGGAAGCTTGCCTATGGTCGCAATACCTGCATGTGGGTAATCGAGCACATGCGCCGTTGAAGCTATAGGCACGTTTGATTTAGTTTTACCTTCGGGTTTAGTAATCGCCTTTAAACGATTTTCATTACGCACCTTCTATTGTTAGGGTGTCGCTTCTTTCCTTGTTAAAAGATATTGGTTTTATTCATACATTTATCGATTATGGAATTTCAATTTCTTTAAATGGTGTTTTTACTTTAATGTTATTCCAAAGAATGGTGTGTTTGAAATTGATTTGCATGATAATATGATTGATAAAATAATTCGCCTTTAGCATCAATAATAAAAGAATCAAAGGTGATTTGGATTCTTCATTTCTTTGGCATTGTAGACTTGCTCATATAGGCAAGAAACGCATGCAAAGCGCAACATGATGGGTTTTGCAAGACATCAATGATGAATCATTTGATAAATGCGAATCTTGTATATCCGGAAGATGACCAAGAAACCTTTTACAAATAGTTTAGAAAGGGCTTCGATCTTCTTGGTGTGATACATAATCGACGATGTGGACCACTAAGACATGTGTCAAGGAAGGGTGCTAGCTACTTTAACCTTTACCGATGATTTCATCGTTGTGGTTATGTTTATTTACTTAAACATAAACATGAAGTCTTTGAAACATTTAAGGTTTTTAAGAGTGAAGTAGAACTGCAACTAGGAAAGAAGATTAAAGCTCTTCGATCCGATAGAGGTGGTGAATATTTAAGCCAATAGTTTAAAGATTATCTAGTCGAGTGTGGTATCGCCCAGAACTCACATCTCCATATACTCCACAACAAAATGGTGTATCGAGAGAAGAAATCGACATTGCTAGACATGGTGCGATCAATGTTTAATCTTACAACTCTTCCATTATCCTTTGGGATTATGCTTTAGAAACCATTGCTCGTCGATATTGAATATGGTTCCAACTAAGAAGGTTGATAAGACTCCTTATGAAGTGTGGTATAGGAAAGCTCCCAACTTGTCTTACTTAAAGGTCTGGGGTTGTGAGGCGTTTGTTAAACGTGACTCTGCTGATAAGCTACAACAAAGATATGTTAAGTGTATCTTCGTAGGATACCCAAAGGAAACTATGGGTTACTACTTTTACTTTCCACCTGAAAACAAATTAATTGTTGCTAGGTATGGAGAATTCCTTGAAAGGGATCTCATATCTCAAGAATTCAGTGGGAGAGTTTATGATCTGGAATATGATCAAGAAGATACAACACCTTCTCGAAAACACTAGCCAACCTTAAGTAGAACCCGAAAGTCCGGGCGTTCCACGAAGTTGAAGTGGTTCCCATTCGTAGATCCGCAAGGACTACGCGTGCACTGAGCGCCTATGTCTCAACGTAGATGCCGAGGAAAATTTGTTGGGGATCTTGGTGAACCCGCTAACTATAAGGCTGCCATGATGAGTCCCGAAAAGGAGAAATGGCGAGTTGCAATGAATGGGAAATGCAATCCATGAAAGATAACGAAGTTTGATAGAGGTTGACTTACTCCAAATGCTAAGGTAGTTGGAAGTAAGTGGCTCTATAAGATAAAGATCGACATGGATGACAATGCACACATCTATAAAGCTCGCCTTGTAGCTCAAGGGTATACTCAAACCTTTGGGATAGACTACGAGGAGACATTTTCTCCTGTGAGTATATTAGAGCTATTAGGATTCTTATAGCTATAGTGCGCACTATGACTATGAGATATGGCAATGGATCTCAAACCGCCTTCTTAAACGGTCGCCTAGATGAGGACATATATATGGCGATCCTCAAGGGTTTGTGAATCCAAAGTTTCGAAAGCTTGTATGCAAACTTCAAAGATCCATTTATGGGTTGAAGCAAGCATCAAGGCAATGGAACAAGAAGTTTGATGAAGAAATCAAGAAATTTGGTTTCACTCAAAATCTTGATGAGCCATGTGTGTATCACAAAGCTAGTGGGAGTAATGTTATTTTCCTTATCTTATATGTCGATGGCATATTGATCATGGGAAAAGACATTCCAAGTTTGCAAGATGTAAATTCTTATCTTGAAAGTGCTTTTCTATGAAGGATTTAGGGAAGCAAGATTTATTCGGGAATCAAGATCTACCGAGATAGATCAAGGCGGTTAATTGACTAAGCCAAAGTGCTTACATTGATAAAACATTGAAGAGATTCAATATGCAAGATTCCAAGAAGGGATATTTGCCGATGCAAGTTGAACATGGCTTAAGTAATAAACTATGCGCCAACACCAAGAGGTGGTACACATGAAAAAGTTCCTTATGCTTCAATCGTAGGATCTATCATGTATGCCGTGAGATGTACAAGGCCCGATGTGGCGTTTGCACGTAATATCACCAATGATATCAATGTAACCCAAGTGTGAAACATCGGCAGTCGTTAAGAACATTCTTAAGTATCTAAGGGCTACTAAAGAAATGTTTCTAGTGTATGGAGGAAATCCAGATGTAGAACTTGATGTTACTGTGTTTTGCGATGCATCGCTCCAAACCGATAAAGATGGTACGAAGTCTCGACGGGTTATGTCTTTGTCATTAATGGAGGAGCAATGACCGGAAGAGCAAGAAGCAAACAACGGTTGCGATGTCTATTATGTGTTGAGTACATAGTTGCTTCCGAAGTCGCGATGGAAGTCGTTGATTAGGAAATTCATTTCGGGACTAGGAGTAATGCCTCAATTGAATTACCTTTAAATGTGTATTGTGAAAACTCACGCAATAACATTTGCCAATGAGCCTGGAGTCATGAAGGCGCCAGACATTTTCTTCGTCGATATCACTATGTTCGAGAACAAGTCGACATAGGTGAAATCAATCTACTCAAGGTTCATACAGATAATAATCTAGTCGATCCCTTTACGAAGCCTTTGCCAAAAGAAAACTTATCGACCATGCCGATGGGATAGGACTTCGTTTAGCTAGTAGTTTCATGTAGATCTATGATTAGTATTTGGATAAAGGATGTTATGAACAAATATTACTTTAATGAAATAAAATAGTTGATTATGTTTATTTTTCATTTTCTTAATATTATATTCTATATTTGCATGTTTAATCCGTGAATAACTTATGTTATTCTAAATAGTCCGTTGTCAATCAATGATGGAATGTCATTGAATTAAGACAAATCTGAGTTTTGGTAGAATATACTTTTAAAGTATATTGATGCGTGGACATACTGCTTTTACATGATATTCAATGAATTGAATATAGGACTCATCCCAACTTTACATGATGATACTTTATGGATCTTTGTCATTAAGTATATCATGAAGTGTTTATCCTCGACTTGAGATACCGGATAACCGATATGAATGTAGTGCATTTGTGTAAGATAGTCTAAAGCTATCCGAATCGGTAGTTATAAGGGCTATTTTCGTATGTTACAAAGTTCATGAGTTATGTTTGTAGTCAAGAGAATTTGTTCATTTGAATTTGTTTCAAAGCATAATACTATATTTGGGCCCTCGTAGGTTGACAAGATGTTTGTATGGCCATACCCAAGATCTATCTCGAATACGCTCAAATGATTTGGTAATCTTGTTCAATCAAATATAACGAGAAACAGAATATTAACTTATGAAATGACTTGATCCATATTCATAGTTAATGTAACATTAGTAACAAAAGGATAAGTAAAAATGATGAATCATTAAATGGTTTTTCCAGAAAACCATACTCGATTCGATCTGAGGGCGTTGGCGTGTTAGGCTAGACTAAACCAATGTCATTACTATATTTAGTAATATCCAAGTGGGAGCTGAAAGGTTTTATGGATATTTAAATATACGTATGTCCAGATTCGAACTCGAGACTTCGGGATTGCACGCATTACTTATGAGAGTTGATGTTAAATAATTAATATATAAAATGTTATTATTAATTTTTTGTCACGAAATAAAACATAACGATAGTTAATATTTAACGAAGTTTGGTTAACGGTCGTTAAATGTAAACTACGAGGACTAATTATGAAATTAGTGGACAAGAAGGATCTAGAATCCCCTTGGGGATGCTTGGCCGGTCGTGGGCTTCTCAACCCAAGGAGGTGAGATTTCTTGGTCACCAAGTTTTGAGAAATTATAAATACAAACCCTTGTATTCATTATTCTCCTAACCTTGATCACCAATAAACCTAATTTCTCTTCTCTCTCTCCTCTTGTGTTTGGCCGATCAGACAACCCCTCCTCAAGGGATCGATTTTTCCAAGCTCAAGAAATAAGTGTTTGGTTTTATTTGTGATTCAAGAACCTAGCTTTTCACATCAAATCGCTAATAGTACGTGTGTACAAGAACGAAGAACAAACGCATTTGTGTTTGTGTATTCCTTGGTGGTCGACTTCTTTTGGGTCGAATTTGGTGAAACCTTTTGTTAGGGTTTCGGGTTTTGTTCTTTGTTCAAACATCGTTTGGTTTACTTGAATTGCTAAAAGGTACGCGTTTTCTTATTCGGTTAATTAATATACATATATTATCCTTTATACTTCCGCTGCATGCTTTGATGTTGTTTACTTGCTTTTGTAAATTGTTATGATTAGTAAAACCCAACAGTAACCCACTATCCCTGGTGGAATGGTTGTGGTGTGCAGCTCACTTGAGAGGTAACTGTTGACTTTCTACTTTAAGTGTCAAAGTTAAATCGAACTTTTTTATAATTTGTAGCTCTACATTCTTGACACCTTTTTGCGTAAAAAATTATAGTGCTTATACTGTTTAATGTGGTTACATTTTTGTATAAAAAGCGAATAAGTTTGACTAAGATAGTAAGATGCAATGCAAAATACTAGTTAGTTTGACTCTTAAAAGTCAATGATAAAGAAAAGGAGTAAATCAGAAGTTATCTCTACTTCTCTCGGCTTACCATTATGGTAGTTTTGTCCATTCTATCAGGTCCATATGCTAATCCTTACTAGTTGCTCCCCAAATGCATATCCATAGTTCTGAAACTTTGTAGAGACGTTCTAGTGATTTGTTATTCTCAATTTCAGCCTTCTAGGGGTCTGGTATATCATACATGGTCAACTTGTGTCAACCATGTTAGTAATGTAGCCAAGTGGTCTTGTTGATAAGGCATGAGGCATTGCACTGTTCTCATTTTCATTATCTTTTCTTTTCGTTTTTGTTGGCAGGCTCTAGCTGGTTTAAAAGCTAAAGGTTTCATATTTCCATCAAACGTGAAGGTTCGTGGTGAGATTGATTCAAGTTGATGCGGAGACCGGAAAGAGCTATTACTTGATCATGGTCCTAAAGGTGATGTAGTTAATTGAGTGATTGATGCGGAGACCGGAAAGAGCTATTACTTGATCATTCCAAATGCATTTAAATCTAGCACTTTTTGTTTTTGCAGTCTTTGTATGATCCCTGTCTTATTGTAATTCATCTTCTGGGTATATCACGTTGATTATTGAATGTAATGCTGAAATGCTTTTTATGGTTATTGTTTTTTGAGTGATAAGATGATAAATGTGATGGTAGGATTGTTGACACGTACTTGCAGATTGTTCATGGTTACATGACATTTATTTGATGGTAGGTTTCCATTGAATCATCTATTGATCAACTTATAGGTTAGTTTAATCAAGGGATATGTGTACTACTAAGAGCATTTTGCGAACAAAGAGCACTTTTACTGGTTGCATACATGTATCGACACCTGCCAACAAAAACTGAAACATTATATATTACATTGATGTATGGAATGCAGTGTAAATTGATACATTATGTTCATTTTCTGTCTTTTGTCCTCTTCTCAGTACCCAAACTCTTGATCAGTTGATAATAGGTCAATTCAAGCACCACTAATGCTTGTGGTTCCTATTTATTTCAGAATCCAGACATGTGTCCACACTGCACACACCTTCTTTATTGGTGTTTGTCTTTGGCTATACAAGATGGTGGCAGAGTTTGAAAAGGAAAATGTAGTATATATAGTTTAATGTGGTTTCTCTTGAATATTCTAAAAATGATGAAGTGTAAAATGTTACTGTTCAAAGGGTGGGTAGGAATTGCAGTTATTTTGATTAAGAATGTAGTGTTTTGTGAAGGATTAATGGATTAAATGACTACAAGTGATTTGTTTGTTACATGTTTCCTTCACGTGGCTCTTTTCTCACAGTTACATGGCTTTTGCTTTTACCTGATTCCCTTAGAGCTGTGGGTGTGGTAACGTGGGAGGCGAGGTTAAGCCTTAACACCACCACGTTAACGCCTGTTAACCACACCGTGGGTGGCGTTAACGGCTGCGTTAACGTGGCACGTTAACGGCTTAACGTGAGTTAACATGCTTCCAAATAAAATAAAAAAATCATTTCACCCCCTCAACCATTTAAAATAAATTTTCACTTACACCCCTTTAATCTATTCAAATTTAAATTTAACTGGTTAAGTCTGAGCGGGATAACCAGATTCAAATTTAAAATTTAAAATTCAAATATGAGCGGGGTTTGTTTAAATTCAAAACCAAAATCAAAATCAAATCTGCCTATATATACAACTCTACAAGAGTTTTTTTTATCACACACAACTCACACACACAACTTACACACACAACTTACACACACAACTCACACACACAAAAGTGTCTCGCAAAGATTTCTCTCAACAATTCCCAAGTCCACCACAACTGCCAGAAACTACCACACAATTCCCAAGTCCATCACAACTGCTGGAAGCTACCTTTCCACAAGAAGTTGAAGTTTATTCAACTCCACCAGAAGATGTCTTTCCGGTTTTCTAACCGGAAAATGTATTTGTAAACACTCCGCCTCTTAACAATCCACATATTAACACTCCACAGGTGGACCTCCAAAACAATCCGTTTGGGTTTAGTGACGCTTATCTTCGTGAACTTGAGTAGGACAAGGAAAATCTTAGAGAGGTTAGAGAAAACGAGGCACGCGAGGAAGCAACTCGTTTGGAACAGGAAGCCAGGGATGCTCAATATCTTAGGCAAAACTGGTTTGACATCATGGAACGAAAGTATTATGATTGCGAGTTTAGATCCTCTTCGAGTGAGGAGGGTTATAACTCAGATGATTCGTATTCTTAATTTGTAGTTTTATTTTCATCAGTTTTGTGGTAGTTTGTATTAATCGTAATATGTAATTCGTGTTTAACTTTAATGATTAATGTAATGCGTGTTTTAAATGTTATGTTTCAATAAATGAAGTGTTTGTTTTAGTTTAGGGGTTGAATTTGAAAATATTTGAGTTAAGGTTTAACTTGGGAATGTTATGATAAAGGATGTTTTTTTGTTGAGTTAAGGTGAAATGTTAAAGTTGATGTGACGTTAACATGACATGGTGTTAAGGTTTAACATAGGTTATGATAAAGTGCTCTCAAAAAAAAGAAAAGTAAAAGTAGTATTAATGATATCGTGCTATCTTTCTTTTGGGACTAAACTATATGCTCAAAAGTGAGGGGCAAAAGCAAAACTTCACTTTTTTCATTATCAGTTGGTTAAATTGTAGAGTTGATGTGGCGCATCATGTGCAAATTTTCTTGTAGGAGTAAAATATAAATTTTGAAACATTGAGGACAAAATGAAAACTTCATTTCACCTTTCCCATTTAAAATGATGAGATGATTTGTGTATTTGGTAAAGCAACAACAGGGTCGGTGTAGGTGCCATTGAGAAATCATGATGAAAGGAGAAGAAAGCAAAACAGCTACTCAAATAATAAGTTCAATCAAATCAGAAGAAGAAGAAGATCTAATAAGCTCGTTACCAGATTGCTTACTTGTTGAAATCCTGTCTTGTTTACCTGAGACAAAATATGCCATAAGAACAGGTGCACTCTCCAAACGATGGCAACATCTTTGGCCTCAACTTCCTAATCTTATCTTATTTTATTATAGCGAAGAACTTGGTGATTGTGAGTATAATGTCCATCAATTCTATTCGTCCGTCGAAAGAATCATAAGTCAATGTGGCCAATCGAACCTCAAAAAATTCAAACTGCGCGCCGAGTACACGAAAAAGACTAAATCTCAAGTCAGAAATTGTATACGTAATGTTATCAATCATAACGTTCAAGAGGTTGATTTTCGTGTGATTAAATACCCTTGCCATTGTTACGACGAATGGTTTGTTTTACCTGAGTTTTTTTTCATCTCTTCAAGTTTTATTCATCTCACTTTGTCTCTGTGCATGTTTAAAAAAGCCTATGTCGTTAGTTGGGAAAACCTCAGGACTTTGCGTATCGAAGATACGGAAATAGATCATGATTCGATTAAAAGTATTTTATCCGGAAGTCCTCTTTTGGAAACTTTGATGTTGTACCATTGCTATGGTTTTAAGCAGCTTGATATTACTAACAAGAGTGTTAAGAACTTGGTGTTCTCTGGATATGATAATGCTTTGAGTATATACGCTGTCGCAATCAATGCTCCGTATATTTTGTCATTAACAATCCAAGATCGTTTATTGTTAAAAAAGCTTTTGTTGCTAAATATGTCTTCGGTAATTAAAGCCGAATTAGATTATCACGCGAATCTTGAAGGGGAAGGAGAGGAGGATGAAGTGAATGAAGAGATGCTTAAAGGACTACTACTTAGCCTTGGCCATGTCAAGGAGGTTAAAATCGGAGACTATTGTTTAGAGGTACGACTTTCTTTTTGTTTGGCAATTTTTGTCTTAGCAGCTGTTTGGATATGCGTTTTTGTATGTGATTAAGGTGACTTGTATGAATTGAAACAACTTTGGATAAGTGTCACCTGCCTTTTCATAATATATGAAGGACGACATCACCATTAAAATTAGAATTAGAATCAGATCATCCATTGTTTGAACATAGGGTTAAACTTAGACTTATAAGCTAGTATACCAGTTCTTTTTTTACATGTCTTTTTATAATTCTGATTATTTTTACCCTAAATATTAGAATCACTTTACCCAAACACTTAATATCATCAAAGGATCAAACCATACATCTGTATTGCAGAAGAAACTTTAAACCCGCCTCAGAAATACATTTATGCGATTATTTTTGTTGGTGGTGTTTGGTTTAGGTGATTCTTTTATTGTCTGATTAGAGAACTCTTCCATAGAGTATGAATGTTTTTCTTTCCTATTCTCGGGTGTTTCTTTTGTTCTTGAGGGGTGTAATTGCAAGTACCAATTTTATTGTCCCTTGATAACAATTTCATACACCCATTGCACCATTCTCATTTTTGTTATCGTTTCATTAATTTTTTTGTTGACAGGCTCTCGCTCGTTTAAAAGCTAAAGGTTTCACATATCCATCAAACTTGAATGTTCTTCAAGAAATTGATTCAAACTGAAGCAGAGACCGGGAAGAACTATTGCTTAATCATGGTCCTAATGTTGAAGAAGTAAGTTGATTGATGGCACTTTAAATTTATGTTTAGGCTAGACATGGTATATGCATTCCAAATGCATTTTGGTTTAGTACTCGCAAACTATTTTGTGCCAGCAGATTCTCTATGATCGTTGTCTCTGTTACTGTAATTCTGCCTTGTTCATTTTCTGGGTATATCACACTAATGCTGAAATGCTTTTTATGGTTATTGTTTTCGAATAATAAGATGATGAATGCTGATGGTAGAATTGTTGACTAGTAGTTGCAGATGAGAGTTCATTATTTAGGGGGAATTGCATACATATCCCTCTTAAACACCTTAATTACATATATATCCAACTTAAATCAATAATTACATATATATCCTCCCTAAACCTAAAATATATCATGTATATCCAAATAAATTAATTACATATAAATAAACCTGAAAAATATATTAAAACAACTTTTCTATTGTAAATTCTCTACTATACCCTTCTTCTCTAATAAGACCCATCATCAACCACTTCTTCCAAAATTCAGTGATACGCCGGACCAATCTTCTCTCAACATCCAGTGGTCGAAATTAACATAATAACACTATAAATTGACCTTTACAACAACAACACATATAGTATATTATTTTTTCCTTCGAGTGAATCTCTGGCAAGCTTAGCCACTATCCTCAACTGCCTTTATTTATTATATCTTTTTTAGTATTTATTTCTTATATTATATTGGTTTGGATCGTATAAATTCTTGCTACCTGCAATGTTATTCTGTGTCGCCGGCGACATCTCCGGCATCGAAAACAACACTTTTTTCCGATGCCTAACTTAAAGCTGTACGGAGTATATATATCATAAGATAAAATTCTCTATCAAAATTTTTGGTCAATTTAAATACTATTCAACATGGAAACGAGAATGGAGGTTGGTGAAGATCTGGTTTGTGTCTGATATGTATAGAACTAAATTAAGGGTATATTAGTAAAACTAAAACTAAGTCATAACTCTAAATTATTTTAATAGTTTTATTTAAATATTATTCACCAATTTGGATATATATGATAATTTTTAAGTTTAGTAAGGATATATATGTAATTATGATTTTAAGATGGATATATATGTAATTTATGTGTTTATGAGGGATATATATGCAATTCCCCCTTTATTTAATAGGTAGCTTTACCATTGAATAATCTTTTGATCAAATTATAGGGTTAGTTTAGTGCTTATATGTACAAAGGCGAATAAGTTTTAACTAATATTTGATGGTTGTTAGTTTGACTCTTATTAGTCAATCTCTACTTTCTGTTCTACCATTTGGTTGTTTTGTCCATTCTATGTTCATTGTGCATTAGCTAAATCATACTAGTTGCTACTCAAACCTATGTACTATAGTTCTGAAGCTTTTGTTTTTTTTTCCCGCTTTCTTATGCTCTTATAGCTTTTGTTTATCAAGCACGTTCTGGTGATTGATTATGCTCAATTTGAGCATTCTAGGAGCCTGGTTGATACATGGTCAAATATTGTCAATCCTGTTAGTAAACGTGATCTTTTGCCGCGTGTTCTGGCGGGTTTCAAGCTACATATAGTCTCAAATATAACAGTATAATTTTCATCAAGCTCATAGCTTTTTTTTTTTTTTTTATCTGATGGCTTATTTACTTCGTTGATTTGAAGTTATAGTGTTTTTCTTGAGTCAGAAATACAAATTGTAACCTTCTTACAAATATATTAAACTGTAGTTTAAAATAGTCTCTTAAAGTTTATAAAGTGTTTGTAAATTTTAGGTAACTTGAGTAGCAGTTAATATAAGTTTGGGTTGAAACATGTATGTTTAAGTCTTGTTAAACTTGGTGGCCTGGGTTGCCCCGCAAATACACCCGTATTCGAGAATTAGTACCGGTCAATGTTTTTCTCTCGTACATGTTTGTGTACGGATACATATATAAAATTCTTAAGGATTCATGACATGCAAAATAGTGCCACCAGTACACATGTGGGGTTTTTAGTCCTCTGCTGAACTTAGAATACATGTTTATACTGTTGTGGTAAGCAGTTAATCAGGCGTTGAGGGATATTCATTTTGATTATAGTTATCTGGGTGATATTAAGATAAAGCTTCATCTGAGAGAGTGAAATGCTTTTGTTTGTACTTGCTTACCTTTGTATGCCCAATGAAAGTGTCACGGGTCACTTGAGAACTGTTAACTTTTTACTGTTGATGTCAATTTATAACTTCTGGCCTCACATTCATCATACCTCTATGAAAACTCAGCGTGCTTATATATAGTTTGATTTACTTACATTTTTGTATATATCAATGAAGATAAGTCTATAGTCTGACTCTTAAAAGTCAATTATATCATGTGTATTAATGTTTCTTGACTCTCCATTTTGATCTCGGTGTGATAGATAAAAGATAACTGTGCTGTAAAGGAGTTGAAGGGTATTTTGGTCAGTTAGTATTTGGTAGTATTGGAATGGGGAGGGGAGACTGCTCATTATAATACTTTTCCAGAGCCTTCCTCATTAGGTTACTTGGGTTGATTTTCTTAAATTTTGACTGTTAATTATGACGTTTTTGGTTGATTGATTGTAATCAATGTGTCTAATTTATCAAAAGCTGTCACCTCTTGTCAACCATGTCAATGGAGGTGGCAAAATGGTCGGGTTGAGTTACGTATCATGTTTTATATGAATTCGTGTTGAAATCTGTTGTTAAACTTGGTGGCCTGGTTTGGCCCGCAAATACTTTTATGTTCATTTTTGTTATTCGTAAATTATCTATACGTTAACTATAATTATGAAAGCATTTCATGTCATTGCATCAATATTTTGGATGCTGTCTTCTTTAAAATTAAGTTGTTTCTGACTATTTTTTGCATTTGACTTATTTCATTTAGCTATATGTTTCATTTGACCTATTTCGGCTACAAAAAACCCGGGTCAACTCTACTATACGACTAAATGAGGCAAGATTCTCAAAAAAATTGGGTTAGCCATCGGGTATGCGTCACATCATATGCTTTTCTTTTGACCAGACTCATATGTTGATGTCTTTTTTGTTGTTTCACACTCAATAGCACCTTCAAAAATTCTTGTGTTTTAGTCTAAATACATTTCTGATCACTTGCCTGTATCTATGGGTATATATAGATAAACGGGTCAAAATAAACACCAAATGGTAAAACCCATGTTAAAAATGGTGTAACAATGACCAAAAAAACTTAAGTATATGCAACTGCTGCGAAATGGTCATTTGGCTTACTAGTACCCAAGTATAGTGAAAGAGCTTCTTAACTTGTTAGAGTGTTAGGTATGTTAATGCCCCAATGCACGTTACGGCGACTTGGCACCAACATTGCCGGCGTTACCATACCCGTTGACGTGCGTTGTCAACGGCGTTGGGACTTGTGTTGATGCACCAACGCGCGTTGGAGCTATTTTTTTTTTCTTTTTCTTTTTCGATGTATATGTGTTGTGTGTGTGTTGACATAGTGTTTATGCGTGTGTGTCTTTTAGTGTGTGTTAAGTATGTGTTTTTAGTGTGTGTGTGCAGGTTATACGAAGGAGTTTTTTAATTTTTTATTTATTTATTTTTTAAATCAAATGGGTTGTGAGTAGTGGGCTAATGGGCTGCGGCAATCTGGGTCGGGTTCGATTTGGCAGGTTCGGATTATCAGGTTGGCGGCTAAAAAACCCCAACCCGTTTAAAGAACCACGTCATACATATATAGGTTACACGAGTTAAATGGGTTTCGGGTTAACTCATTTAACCCGTTTATCTAAACAAGATGACATATTACACGGGTTAAACGGGTTCGTGGGTCGACCCATTCAAGTCATTTAACTCTTATAATAAAGTATATTTAGTTTTTAGAGTAAACTACATCGTTCGTCCTTGTGGTATACGTTGACCATCAAGTTTCGTCCTTTGACCAAAAAAATTGCACCGTTGGTCCTTAATCGCAAACGTTACTCGCTGGTCCGTCACTTTAACGGGTCACACTAACTGTCGTTAAATCCCTCATGTGCCATGCACATGAGGGTATAATGGTCATTTTACACTTAACTTTATCTCTTCCATTCAATTCATATATATATCATCAGCAGAAAATAACAATTCTATTTCCACCACCATCCAAAATCATCATCATCCACTACCATTGACAATTCTATTTCCGCTATCTTTCCTTAACTTCTTCACTCATAATCACCATCTTACATCATCTACCAAGCTTCAATTAACCACTACCATCATCTTCAAAAACAATTCAACTAACTCATAAAATCCCGTATACTATGAATCCTTTTTTTTTCCTCATTTTATATTGTTACAGAAAACACAAACACCAAGTATTAAAATCTTAAATAACCATGTCATTAGTTATTATGATTTCAAAAGTTCAAACTTCAAAGTATATTAAAGATCCAGTGCATTTTTTGGTCCTTGATATTGATATTGATCCCTATTGATTTGACTCAACATTGACTACTCAAACCGTTATCCGTTTTTGACTTGCCGTTAAACCGTTGACTCCGGCTAGTCACATTTCCACCGTTACTATTACTACTACCTTCACCACCACCACTACGTTGTTTCTGTTGCGAAGAAGACGAAAATATCGGAAATCCAAACACACCTCCAACTGATTTCGACGAAGAGCCTCTTAACGAACAAACAGGCACGTTCAACACAGGTGTGATCCGTACATTTGCTGAATAAGACCTTTCCAATACACCTCTATGCTTATATCTCGGTCCTCCGTTTAAGCGGCTCGGACTAAATGAGCTTCGTTCCAGATGCTGGAAGACTATTTTACATTTTTACCTGACGAGTTCATTCGTGGAGAGTCGATTGTGACTGGATTTGAGGCGCGTGTGTCCGACGCGTCTGTGGAGCGGCGCGTGGCTGGTCTGTTGCCGCGCGTGGTGGCGCGTGGGGTGGTTTTTACCATGCGTGTTTTGGGACGGGTGGTGGCGGTAGTGATTGTTGGGCTAATGTCTGACCCGAGCTTATGGGGCAGTAGCCATCGACCCAAGCCCATGGGGAATGTCGGTTCTAATATAACTAGAGTATTAGAATTGTAGTAGGATTAGAAAGCATGTTCTAATACCTATATATACAAACCGAGCCGTGGTTTGTCATTGTACCATTCAATATCGCTTTTGTAAGCCAATACTTTTCTCGATTAATTGAGAGCCTATTCCAAGAATTATTGTGTTCTAGTTTTATTGTTTTAGTGTTTTATCGCTTCATTGTGAACATCGATCGCTGGGGGTCTTGAATTGGTATCAAGAGCAAGGTTGTTCAACCGAGGTCGATCACCGAAAGGGTTCAAGCAATCGATCAAGGGTTTTTGTTTTACAACAAGAACTAGTCGATCAACCAAGGGTTTCAAATCACCGATCACCGTGTACAAAGTTGATCACACCGGCTTCAAGTGGACGATCACAGCAGCTAGCTCCAAGCTTAGTCGATCACAAAGGGTTTGCAAGAAAAATAAAGTTTCAAACTTTAACTTGGTTTACTTAGGCAAGAAGTAAAACAAGCGTGTTCTAGGGCCGAAGACAATCCAACTACACCGTAACTTACAAAAGACGCTCAAGAAGGATGGTGCAAGGCGAGTCGAGTCAACCACCTATTGAACATTCTAAACGGCTCTTCAATGTCCAATGTTAACAAGCACTAATTATAACATATGGGCAATAAGAGTTAAAGCGGTATTCGAGTCCATGGAATACTAGATGCATTGGAACTGTGGGAAGGAACACAAGTTGTTGCTAAGCAAGATCACATGGCAGTTGGCGTTACTCTTCCAGCGATTCCGTAAGAACTTGTCTTTCAAGTTTCACAATTCAACACACCAAAGAAACTGGGAGCTTTGAAGACCGTGTATGGGTGTTGAACGGGTTCGAGACGCGAGGTTGCAAACCTTGGAGACGGAATTCGAATCTTTAAAGATGAAAGCCAACGAATCAATTGATGACTTCGGCTAGGTTGGGCAAAATTGTAATCAAGTAAATAGCTTGGGAACAATTTATGAAGACAAGAAACTTGTTAAGAAGTTACTTGCATCCGCTCCGGATAGGTATGTTGCAATTGTTGCCTCAATAGAACAATTTGTCGACTTGAATACTATGTCTTTCAAGCAATTGGAAGGTTAAAAGCTTTGAAGGAAGAATGAAGGGTGTTGACACCACTTCAAGATCAAGGCAAGTTGATGTTCGGAAGGGTGAAAAGTATGATAAGAAAGGTCGAGGAAGGAATTCTAATGGCAACGGTAAAGGTCAAAACTTTTCTTCTCAAAACAAATCTCGTGGTAGTGGTCAAGCTAATAACCACAACCGTGGAAACCAAAACAACTCCGGAGCAAGACGGATCAAAAGAAAACAAAAGTCGAGACCTTTCAAAGATTCAATGCTTTAGGTGTGATGAATATGGTCACTTTGCTTCTAACCGCTCGAACGACGTGAACAAAAGCAAAAGCATGAATCAAACCTTTGAAAACAGAGGATGATGATGACCCAACACTTTTATGATGAAAAGCGCTCAAGAAGTAGTTTTCTTGAATGAAGAAAAGATTATCCCAAACCAATTGAATACTAAGCCAAACGAGGAAGACACTTGGTATTTGGATAATGGAGCAAGTAATCACATGACGGGATCCGAGAATACTTTTCGAGTTGAATGAGAATATCTCCCAGAGTGAAGTTTGGTGATAACTCCTACATCGAGATAAAAGGAAGGGTTCGATAATCATTGAAGGGAAAACGGAGAGCAACGGTTAATCATCGAGTCTATTACCTACCCGAGCTAAAAAGCAACATAATTAGTCTTGGGCAAGCTACCAAGGCGGATGTGACATTCGATGAAAGGTAACCTTCTTACTATGCGTGACTCGGATGGCAAGCTTTTGATGAAGGTTCCTAGAACAAGTAATAGACTTTACAAGATTAAGCTCCAAGTTGAAGTCCGGTGTCTCAAAGCAAAGATGGAAGATGATGCTTGGTTATGGCATGCTAGGATGGGTCACATTAATTTCGAGACGATGGAATTAATGGCAAGGAAGGGCATGGTTGAAAAGTTGCCAATAATTCATCAAGAGAACAAGTTGTGTGAATCTTGTTTGGTAGGAAAACAAACCAAGAAGGCGCTTCCTAAAGTCGCAAAATTTAAGGCAACACATCCTCTTCAACTTATACATGCCGACCTATGTGGACCAATTTCTCCACCATCCATAGCACGAAACAGTACATATTTGTTCTTATTGATGACTTCTCACGGTTTATGTGGACTTTACCTTGAAGGAAAAGGTGAGGCATTTGTATACTTCAAAAGTTCAAAGCTTTAGTTGAGAAGAAGTCGGAAAGAAGATTATAACCCTAAGGACCGATAGAGGAGGTGAGTTCACTTCAAAAGAATTTACCAACTTTGTGAAAACGAGGGTATAACAAGACATCTAACCACTCCCTCACACACCGCAACAAAATGGAGTCGTGGAAAGGCGAAACCGCACTCTTATGGGAATGACTAGAAGTATCTTGAAAGCACGAGATGTACCAAACTACATGTGGGTCAAGGAGTTAGACACGCTACATTCTTGATTAATAGAGTTTCAACTCGAGCTCTAGTTAATCAAACTCCATACGAGGCTTTCAAAGGAAAAAGCCTAACTTGAGGGTTTACGGTATTTGGATGTGTGGCTTATGCAACGGAACCAAGCCATATTTACATAAGTTAGACGACAGTCAACACGACTCATTTACATCGAAACGAGCCGTGTACAAAAGGTTTTCAATCGCTCAATCCAAAGCTAAAGAAGATAGTGGTATGTCGTGATGCGGAGTTTAATGAGGAACTTGGCTGAAGTATGTTGTCGGAAGCGAAACACACGAGCTAAACCGTGTATGTTTATTATAGAATGGCACGGTTCTATTGATACGGGTTGTGGATTTGTTAACCCAGGTGTGACCGATGAAGTTGAGGCAGAAGATCAAGAGGATGAAAATCATCATGATGTTGATGAAAATCAACCGGTCAATACCGAACAAGAAGTTCAATTCGAGGCGGGGAATGACCCTATTCATGTGACGGAAACTCAACCAATTATGAGGCGTTCTTCAAGGGTTTCAACTAAGCCAACAAGATTTAATGATTTTATTATGGGGTCTAGTTCTAGAACCTCAGATGCTAATGAAGATCAAAATCTACTTTGATTGAAGATGATGAACCAAGAACGCTCCAAGAAGCAAAAGTCTCAAGCAAGTGGATGGTTGCTATGAAACAAGAGATTGAGTCTATCGAGAAGAATGAGTCATGGGAATTAGTTGAAGCTCCGGTAATGTTAATCCTATTGGACTAAAGTGGTGTTCAAAATTAAAAGAACCGGATGGTTCAATTAATAAGTTTAAAGCTCGCTTAGTAGTAAAGGGTTATGCTCAAAAGAAGGAATTGACTATGACGAGGTATTTGCGCCGTAGTACGGATTGAAACGACACGCTTATTGATCTCATTGGCCGCGAAAGAAGCATGGGAGCTACATCATTTGGATGTAAAGTCGGCTTTTTACATGGAGAACTAAAAGAGCAAGTGTTTGTTACACAACCGAGGGGTTCGTGAAGAAAGGAGAAGAAAGGAAGATCTACAAGTTGAAAAAGGCGCTTTATGGACTTAAACAAGCACCAAGGCGTGGAATACAAAACTTGATAAAGAACTCAAGCAAATGTCTTTCAAACGATGCCAACACGAACAAGCGTGTATGTGAAAAGACAAACAAGTCAATCTTGATTATTGCGGTCTATGTAGATGATCTCTTAGTAACCGGTTCGAAGCTTAGCGATATTGGTGAATTTAAGAGACAAATGCAAGAAAGGTTTGATATGAGTGATTTGGGAAAATTGAGCTATTATCTTGGCATTGAAGTAAAGCAAGAGGATTCGAGTATCTCAATAAGTCAAGAAAGTTACGCAAAGAAGATCTTGAAAGATGTTGGGATGCATGAAGCGAATTCTACTCAATGTCCATTAGAACCTGGAATGAAGTTAAGCATGGACAAGGAAGGAAAACCAGTTGATGCAACATTATATAGACGACGAGTTGGTTGTTTAAGGTATTTACTACACACTCGACCTGATTTATCTTATTCGGTTGGTTTGGTTAGTCGTTATATGCAAGAACCAAAAGAATCACATATGGCACCGTGAAACAAATACTAAGGTATATCCAAGGTAGTTTGAATTTTGAATACGATACAACCAAGAGAAAACCAAGGAGTTAGCGGGTTTAGTGATAGTAGTTATGCTATGGACCAAGATGATGGTCAAGCACAACCGGGCACGATTTTATCTAGGAAATCACCTATCACTTGGTGCTCACAAAAGCAAAACACGGTGGCTCTATCGCCTTGTGAAGCCGAGTTTATGGCCGCAACCTCACCGCGTGTCAAGGGATATGGTTACGTGGATTGTTGAGTGAAATAACCGGAATGGAAGAAAGAGTTGTGGTCTTATTTGTTGACAACAAATCGGCTATTGCACTTATGAAAATCCATTTTCACGGAGAAGAAGCATATAAACACACGTTATCATTTTATCCGAGAATGTGTTGAAAGAGGCCAAGTACAAGTTGAGTTTGTAAGAGGTGATTTGCAACGTGCTGATATTCTGACGAAAGCTCTCGCAAGGATTAAGTTCAAGGAAATGCAAGAGTTACTCGGAGTTGAAGATCTCCCTATCTCGAGTCAGAAATTAGGGAGGTGAATGTTGGGCTAATGTCTGACCCGAGCTTATGGGGCAGTAGCCATCGACCCAAGCCCATGGGGAATGTCGGTTCTAATATAACTAGAGTATTAGAATTGTAGTAGGATTAGGAAAGCATGTTCTAATACCTATATATACAAACCGAGCTGTGGTTTGTCATTGTACCATTCAATATCAGTTTTTGTAAGCCAATACTTTTCTGATTAATTGGAGAGCCTATTCCAAGAATTATTGTGTGTTCTAGTTTTATTGTTTTAGTGTTTTATGCTTCGCTCAGAACATCGATCGCTGGGGTCTTGAGTGATTGAGATTGAGTTTTTGGTTTATCGAGTTCAACGAGAGACGAGGTAGGTCGTCTAATGAGAGTGAGATTTTTAGTAGGAATGTTTATTGTTCGTGATTCACAATATAAAAACCAACAAAAATTTTGTTCTAGCTTTCTTTTTTTTAACAAATATAGTTTAGTATGTAAGTGGCTGAGATTTGTGGTGTACGGTAGTGGTGATGGGTGAATATGAAGATGAAGATGAAGGTAGTGATCCGTGGATGGCAACAAGGAGCTTTAATGGGTGTTTGTGTTTTGTAAGATATTGATGGTGGTGAAGATGGGTTTTTTTAGTGTTTGAGAAGATAAATAAGTGGTTATAACAGAAAGAAAAAAAGAGTAGGTGGGTGGATAAATTATTTGTGGGAAAAGACAAATATACCCTTCATTTCAATAGGCTTAACGGCCGTTAGTCCAACCAGTTAGGGTGAGGGACCAACGATGAGTAACGTTTTGCAGTTAAGGACCAACGGTGCAATTTTTTTGGTCAAAGGACGAAACTTGATGGTCAATGTATACCACAAGGACGAATGGTGTAGTTTACTCTAGTTTTTATTAGTTTTTTGGAAAAAAATGTAAATGGGTTGGCGGGTCGACCCGTTTAACCTATACCCAACCCAAACCTGACGTGTTTAATAAACAGGTTAGATGGGGCCGACTCGAACACGACCCAAAACCTATTTAGACTCAACTCAAACCTGTTAATTTTCGTGTTACTTTCAAGTCGGCTTTCATGTCGCGTCATAAATTGCGACCCCTAAATACAAAAATATAACAATAATACAATTGTATATTTTTATTAGCTTAACGGGCTTCTAATATAAAAGATAGAGTATATTACATGGATGGTCCCTGTGGTATGCCCATATTGCAACTTTCGTCCCACATAGTTTAAAGTTGCATTGATCGTCCCTAATTTAGAAAACAATAACACCACTGATCCTTTAGTTTAACTGGTGTTAAGTGAGTTCCGTTATCATTTACATGTTAGCCCCTCTGGTTAAATACTGTTGCATCGTTTATCCTTTATAATAACGGGTCATTATAATTTAATGTTTTTCGACTTTATGTACATTTTATTGGTTTTCTTACGTTTTTATCTGTTTTCGTCCGTTTTAATACGTTTTTCGTTGTTTTTCTTACGTTTTCGTAAGTTTTTATCCGTTTCCATACGTCTTTATTCGTTTTTATACGTTTTCGCCGGTGTTTTTATATTTTCATACGTTTTTGTACGTTTTCATACATTTTTATCCGTTTTCGTCTGTTTTTATAAGTTTTCATCCATTTTTAAATATTTTCTTACGTTTTTATTCGTTTCCATTTTTTTATATGTATCTGTCCTTTTTCATCCGTTTTCATCTGTTTTTATATGTAAAGTCGAAAAACTTTAAATTATAAACAGTCGTTATTATAAAGGATAGACGATGCAACGATCTTTAACCATAGGGGCTAATGTGTAAATGATAACGGAACTCGTTTAGCACTAGTTAAACTAAAGGATCAGTGGTGTTATTTTTTTCGGGATTAGGGACGATCAATGGAACTTTAAACTATAAGGGACGAAAGTTGCAATTTGGGACAAAGCACATGGACCATCTATGTAATTACTCAAACGGACAAAAACGTAAGAAAAACACTTAAAACAAACGAAAATGTATAAAAATGGACAAAACGTATGAAAATGTAAGAAAACGGGTGAAAACTTAAAAAAACGAATAAAAACGTATTAAAACAAATAAAAATATATGAACACATATAAAAACGGATAAAAATGTAAGAAAATAGATGAAAATGTATAAAAACAGATGAAAACGTATAAAACCGAACGAAAATGTATAAAAGTGGACAGAAGCTAATGAGAATGTAAGAAAACCGGCGAAAACATATAAAGACGAACGCAAAAGTATACAAACTGATAAAAATGTAAGAAAGCAGACGAAAACGTATAAAAACGAAAGAAAACGTACCTAAAGTCGAAAAACTTTAAATTATTAACGACTGTTATTATAAAGGATAGACGATGCAATTGTCGTTAATCAAAAGGCTAACGTGCAAATGATAATGGAATCCACTTAACACCAGTTAAGAAAAGGACCACGAGTATTATTGTTTGAAAAGATTGAGACTATTCATGCAACTTTAAACTTGGGCTATAGATGAAACTTTGGACAAACCACTCAGACCATCCATGTAATTAATTACTCTAAAAGATATTTACTGGGCTTGAAACTAGAGGAACAAGTAGGATTAAATACAGCAGCAAGCCACCATCTACATCTTTTCCTTCCAACTGCCACTCACAACAGCAAGCAACCATTATTTACAATGAAAATGAATGGTAAATAATCGATCATCAGATAATGGTGGAACATCAAGCTATAAGCAAGACAATCAGATTTAATGAAACTATGGATAATGAAGAAGAAGAAGATAGAATCAGTGATTTACAAGATTGCTTACTTATTGATATCATTTCTCGTTTACCTGAGACAAAATACGCCATAAGAACAGGTACACTCTCGAAACGATGGCAACATCTTTGGCCTTATGTTTCTAATCTCGTTTTCATATTTTATAAGAATTCTGGGGACGGGTTAATCTCAACTAAATGTTCATATGAACGCCTTTCCGAATACGTTTCGTTTGTTGAGAAAACCTTAACTCAATGTCGCCATTTGAACCTTAACAAATTCCAACTACTTATCCCTTATGATATTAGCTTTGAGTCACAAGTGAATGACTGGGTTCGTTATGCTATTAGCTGTAACGTTCAAGAACTTGACATATGTTTAGACAGTATGAACTATGACGATGAATCTGAGTTTGTGTTGGATCAGTTCTTTTTTTCCAATTCATGTTTTACTCATTTGAGATTGGGAGGCTGTGTGATTGATCCAACCGATGCCATTAGGTGGAGTCGAGTTAAGAGCTTGTATATTTCCTATGGTTATTTGGATGAGGATTTGATTCAAAATATTTTATCCGGTGTCCTTTGTTGGAAACTTTGTGCTTAGGCGACTGCTATGGTTATAGGCGGCTCGATATTACTTCCAAGAGTGTTAAGAGACTAGTGTTCTCGGGATACTTCTCTCCTGGAGATGATCTTGATGATATTGTTGAAATCAATGCTCCTTATGTTTTGTCACTGACAATCGAAGGTTATTTGATGTTGTGGAAACTTTTGTTGTTAAATGTGTCTTCTTTAGTTGAAGCTAAGTTAAATTTTTGGAAAGGTGGGTATCATGAGACAACACGTAGGGAAGCGAAAGAAGAAACGTTTAAAGGTTTTATACTAAAGTTGGGTAACGTGAAAGAGCTTACAATTGGGTGTCACTGTCAAACGGTAAGATTCCATTCTTATATTTCATTTGTCATGTTATTTGTATTTGTAAATTGGAAGAAATTTTGATCATTAGCTTTACTTATGGGACGCTCGTAAGTTTGTTTGGTGGATATGGGAATGTGGGAATAGGAACCAAAGGCATACCAAGTGTTTGGTTGATGGTCATGGGTTTGACAAAACCTAGCAAGGAGGCTGTGTTTCTTTAGAATCTGTTCCACGTTTTGGTATATCATCCTCAAAAGTCAAAATCAATAATTTCTGGCTTTTCACCTATAAAACTTTAATGATTCATGGTTTATGTTTATTAACAGACATTTTCATTTGAGTAGTGCAAGTTTCATTATATCGACACATAGGTATAAATGCTTGTTTTGTTTCTTCTTTCTTCTCGCAATGTTGAGCACATAATCAGATAGTGTTATCATGTAAATATGTTTAACATTTTAGATTCGTGCACAAAGGGGTCACAACTTGTTAATTCCATGTGGGCTTGATTTTTGATTTTAGTTGTTCTACTGTTTTTTCTTAACATGAGGATGATGGTGAAAAACAGAACACACCATTCCAGAAGTATTTAAACTCACTTTTTAGAATAATCATACCCATATCTATTCCATCCATTTATCAACATCATACCCATAATGAATTCTTTACACAAGCCAAACAACACCTTAGACTTTTATTGAAAATCATCATACCATATTTGTATATTGCACTAGAAACTATGACTCCGTCCCAACATACCTTGTCACAGACAATGTGTACTTACTTGTTGATGGTCTTTGTCATGGATGCTTTGTTAATTAGCTGCTCAGAACTAATTCCTGGAGTATGAATGTCTTTCTTTCTTACTGTTGAAAGTGTCTTTAATTATTCTGGGGTGTGATTGCAAGTTTCATTTTCATTGTGCCTTATAAGCAGTTAATTCATACATGGATTGCACCATTCTCATTTTTGTTCTCTTCTCATTGCTCTTCTTTATTGGTAGGTTTTCACTCGTTTGAAAGCTAAAGGTCTCATTTTTCCTTCAAACATAAAGTATCTTTATTGGTCTGGTCCTAATGAAGATGAAGATGAAGATGAAGATGATGAATATGGAGATGGAGATGAAGATGAAGATGATGCATATGGAGATGGAGATGAAGATGAAGATGATGAATATGGAGATGAAGATGAAGATCAAGAAGATGAAGATGAAGATCAAGATCAATATCAAGATGAAGACGAAAACGAAGACTAACCTATACTCATTTTATTCGGTTATTAGTGGTTTTGTTTGTCTTTTGGTGAGAGATTACTTATTTACCATTGTATCCGTAGTGGAATGATTGTGGTGCAGAGGTCAAACTAAATGGAATTAAAATCCAACATTTTTATTATTTGTAGCTCAACATTCTCGACACTTATTGCTTAGGAATTATAGTGCTTATACTGTTTAAAGTGGTTACATGTTTGTATAAAAAGCGAATAGGTATGGACTAAGATGCAATGCAAAACAGTAGTTACTTTGACTCTTAAAAGTCAATGATAAAGAAAAGCAATAAATCAGAAGTCATCTCTTTATCCTCTTGACTTATCATTATGGCAGTTTTTGTCTAATCTATGTTCAAGGTCCATTTGCTAATGCATACTAGTTGCTCCTCAAACATACGTACTATAGTTGTGAAACTTTGTAAAGGATGTTCTAGTTATTGATTATGCTCCATTTCAGCCTTCTAGGTCCGCTTGGTCAACTAGTGGCCAAATGGTCTGGTTGGTATATTAGGTAACTGGTCAACACGTTAATATGAGTTTGGGTTGAAACATGTAAGTGAGTACAAGTCTTGTTAAACTTGGGTGGCTCAGGTTGGGCCACAAATACACGTATAGAGGATTAGTATAGTATAGATCAATTTTTTTCCCTCGTACATGTTTGTGTATGGAACATACATAAAAATACTACGGATTCTTGACATGCAAAATAGTGCCAGCAGTTCGCTTGTGGGATTTTTTAGTCCTATGCTGAAATTAGAATGGATGTTTTTCTTGTTGCTATAGTTAGTTGATTAGGGGTTAGGAATATTCATTGTTATTATAGTTTTCTGGGTGATATTATATAAAATACTTTTTAGTTTTTCTGAGAGGCTTTTGTTGGTTGTTACATATCAATCTTTAACAAGCACTGGCGGCTAGGGGTGTTATCGGGTCGGGTTATCAGGTTTATCGGGTCGGGTTGAGTCGGATTTTGATTTTTTGAAAAGTGACCCGCAACCCGACCCGACCCGACAAGAAATCGGGTTATCAGGTTCGGGTGTTTATTGGGTCGGGTTAAGTCGGGTCGGGTGATTCAGGTTGTCGGGTTATAGATAAATACATCTCTATGTAAATAAATTTGTAGATACAAAGCTTATATACTTTTCTAATAAAATACCAACTTATATATACTCATGCTCAACAGAATAATTATTTGTAACATGAATATTGTTCTTTGAAAACATGGAAATTCATGTTTTTAAGCACATCAAAATCTCGTGATTGGGTTACTGCATACGATATACAACTAAATTTTGTTACCAATTATATTTGATGGTCTTTGGGTAACAGTTACTCGTATTTGATGTCAACAAGTATTCATGAACATACTACGACCATATCAGTTAAATTCATGTACATCATAATAGTATTTCAATTATTGAAGAAATGTTTCTGTAGTACTAACAACGTTAGAGAAAATGTTACTGTACTACTAACATATATAATTAATCATGTTGTTTTACTACTGACATAAAGTTATACCATATGTATTATATTTGTTGCGTAAAGATTAATTGGCTCAAGATTTTATTTAAGAAAGAAATAAGTATCATTTCGGGTCTTATCGGGTTGACCTGATAACCCGATAAGAAAAATATTTCAACCCTAACCCGACCCAATAACACTATCGGGTTATCGAGTTCGGGTCAAACAAACCCGACTAGTTTTATTAACCCGATTAACCCGACCCGATTAGGCCTTATCGGGTTCGGGTTGGGTCAACCCGACCCTACTGACACCCCTACTGGCGGGGACTAAGCAACATCATTTGTTGATTAAACACTAATAGGGTCAGTTTAGTCAAACCAGAGTACACAGAGCATTCTTCTATATAGCATGGTTCGTAATGCGCTACATTATAAAGTAGTTACATTTGACTAGTTAATGTACATGTGTTTGTGCCAACCAGTTTAGGTTTTAAAAGGTGTTTCATGTTTGTGATGATTTGTGTGATTCGTGTATGAATCAATGTACAAGAATGGGTAAAACAAGAAGTACTAAAATGTAAATTGCATTAAGATACTACAAATGTTGTTATATGTTTTCGATGTAGAAAACATATTTATAGTTTTCAACGTTATTAATAGACAGCTTATTCCATCATCTAACCATTGTGACTATTGATGGATAATCGCAGTAACTAACTATCATAACTGCCATCATATGGGCTGTTTGGATTAACCAAGGTTGACCCATATGCAGGCTTAATATTCGACCCATAAACAAATACATAACCATGTCTTTAACATTAGTACTTAAGTAAATAATTAAACTAAAGTCTCACTTGATCTTAACACAATTAGAGGCTAACATTCTCCTCCTTAATTGTTTAAGGTCAAGTGTCTTCTGAGTTGATCTTTGCTGACTTTATTCAAGCAATGACATCAAAGTCATTGCTGTCTTGGCTGCTTTCATGTCCTTCTTCATCATCACTGTCTAGTCTAACACCAAACTTGTTTGATCCATCTTCATGTGCTCCATCCTTCACTGTGCTTTCCTTCTGGCATGGTGGGTCCTTGGCCTCTTTTCTTCTGCTAGTTTCACCCACTTCTTCTTGCTTTTCACCCCAAGGAACTTGTGCAGTTTCATGGTATATCACAATGAGATCAATAAAATTTCTATAACAGACTCTAACTGTATCACCATCTTTAGTGTCTAGACCTTGCAACTGTGCTATCACTCCCCATTTGTCACCTATAGTAACTGAGAAATATCCTCCTAATCCTTCAACAACCTTATGTAAACACAACAAATTCATCTCCACATCCCTTACAACTGGTGGAATGGTATCTAATGCATCATAGTTCAGATGCACAAGATAGAACCATTTTACTAATTCTATAAATCTTTTACTGAACACCTCCCAGTTCTTGTATAACAACTCATCATTCTTCAATAAATTCATAAATGAAATGTACCTTGAGAAGGAGTTTACTTTCAAAGCATAGAGGGTACCATTATGAATGATGTACTCATCATCAATATAGTCTTGAGTCTCTTGCCTGTTCCAATCTAATTCTTCTAAGTCTCTTATCAAAGAGCACTCATCTGTAGGGTCCATCTTCTCAAACTGATCTTCCAAGAATTGGTTGTGTTCATACACAACCTCTTTTATCCCAACCTGTCTTTCTTCTCTGCTTGGTGCCTGTTCTTAACCAACTTGATCATGAACCATGTAGTAGATACTACACAGATCATCATTGATCTCTACCCTATACCCTTGTGATTTTAACAATTCTAAACTAAGCATATTGAATGATACTTCAGGAGTATACTGCACATACCTAATCACAACACTGTCTTCATTTGTTCTAACTGTTATATCACCAATCCCATAGGAAAAAATAAATTTCCTTTCATTTTCCTCTTTTCCTATCATCTTAAACTTGTAGTCAATCTCATTAAACAGAGCTCTTCTAGGACACATATGGAACTTGTAAAGTTTGCTTGCATACCAGATTTCATTCCAAGTATTTGAGTTTGTACCTTTTATCATATAATCTGCAGTGATGAAAACTTTCTCTAGATATTTTTTCTCTTCTGTTATGACCCTTCTTGTGATGTCATTTTCTTGTTCTAATTCCATAGCAGCAAGTTTCTTCCTATCTTCACATGCCCAGAATGCATGTCCCTTTTCCTTGCAGATATAACACTTGGATTTCTTGTCCCCTTTTGTGCCCATGACCTCTCTCTTTAATTTCTTCAAGCCATCTTCTTTCTTTGTGGTATTGAATTCTTCATTCTCCAAGACAATTTGTGCCAATATCTCTTTTCCCTTTGGTGAAATACTTTTCTTTCTTTTTGTATTCCACTGGTTCAATCTCTTGTGTGTTTCTCTCAAGAGCTATCTTCCAGTTTAAAAACCAGAAGTTGGCCTTTCCCATGGATGAGAGCCAGAGCTCTGATACCAATTGTACACAGGTTTGTGGCCAACCAGTTTAGGTTTCAAAAGGTGTTTCATGTTTGTGATGATTTGTGTGATTATGTGTATGAATTGAATGTAACAATAATGGGTAAAAACAAGAAGTACTAAAACAGAAATTTCATTAAGATACTACAAATGTTGTTATATGTTTTCTTATGTAGAAAACATATTTATAGTTTTCTAAACATCACCAATAGACAGTTATTCCATCATCTAACCATTGTGACTTTTGATGGACAACTGCCTGTAACTAACTATCATAACTGCCATCATATGGGCTGTTTGGATTAACCAAGGTTGACCCATATGCAGGCTTAATATTCGAACCATAAACAAATACATAACCATGTATTTAACATAAGTACTTAAGTAAATAATTGAACTAAAGTCTCACTTGATCTTAACACAATTAGAGGCTAACAGTTAACATTGTGGAAAACTAGAAGGGGGTTGAATAGTTTTACCAATTTAAAACTTCCTTTTAAATATTTAGATCGACTTATGTCAATCTATTTGGTTGTTTATGTTGGACGTTGATAGATAGATATATAAACGTGTAATGAAAGATAAAGAGTAAGAAGCACATCACCACGACACAAGTATTTATAGTGGTTCGGCCACAAGGACACCTTCCTTGCCCTACTCCACCCCCGAGTCACCTACTCGAGAGTTCGTAAGCACTACACCAACTCCTTATGGCGGAGAAGCCTTCACAACGCCGCTTAAAATTTTTCCAAGACAAAGCTAAATACCGAGTTCCTTCACACCAAGGCGAACCACACCTAACACAACGCCGCCTACCCTTTATACGGTGCTAGGCTAACCACCGAGTTCTTTCACACCAAGGAGAACTAATCCTATCACAACGCCGCTTACCCTTTATTAGGTACTAGGCTAAGCACCTAGTTCCATTACTATGGAGGAACTACTACCCTTCACAACACAACACCTAATATCAAGGAGATCCACCTTGTTACAACACCATCAAGGATATCACCATCCTTGAAATAAACAAATACTTATATGTATAACGATGCACCTCATCGATTATATGACCTAGGCATTCTTCCCAAATGCGACTTGATTTGATTCTTCGGCATCCTTCACTAATGCCTTTGACACAACGCTGGCACCCTTCACTAATGCCTTCGCTTTGACACCTTTAGCATTCTTCACTAATGCTTTGACACGGATGATGAGCACCTTCACTAATGCTTTCATCTTGACACTTTCGGCATTCTTCACTAATTCCTTCAACCCAACATCTATGGAGAAAGGAAGAACTATCAAAAAGAGAACCTTAGTTGTCTTGATGATGACGGCATGGCAACTCATGGACTTGAGCTTGCTCGTCTTCAAGAAGTGGTGATCTTGCCTTTAAGAGGAACCTAGAAGATCACACAAAACAAAAGACAAACTACATAGATCACTGGATCCGAGGTTAGAGGTTATAATACTTGGGAAGTATGTGTGTAAAGTGGTAAGTAGAAAGGAAGAATGGCTCTCATTTATAGAGAAAATTTCATCGTTCTCGGATCCTACGGATCCGCTAAGACAAAGCCGTGGATCCGTGGAACGCCCTCTTGCCCATGGGTATTTTTGGTTATGGGTCATGGGTTATGGGTCGATCCATGGTTTTCTTTCTAGATACAATGTATCTTAAGGATACAATGAACTTGGTTAAGTGGTATATATAAAACCATGGGTTATGGGTCAATACCATTTGCTAGTTTTTGCCCATTTTAGTATATACATGTTTTTACCCATTTTAGTATACTTAGTTTTAAGTATATGCTAACCCAATATGTAAACACTAGTTGTTGTACATATGTATCTAAATCATAAAATCACTTATACTTGTTTTAGTGTTTTATGTGAAAACGTAAGTGTGTTAGGAAACTATTAACTCAAACTATTTACGTATTCTATTTGTTTCGTTAAAATGATTTTACGTTTGTTATCGACAAAACATTAGAAGATCGTAAAATATAAATAAACATTTTTACGGATTATTTGTATTAACAAACATGTTTTATCTCATTAGTTTGAAAGCTTTCTTGTCATAGCACATTCCTGTCTCGGTCTCATTACTTTTTGTTGGTAGATCGTCTCTCTTTCGTAAACCTGAAGGTTTCGTTTCCCAACAAAAATTGATGTTACCCGATACATCACCTCCGTAATTTGGTGATGATTCATGTGAGAGGTCGGTGATCGTTATTATATCGTGTCGCTTTTGTTTTCAATTCGTGAAAGATTACTTTCTTACTTTTGTATGCCCAATGAGTGTCATGGGTCACTTGAGATGCAATTGACTTTTCACTTTAAATATCAATCTATAACTTTAAATATGAATCTTGTGGACGCTTTTTCTTTCATACTCATGTTCCTTTTGGTCTTTGAGGTGTAATTGCAAGTTCCATTTTCGCTTGCCTTGAAAATAATTTCATACATGCATTGCATTGTTCTCATTTTCATTATCTTTTATTAATTTTTGTTGGCGTGCTCTTGTCGGTTTAAAAGCTAAAAGTTTCATATGTCCATCGAACTTTAAATTTTGAGAAGAGATAGATTCAAACTCAAGCGGAGACCGGAAAGAGTTGCTTGATCATGGGTACTAAAGTTTGTGAAGTTAGCCGATGGATGACACTTTGATTTCATGGTTAGGCTAGACATAGTTTATGCATTCCAAATGTATTTAAAGAACCATTTGGTTTTAGTAGATTATGTATCCTATTTTTAACCGTGAAACACTAATTTTAGGCAGTCTGGTATGAACTTGTTATCAACTATACAAACACTTAGACTATTGAATGCTCCCTATTTGATTTGTATTTCTCCACTTTTTTGCTTTGTGGGTATATCACGTTGATTACTGAAACATGACACTGAAATGCTTTTATGCTTGATGTTTGAGTGATAAGATGATGGATGTTGATGGTGGTATTGTTGACTGTAGTTGCATATAAGACTTCATGGCTGCATGATTTGTAGGGTAGCATTACCATATAATCGGCTGTTTGAACATGATTAGTCAAAATCATATTTTAAGCATGAATAATCATATTGTAAGCTTGGATAACTATACATGATGTTGGAACAAAAATTAAGTATATAATCATCATTTTTTACCGGATAATCATATGATTACACTTGCATATTATATGATTATCACATTGAGCTTAATGATTGGTTCAGTGCTTGCTTAAGCTTCATTGGGCCTTTAGGGATCTAATTGGATTTCCGGAGTCAATCATTATAGTAGTCTATTTTGGGTTTCATTGTGATGCTTCACCAAAGGATACAAAGTTCCTTTTGGCAGTTATACACATAACTAGGGTGAAAAGATATCTTTTTTCAAAGTTTATACCGGTAGTGTAACTTAGATGGTAGTTAGGATAAACATTTATAAAAAAAGCAGGTTGTTACCGGATTGCTTACTTATTGATATCATCTCTGCAAGAGAAACAATCAGACTTAAAGAAACTATGGACAAATTAAAAGAAAAAGATCATATAAGTTTGTTACCAGATTGCTTTACTTATTGATATCATCTCTCGATTATCTAAGACAAAAGAAGCTATCAAAACAGGTACACTCTCCAAACAATGGCAACATTTTTGGCCTTATGTTTCTAATCTCATTTTTATATTTTATATGTCATTTTGGGATTGGAATGATCAACGCTTCTCCGATATCGTTTCGTCTATCGACAATACCCTAACTTAGTGCTGCCAATTTAACCCAAATTCAAACTGTGTATCCCTTATGATA
The DNA here is from genome assembly GCA_022545495.1 of Chrysanthemum lavandulifolium. Classification (NCBI taxonomy): domain Eukaryota; kingdom Viridiplantae; phylum Streptophyta; class Magnoliopsida; order Asterales; family Asteraceae; genus Chrysanthemum; species Chrysanthemum lavandulifolium. The sequence continues at coordinate 23,688,658 of CM040243.1, forward strand.
TTTATTGGGTTAATCCCAATCTGCTGAACCAAAGCAGTTATAAAGTTAGTTAAGAAACGGTTATATGGCATGTAACATGAAGGGACATGTCTATTGATTCAAACGAACCAACATACCCTTTCAAATCGTGCCTTTTCATTTCGTTTATATAGTTAGAACATGTAAACAAACAAGATGATGACATATTTATAAAAAGCATTTATATTTAGTAAAGTTTCAAGCTTTATCTTGTGTTTTTGGTATATTGTGACTACGTTTAGATCACAGATCCGTAAAGAGGTCCAACAATTGGTATCAGAGCAGGTTTGGTTGTTTAACCAAATTATCGTATACCAAGTTTTTCTTTTCTGTTCTTGAATCAAAAGGAAACCATTTTTTCCCGTAAACGTTTTTTTGCGAAATCTAACGAACACACAAATCAAAGAAATCATCTTTGTGTGTTTTCTGAACCTTATCAAGAGAACCATTTCTGTCACCCAGGGATCATTCATGTTTTGTGATCAATCAACCGGCATCAGAAACTTTTTTCATCTCGTTTTTTTAGTTTTTCAAAAATCTGTCAAAAACATCAATCCGAAAAACAGAACCTAACCCAGAATCATAAGGTAAGATACGGTTGCAAAACCAGTATACAATTGATTCAAAACCAAAAAAATCATAACAACAGATAACACAAAGTCATCAAAAAGGGCAGAAATCATATCAATTCAAAAACAAGGAACAAACACACCTGTTTTTGAAGAACCAAGATCCAAACCCTTAATTGAATCACCCATTGATTCAATTTATCAAAAAAGGCCCAAATTATACACGGTTCAGAAAATACCTAAAACTGAAGAAACCCTAGTTTCGCATCAAAAGGATTCCAAGCGTTCAAGAAGAACACACCAACCATGGAGTAGAAGAGGTTAATCAAGCCACTCAATCGGTGGTCAACCATCAGGAAATACAGAATACGGGTCTAAGTCTCAAGAGAAAAAAGAGACGCGTTTCATCTCAGAAGAAAGGAGAGAGAGGCGCAGAAATATTAAGGGCATCACAAGAGGAACCAATTTTTAGGGCTACGGGTATTTTAACCCACCAGGTTCCAAAAGAATCAAATCAAACCCTCCACTTTATATTTTTTCTTATATAATCTACTAGTAATTTTGATATTATATAAGATTCAGTGTTGCAAAAAAAGGCCTACAAGGCCGATTAATCACCGTTTAGGTGTTATCAATATCAACCTTGCCGATTTGTGTAAATCGGTCAAACAAATCGGTCAACTGTGGTCAAGATGCCAATGATGGTCAAACTTGCCAAAACTTGCAAAGCTCACTGAAAATGCCCAAAATTCATCGTAAACTATTTGTAATCACCTATAGTCACTTTTATATCTATTACAAGATGTTCTTTAAGGAAAATCCTGCCGGGAATACCCAAACTCCCCGGAAATACCCAAAACTTGCTAGAAATTCCAATCCGATTAATCACCAATTCACGATTTATGCAACCTTGAACACATGTAATCACTTATAGTTGCTGTTTATATCTATATCACGATGTTTTTTAAGGAAAATCTTGTAGTGAATATCCGAAACTCGCTGAAAATACCCAAAACATGCCAAAAATACCAATCCGATTAATCCCCGATTAATCCCGCCTAGACCGTTTACAAGCTACAAGGAGGTCGACCGCCCGACTACCGATTTGCGGTTTTTGCAACCTTGATAAGATTATAGGAAAAAGTTACCTCTTAATTTTTAAGTTAGTACTTTTTTCAAGGTTTTTAGAAATATAATAACTTAGTGTCTACATCGCTTATTATATTATTGGGAATAACTTAAGGAGTAATTAACCTTATGATTATTCATTTGAGTATATAATATCTCCTAGGATAATGTCCGATGATAAACCCTCGAATTACTCATTATGGGCAATTCACTCATCATTTTAGGTCAAAGCAATCAAGAAAGATAAAATCGCTATCTAAACATTTAAAAACACTCGAAAATGCATCAAAATAAGCCATATTTCGAAAATATCCCAAAATTGTGTTTTATATGTTTCATGGATGCAAAATGTTTAAAATCTCGATCGATGAAAACGAACAAAGTTTGCATAATTGGCGCAAAACATTAAAACAGGTGCCCCGAAAATATCTCTTTCAAAAAATTGAGTTTGAAATACCCCCCTTTCAAAAATTGATGTAAATAGCACGTAATTTAAAAGAAAAGTCACCAAAGGTCCTTTTGAAATCATAAGTTATCATAATTAGTCCTTTGGTGAAATATTTCAAAAGTTTGAGAAATTACTTTAATCCTTGGATTTTTAAATTTGTCAAGTTTAGTCCTTGAATTTCACAAAATGGCAAATTTGGTCCCTTGGTTTATTTGAGATTCACAAGAAAGGCCCTTGGAATACTTTGCGAAATTACATGAATGGTCCTTGGATTTTCGGATGTTACACATTTGGTCCCTAAATGTTAAATGGGTTTCACTAATAATCCTAAGTCCAATTACTACCATAGGCCCAAAATCCTTATTCCAACCAAGGCCCAAAACACAAATAACCAACCCAACCCAAGTCAACGGTCAACTAACCTAGACCGGTCAAATAAATAAACCCACCCACACCCTCGTCTTCTCCATTTTCTTCCCGCCCAAAACAAACACACACGTAACACAAGAAGAAAAAATAATAAAAATGTTTTACCTGTGCCCTTGTTCCTCCACTTCACAATACCCAAGCCCTAGCTTTTACCCGTAAACATCACAACTCCCAAACCCACTAATCCTTTCCCTCCCCTTTTTCCACTGCCACCATGGCAATCCATGGGCATAAAGCCTCAACCAAGGGCTCAGATTCACTCCCATCTTGTACCTACCAATTGGATGGTTTGGATTGACTTCAAGGAAGCACAAAGTGGAACCTTGGTGCCCGCCTCACGGAAGAAACACATCAAGAGAAGAAGCTCAAGAGTTGAAGACTTAGTTTAGTAGTATAAATAGGAGCTAATGTAAGCCAAGAAAAGGCACCCTAGTTTTAGAAAAAAATTAGCTTTAATGTTTTTTTAGATTCATTGTAATTTTTATTTGAGTTAATGAAAAGTTTCCTTGAATTTAATCTTTGAAATTCTAGCTATTGTTTACTTAAGTTGTTTGTGATTATCTCATCACAAAAAGAAAAAGATGGGGTCAAAATCTTTGAAAAGGTGTGTTTGGAATTGATTCGGTTGTGGCTCAAAATAGGTCTTACCCACTTTGACTTTACAAGTCAAAGTGGTTTTGAGTTTTCAAATTAGTTTAGTAAGTTTTAAGTTGATTAAAAGTTCTTTGGGTAAGTTTTGAAAAGAAAAAAAAGAAAGGGATTTGTTGTCTTAAAATTTGAGCGAGCAGTGAGGGCTTGAGTCATTGCTCATGTGTGAAATTTATGGCTCAATGGGTGTCCAAAACTTGTGAATCTTGTTTTTCCTTAATCTTCATAAACTCAACTTAGCTTCTATCAAGTTTGTATACACCTCTGATCTCTTTAGCTTAGTTCAAAATGGTTTCCAAATCTATCCCATTTAAGTGTACCAGCAGTCAAAATAGTTAAAAAGCCAAGCTGATCTCAGCTTATTTCCAAGCTTTAAACAACTTATCCATGGGTCCCACTTTGCTTTTCTTAAATCTCTACCACCCTAACTTTGTTTTGCGGTTTCACCTTTCTTGGAAGCTTATTGTTCGCTTAGAAATAAGCTCTTAACAGCCCCCAAGGTCGTTTGGATCTGCAATGCATGATCACCAACACAGTCACCGATCTTTGCTTAACTTTGTTTGTGAAGCGCTTATTAGGTCTACTCTAGTCTAGTTAGGTTAGTATAAGCTGGTTAGTCTAGATTTGTAAACAATAGCTTGCTTTAGTTTCCTTTAGTGCTTATTTAGAGTAGGCTTAATGATTTTCTTTTTTAGGCTACCTTAGTGTTAAGATTCCTAGTTCCTTTTGCCAACCGCTTATTCCATTTCTAGGCTTAGTTTCTTTTGTAATTCAACTTATTCTAGCTGTAGTTATTGAGTTGTGGCTCACTATTATAAGCAAGTATTTGACATGATGCTTAAAAGCGAAAAGAGTGTTTGGTTGTTAATCATCATAAGGGTGTGTTTGTTTCGTCAATGTGGACAATAAGTCATTCCCACGACTTATTGGTACCTTTTCATAAGTCAAGTTTTACAAAATGTCTTTGTTTTGATCCTACAAACAAGTTTCCAAAAGAAAATCAACAAAAAGGGTGTGTTTGGTTTTAAATCACAAAGAAGCATAGTTGATTTGTTTGTCTTAGTTCTTTGTTGGAATAAGCGGTTTTAATCGCTTATTTCAAGCTTTTCGAAAAGTCATCTTTATAAAAACCTTCATTTCATTAAGCTTCTCTAGTTTCAAAAGTAAAAGTTGAAAAAAATTGTTTGCAAAAGGGTACCAAGGGGATTCGAACCCTGGTCCCTAAGTACACGACCTCAACACCACACGCTTAACCATCTGGCCTTGGGACTTTATTGGTTATCCTTTGCATCACTTAATACATAAAGGTACTTGGGCAGTTTTGCTAATAAGCCATTCTTGGCTTATTTCGTGCTTATTTTACAAAGCACCACCTCGTTTTTTTAATTTTCTCATAATCAGTATTTCATTAAGTACTTTTAGTGAAAATTTCAGATTTTTCTTAATTAGTTCACTATTTTTAATCAATTAATTAGTGTTAAATCGTTTTAATTGTAGAAATTAATTTAAAAGTCAAAAAATATTCCGCTTTTTCCTAAAATCATTTTTAGTCAAATATATCGTAGGAAAATTGGTTTCACACCGTAGCCCTTAAATTTCAAAACTTTTACGCTTATGGCTCGGGTTGTTTTACCGCTTTTACGTTTTGCATTTTAGCACCCTAGGACTTAGTGTAATTTAGTTTTATCATTCCTTAGGTTTAGTGATAGTTTAATTTTAGTTTATTAGGGTTCCTTGCCTTAATTACTTCCCGCTCATTAAATTGTAGAATACGTAATCAAATCCAAATCATTATAAACCAAATCAAGTCCATAATCACGAAACTCAACGAATCCTTCCATTCACACCTCGTTGGGACACGACCGGAAATCACTTTTCGGTATCACTTTATCACACCCGTGAGGTTTGGCACGTTGACCTTTTTCCTAAAGGGTTAATTTGTCGAATTTTACGGTTATTTTGATATACGTTGATATTTGTGTTTTCACACACGAATCAAATTTTGGCGCCGTTGCCGAGGAGGTGTGTTGCGACAATATCGTGAAGTTTTGCGATTAGTGACTTGAAGAACCTTCCTCGTGAAGTAATTGTTTTTATAAAAATACAAAAATACAAAAATATTTTTCTTTTCTTTGTATATATATGTAAAGATTAAAAATACAAAAGATTTTCCTTGTTGTTTTAAATAAATAGAAGACACAATCAATATAACATTCTTAATCGAGGTGTTATCATTATAAGTTCCCGAACAAAAGATTTAAAACTTGCCTTTGTGTCGCTCGTGTTTTGGTTTATTTCTATCGGTTTAACAAACTAAAAGAGGGTAAAGGACGGCCGACATTAAATTGCGGTGAAAAGAGACGGGTTTTAATAAGCTTCACGACGACTGCTTTCTCCGCTCCTTTGTGCGTTCTACTTATAGAAGTGATCATTTCACGTGGGATTATTGGTTTAAGTTCACCGTTGTTTTGCCTCGGTCTTGTTTTAATTGAAAGTATTGTTTTTGAAGTGCATGCGCACTCGCTCTCAAGCTCGTAGACGAACGTAACCAAGCAAACGTATGCCGAGATACGTGCCGTGGAACAAATCACAATGACACATAACCTAGGAACGGACCTCAAGTCCAACAACGGGCCACAAAATCAAGCTCCCGATCTCCGAACGATGGAGGAGCTTTGTCAACCCACGATGGATGGACGGGCGGTCCAATTGCCCGGTCAACATCGAGGCCACGGATTTTGGACTTAAGCATCATATGATTCAACAAGTCCGAGTTTTGCCAATTTCACGGATCACGGGTGACGATGCCAACAAGCATCTCGACAAATTTCTCACCGTCACCCAAAGTATGAAGCAAAATGGGGTCACCGATGACGCCTTCGCTTATACCTCTTTCCATATTCCTTGACGCTTCATGCCACCGCATGGTTTGATCGTCTTCCCAAGAACTCAATCCATATTTTCGATGAAATGGTCTCCAAATTCTTGGCGAAATATTTTCCACCGTCGATGGTGACGAAACTACGGAATGAAATCGTAATTTTCGCAAAGATCCCGATGAGTCCTTATTTGAGGCATGGGAACGCTATAAGCTTTCAATTGATCGATGTCCAAACCACAACATGTTGCTTGTCACCCAAATAGATACGTTCTATAACGGGTTAACATTGAGACATCGTGACACGATTAATGCTGCTGCCGGTGGTACCTTTATGAAAAGGCGACCCGAAGAGTGTTATGATCTCATTGAAAACATGACTGCCCACCACAATTATTGGGATTCCTCAGCCGAGAGGAGTGAGTCAAGGAGATCTACCACCCTTCCATCTTCGGAATTCACGACTCTAACCAAAAAGATTGAAGAAATATCCACTGCCGTGCTTAAATTGAGTCACAATAATAACAATCAACAAGTGAATGTCGTAAACAAGAGTTGTGAAACTTGTGGTGGTCCACATCCTTATTTTGAGTGTCCACCTCCGTGGCTTCACTCAAGAGAGCGTTTATGCCGCTCGGTTCCTACAATACGGAGGTAATTCCTACCAACCGCAAGGGGCGAAACCTTCTCACTATCGCTCTAACAATTTCCTTGGACCACCGGGTTTAATCAAAATTAGAACAATCAAAATGTGCAAAATAGAAATAATCGGTTCAATCAAAATCGAGCGAATCGAATTTTCAAAATCAAAATCAAGGTTTTCAAAATCAAGGAAATTTCAATCAAAACCGATTCCAAGCTCCTCAACAAAATGTGCATGCCCAACCTCCTCAAGCTTCCATTGACATTGCTAATTACATCAAAAGCAATGAAGCTAAGATGGTGTCCATGCAAAATCAAATTACCACTTTGAAGAATGATTTCACTTCCGAGCTTAGAACTACTAGTAACAAGATTGATCAATCTCATAGCAAGATTGAAAGCATGATTGCTAGTCTCATGAGTCAAAAGAATCAACCTTCAACTTCGGGTGCCCTTCCAAGTAATACCATTCCCAACCCAAAAGGTGAATTGAATGCTATTGCCACCCGAAGTGGTAAGTCTTATGAGGGACCCTCGATGCCTAATCCTTCTCCGGTAAGGGATGTGGAACGAGATACCGAGGTATCAAAGGACAAGGTGCATAACTCAAGCCCACGAAGTACCGCACAAGTCCAACCTCCGGTGGTCTTACCTCCAATTCGGAACCCGTTGTTCGATGACCATTCCTAAGCCTTCACTTCCTTATCCTTCAAGGCTTAATGACCAAAAACTCCGTGATAAAACTAGTCAACAAATGGAGAAGCTTGTCCAAATCTTTCAAGATTTGCACTTCGAGATTAGTTTCATGGACGCCTTCTTCTAATGCCAAAGTTCGGTCCAACAATCAAGAATTTGTTGAATAACAAAGAAAAGATTTCGAAATGGCTAAAACTTCTTTGAACGAAAATTGTTCGCGGTTATCCTTAAAAGCTTCCGAAAAGTTAGGAGACCCCGGAAAATTTCTCATCCCATGTGATTTTCAAGGCATAGTTCAATGCTCCGCCTTGGCCGATCTTGGCGCTAGCATTAACTTGATGCCACACTCCATGTGGAAAAAGCTTTCATTACCTCCGCTAACACCTACATGTATGATCCTCGAGCTTGCGGACCGTACAAGTTCTCGTCCGCTAGGAATAGCCGAGGATGTATTTGTTAAAGTAGGCAAGTTTCATTTCCCCGCCGACTTTGTTGTTGTCGAATTTGATGCCGATCCCCGAGTACCCCTCATCCTTGGGAGGTGCTTCTTAAAAACGGGTCGGGCATTGATCGATGTTGATGAAGGGGAAATCACTTTGAGGGTGAACAAGGAAGCCGTTACTTTCAATCTCAATCAAGTTACGAAATACTCCCCCAATTATGAAGACAATTCTGTCAACAAAATCGATGTCCTTGACATTGTGTCGGAGGAGTATTCTCAAGAAATTCTTGGATTCTCGAGTGGCGGTCCCACTTCGGTTGATCCTATTGTTGCTCTCTTCCCTCCCTCACTCCGCTTGAGGAAGTGACTTTATTTTGGAGGAGATAGAAGCATACTTGGCTAGTGATTCATTCCATGGGAAATAGATCACGCCCCATCGACATTGAGGAGATATACTTCTCATCGAGAGGTTGCTCAATGAAGATCCTTCATCTCCCTCCTCAAGAACTTCATAAAGAGGAAATCAAAACGATTGAAAAATCTAATGATCCTCCCGAGGTCGAACTTAAGGACTTACCACCTCATCTCGAGTATGCATTTTTGGAAGGTGACAATAAATCACCCGTCATCATTGCTAAAGACTTGAGTGAGGATGAAAAATCCGCCCTTATAAAGGTTTTGAAGTCACACAAGCGAGCCATCGCTTGGAACCTTTCCGACATCAAGGGTATTGACCCGAGATTTTGCACTCACAAAATTCTCATGGAAGATGACTTCAAACCGGCGGTTCAACACCAAAGAAGGGTGAATCCTAAAATTCATGAGGTTATCAAAGCGAAGTCATAAAACTTCTCGATGCCGGATTGATTTACCCTATCTCGGATAGTCCTTGGGTTAGCCCCGTTCATTGTGTGCCTAAAAAAGGTGGCATCACCGTTGTTGAAAATGATGAAAACGAGTTGATTCCTACTCGATTGGTTACGGGTTGGCGTGTTTGCATTGACTATCGAAAGTTAAATGAAGCCACCCATAAAGACCACTTTCCATTACCCTTCATGGATCAAATGCTTGAGAGATTAGCGGGAAACGAATACTATTGTTTTCTCGATGGTTTCTCGGGTTACTTCCAAATTCCCATTGACCCACAAGATCAAGAAAAGACCACATTCACATGTCCTTATGGAACATTTGCTTACCGACGCATGCCTTTTGGCTTGTGTAATGCTCGACGCTCCAAAGGTGTATGATGGCCATTTTCCATGACATGATCGAAAAGACTATGGAAGTCTTTATGGATGATTTTTCGGTCTTTGGGGATTCTTTTCAAACTTGTCTCTCCCATTTGGACAAGATGCTTGAACTTTGTGAAAACACGAATCTTAGTCTAAATTGGGAGAAATGTCACTTCATGGTTAAGGAAGGAATTGTCCTTGGCCATAAGATTTCTAAGAGTGGGATTGAGGTTGACAAGGCTAAAGTCGATGTCATTTCAAAATTACCTCCTCCCACAACCGTCAAAGGAGTTAGAAGTTTCCTTGGTCATGCCGGATTCTATCGTCGTTTCATTCAAGACTTTTCGAAGATATCCCGGCCTATGACCCGACTTCTTGAGAAAGACACTCCTTTCATCTTCTCTAGTGAGTGCGTTGAAGCTTTTCAAATTCTTAAGAAGAAGCTCACGGAAGCACCAATTCTAGTTGCCCCCGATTGGGAATTACCATTTGAGCTTATGTGCGATGCAAGCGATTTCGCCATAGGTGCCGTTTTGGGGCAACGAAAATCAAAACATTTCCAGCCTATACATTATGCTAGCAAAACTTTGACCGAAGCTCAAGCACATTACACTACGACGGAGAAAGAATTACTAGCCGTGGTGTATGCTTCGAGAAATTTCGCCATACTTGATCTTGTCCAAAAGCATAGTGTATACGGATCACTCGGCTCTCAAATATCTCTTTGCTAAGCAAGATGCAAAGCCGAGATTGTCTCGATGGGTTCTCCTCCTACAAGAATTTGATATCATTATCCGTGATAAAAAGGAGCGGAAAACCTAGCGGTTGATCATCTCTCGTCTTGAAAATCCACATCAAGGTGTGCTCGAGAAAAGGAAATAAATGAAACGCTTCCTCTCGAGACTCTTAATGTGGTATCTCATCATGAAAATTGAGTACCTCATGGTTTGCCGACTTTGCAAACTATCATGCGGGTAACTTTGTTGTGAAAGGATGTCGTCCCAACAAAAGAACAAATTTTTCAAAGATGTTAAGCATTATTTCGGGACGACCCTTCTTGTTTAAGGTTTGTGCGGATCAAGTCATCCGACGGTGTGTTCACGCCAAGAAGCGATGAAATTCTCAAGGCTTGTCATCATGGACCCACGGGGGGACATCATGGCCCTAACTACACCGCTAAAAAGGTGTTTGATTCCGGTTTCTATTGGCCCACGATTTACAAAGATGCCCATGACCTCGTCAAATCTTGCGACTCTTGCCAACGTCATAGCAACATCTCTAAAAGAGATGAAATGCCTCAAAATGCTATTCAAGTGTGCGAGATCTTTGACGTATGGGGCATCGACTTTATGGGTCCGTTCCCGTCTTCTCGAGGGAACAAGTATATACTAAATGGCGGTCGATTATTTGTCCAAATGGGTGGAAGCGAAAGCACCCCACCAACGACGCCCGAGTAGTTGTGAAGTTTTTAAGTCTCTCTTACCGCTTCGAACCCCGTGCCATCATTAGTGATCGCGCACGCACTTTGCAACGACCAATTCGCAAAAGTCATGCTTAAGCACGGTGTCACTCACCGCCTTTCTACCGCGTATCACCCCAAACTAGTGGGCAAGTGGAAGTTTCAATCGTGGTTTGAAAAGAATCTTGAGAGGACCGTAGGTGAAAACCGTGCCTCTTGGTCGGACAAACTTGAAGATGCACTTTGGGCCTTCCGTACCGCTTTCAAAACACCCATCGGGTGTACTCCTTACAAGCTTGTGTATGGAAAGGCGTGTCATCTCCCGATCGAGCTCGAGCACAAAGCCTATTGGGCCTTGAAGCATGCTAATTTTGACCTTAAGTCCGCGGGTGATCACCGGAAAGTTCAACTCAATGAATTAAATGAACTCCGTGATCAAGCCTACGAGAACTCGTTGATTTACAAAGAAAAGACAAAGAAGATCCATGACTCAAAGATTAAGAACCGCGTTTTCAACGTTGGTGATCGAGTCCTTCTTTTCAATTCTAGATTGAAAATCTTCTCGGGAAACTTAAGACCCGTTGGACCGGTCCATTCACCATTGCCAAAGTTTTTCCATATGGCACCGTCGAGTTATCTCAAACCGACGGACCAAACTTCAAGGTGAATGGACATAGATTGAAACATTACTTTGGAGGGGACATACCATCCTTGGTTGTCCCGGATCTACAAACTTTCCCCATGAACCAATGAATGCGGGGATCGAGTCAAGCTAGCGACTCGGTAATCAAAAACAGTAGCACACTATATGGGTTTTCACCCATATTTCTGATTTCTTTCTACTTTCTACCACCCTAGTGTGGGGAGTTGCCCATTGTTGTATAAAGGTTTTCAAAAAAAAAAAAAAAAAAAAAAAAATCCAAATAATGGCCATAGTATTTCCCTTTACGTTTCGGTTCCGCATAACCGCGGTACTTTGAATATTGAGGGCAATATTCATTTCTAGTGTGGGGAATTTCATGAATTTTATCATATGTTTACCACCCGTTCCCCATTTTGGCCAAATTTTTTTTGGAATAAGTGTTTTGCACTTATTTTGGTTATCGATCCGCCTTGTCTAATAAACAAAAGGATTGGCTAATCCAGAGCAAACGGCTCTTGGTAAAGATTTATCAAATCCGTTGACGGCTTGCAATTTGCCCAAAATTGTATGGTGTTCATTCACCATATCTTTAATTAGTGAAGAGTTGGCTAGCCCGCAAGTTTATGGCTTGTGGTAAAGGCGATTGGAAAACCATAATTGGTGATCGACTCACCAAAGATAATATTGACAATTTATCTAAGAGTTGGCTAGTCCGAGCAAACGGCTTCGTAAAGACAAATCAAAACCGTTGAAGTCGGTGGTTTGCCCAAAATCACATGGTTATCGGTGTACCATAGTTCTTACTTGAACTAAAACATTTGGCTACTCGTAAGTAATGGCTTTTGGTAAAGAGACTCAAATCCATTAAGTTTTCTCAAAAGATTGCTAGGGACTAGCAATGTTTTAGTGTGGGGATTTGATGAGTGCGTATTCACTCATCATTTTAGGTCAAATCTAAATTGCTAAACATTTAAAACACTCAAATGCATCAAAATATCGAAAATATCCCAAAATTGTGTTTTATATGTTTCGGATGCAAAATGTTTAAAATCGGATGAAAAACGAACAAAGTTTGCATAATTGGCGAGTTCAGGTCCCGTCTTTCAAAAATTGATGAAATAGTCCCCGAGCACGTAATTTAAAAAGAAAAGTCACCAAAGGTCCTTTTGAAATCATAAGTTATCATAATTAGTCCTTTGGTGAAATATTTCAAAAGTTTGAGAAATTACAGTTTTAATCCTTGGATTTTTAAATTTGTCAAGTTTAGTCCTTGGAATTTCAAAAAAATGACAGATTTGGTCCCTTGGTTTATTTGAGATTCACAAGAAAGGCCCTTGGAATACTTTGCAGAAATTACATGAATGGTCCTTGGATTTTCGGATGTTACACATTTGGTCCCTAAATGTTAAATGGGTTTCACTAATAATCCTAAGTCCAATTACTACCATAGGCCCAAAATCCTTATTCCAACCAAGGCCCAAACACAAATAATGTGACCCAACCAAGTCATACCCGGTCAACCCTTACCCCGACCGGTCAAATAAATAAACCCACCCACACCCTTCTTCTCCATTTTCTTCCCGCCCAAAATAAACACACACAGAACACAAGAAGAAAAAAATAATAAAAAATGTTTTACCTGTGCCCTTGTTCCCTCCACTTCACAATACCCAGAAGCCCTAGCTTTTACCCAGAAACATCACAACTCCCAAACCCACTAATCCTTTCCCTCCCCTTTTTCCACTGCCACCATGGCAATCCATGGGCATAAAGCCTCAACCAAGGGCTCAGATTCACTCCCATCTTGTACCTACCAATTGGATGGTTTGGATTGACTTCAAGGAAGCACAAAGTGGAACCTTGGCTGCCTGCCCTCACAGAAGAAACACATCAAGAGAAGAAGCTCAAGAGTTGAAGACTTAGTTTAGTAGTATAAATAGGAGCTAATGTAAGCCAAGAAAAGGCACCCCTAGTTTTTAGAAAAAAATTTAGCTTTAATGTTTTTTTTAGATTCTGTTGTAATTTTTATTTGAGTTAATGAAAAGTTTCCTTGAATTTAATCTTTTGAAATTCTAGCTATTGTTTACTTAAGTTGTTTGTGATTATCTCTTACTGTCAGAAAAGAAAAAAGATGGGGTCAAAATCTTTGAAAAGGTGTGTTTGGAATTGATTCAGTTGTGGCTCAAAACAGGTCTTACCCACTTTGACTTTACAAGTCAAAGTGGTTTTGAGTTTTCAAATTAGTTTAGTAAGTTTTAAGTTGATTAAAAGTTCTTTGGGTAAGTTTTGAAAAGAAAAAAAAAAGAAAGGGATTGCTGTCTTAAAATTTGAACAGAACAGTAGGCTTGAGCTGCTGTTCATGTGTGAAATTTATGGCTCAATGGGTGTCCAAAACTTGTGAATCTTGTTTTTCCTTAATCTTCATAAACTCAACTTAGCTTCTGTCAAGTTTGTATACACCTCTGATCTCTTTAGCTTAGTTCAAAATGGTTTCCAAATCTGTCCCATTTAAGTGTACCAAAGATCAAAATAGTTAAAAGCCAAGTCGATCTCACTTATTTCCAAGCTTTAAACGACTTATCCATGGGTCCCACTTTGCTTTTCTTAAATCTCTACCACCCTAACTTTGTTTTGCGTTTCACCTTTCTTGGAAGCTTATTGTTCGCTTAGAAATAAGCTCTTAACAGCCCCCAAGGTTGTTTGGATCTGCATTGCGATCGCACCAACACAGTCACCGATCTTTGCTTAACTTTGTTTGTGAAGCGCTTATTAGGTCTACTCTAGTCTAGTTAGGTTAGTATAAGCTGGTTAGTCTAGATTTGTAAACAATAGCTTGCTTTAGTTTCCTTTAGTGCTTATTTAGAGTAGGCTTAATGATTTTCTTTTTTAGGCTACCTTAGTGTTAAGATTCCTAGTTCACTGTTTTGCCAACTGCTTATTCCATTTCTAGGCTTAGTTTCTTTTGTAATTCAACTTATTCTAGCTGTAGTTATTGAGTTGTGGCTCACTATTATAAGCAAGTATTTGACATGATGCTTAAAAACTGAAAAGAGTGTTTGGTTGTTAACTGTCATAAGGGTGTGTTTGTTTCTGTCCAAACTGTGGACAATAAGCTGTTCCCACAGCTTATTGGTACCTTTTCATAAGTCAAGTTTTTACAAAATGTCTTTGTTTTGATCCTACAAACAAGTTTCCAAAAGAAAATCAACAAAAAAGGGTGTGTTTGGTTTTAAATCTGTCAAAGAAGCATAGTTGATTTGTTTGTCTTAGTTACTGTTGGAATAAGCAGTTTCTAACTGCTTATTTCAAGCTTTTCAGAAAAGTCATCTTTATAAAAAACCTTCATTTCATTAAGCTTCTCTAGTTTCAAAAAGTAAAAGTTGAAAAAAAAATTGTTTGCAAAAAGGGTACCAAGGGGATTCGAACCCTGGTCCCTAAGTACACGACCTCAACACCACACGCTTAACCATCTGCCCTTGGGACTTTATTGGTTATCCTTTGCATCACTTAATACATAAAGGTACTTGGGCAGTTTTGCTAATAAGCCATTCTTGGCTTATTTCGTGCTTATTTTACAAAGCACCACCTCGTTTTTTTAATTTTGTCAGAATCAGTATTTCCTTAAGTACTTTTAGTGAAAATTTCAGATTTTTCTTAATTAGTTCACTATTTTTAATCAATTAATTAGTGTTAAATCGTTTTTAATTCGTAGAAATTAATTTAAAAGTCAAAAATATTCCGCTTTTTCCTAAAATCATTTTTAGTCAAATAGATCGTAGGAAAATTGGTTTCACACCCGTAGCCCTTAAATTTCAAAACTTTTACGTTTATGGCTCGGGTTGTTTTACCGTTTTTACGTTTTTGCATTTTAGCACCCTAGGACTTAGTGTAATTTAGTTTTATCATTCCTTAGGTTTAGTGATAGTTTAATTTTAGTTTATTAGGGTTCCCTTGCCTTAATTACTTCCCCGTTCATTAAATTGTAGAATACGTAATCAAATCCAAATCATTATAAACCAAATCAAGTCCATAATCACGAAACTCAACGAATCCTTCCATTCACACCTCGTTGGGACACGACCCGGGAAATCACTTTTCCGGTATCACTTTTATCACACCCGTGAGGTTTGGCACGTTGACCTTTTTCCTAAAGGGTTAATTTGTCGAATTTTACGGTTATTTTGATATCGTTGATATTTGTGTTTTCACACTCACTTCACACTAATCAATATACTACACTACAACGATTAGGTTCACCGCCTAGAGGGTTAAAAGCTTGCTCGTAGAAAAGGTGGTTTCTCGACCACGAACACCCGTATCAAAAGCCATGTGGGATGCTCTGAAGACTAGATCGATGGTGAACAAATAGTTCAACAAGCAAGGTTGCAAACACTCAAATCTGAATTTGCAATGTTGCATATGAAGGAAGACGAGACAATCGACACTTTCACCCGAATAATAACAACCTTAGTAAGCAAAGCCGCTAGTCTAGGGCAAACAATTGAAGATCAAACAATAGTTAGAAAGCTATTAAATGCGCTACCCGATAGGTATATGCAAATAGTTGAAACAATAGAGCAATATTCTGATCTAAGTAAAATGGCGATAGAAAAAGCAATTGGAAGACTTAAGACATATGAGGAAAGAATTAGGTACAAGAAAGGAAAATAAGTGGACAATCAAGAGAAACTGATGTTCACACGACATGAGAATAGAGGAAAGTATTTTAAAGGACGAGGACGTGGAAAATATAAATTTTCACAAGGAAAGAACCACGAAAATTTTAAGGACGAGAGGAAAGATGGATAAACCTCTCATAGCAACTTCAAGAAATCAAGCTATGATACTATCAAATTACGATGTTACAAATGTAACAAGATAGGGCATATTGCACCTAAATGTCCTCAAAGGACAAATTCAAATGAGCAATCTAATCTAGTTGAAGAGGACTTAGAACCTACCCTATTAATGGCAATATTAGAAGACTCAGACGAAGGGAAACAAATAAAAGAAGTTGAAGATCAAAAGGTCTCGCTACATGAAGAAGATGTAGGATATAAAGAGAAAAATATGGATAGTCTATGGTATTTAGACAATGGAGCAAGCAATCATATGACTGGAGTGAGAGAACACTTCAAGGAGTTAGATGACAAGGTCAGTGGAAAAGTAAGATTCGGAGATGGTTCACACATAGAAATAAAAGGAAAAGGTTCAATCTTAATAGAATGTGATGACGAGAAGCAAAGAATTATATCATACGTATATTACATTCCTAGCTTGAAAAGCAACTTATTGAGCCTTGGACAATTCACCGAAATTGTTTGTATGGTAGTAATGGAAGACGAAGAGTTACGAATTTATGACAAGGATGATAAAATATTCATGAAAGTTACGCGACAAAAAAATCGACTATACAAAGCAAGTCTAAGGATAGGCACACATGTTTGCCTATTAGCAAATTTAAAGGATAATAATTGGTTATGGCACGCAAGACTAGGACATCTCAATTTTGAGTCTCTAAAATCAATGGCTCAAAGGGATTTAGTTCATGGAATACCTGCCATTAAACACAAAACACAAATCTGTGATGTTTGTTTAATTGGTAAACATAGTAGAGGGCCATTTCCCAAGAAAGCAAAAGCTAGATCAACATCACATTTAGATTTAGTATATGGAGATTTATGCGGACCAATCACACCACCGACACCTTCTAGAAATAAATACATATTCTTTTTAGTAGATGATTACTCAAGATATATGTGGGTGTATTTCCTAAATACGAAAGATCAAGCATTTGATACTTTCAAGGAATACAAGAATACGATAGATAATGAGTTAAGGACAAAATTAAAGATGTTAAGAACTGATCGTGGAGGAGAATTCACATCTAATGAATTCACTCAATACTACAAAGAAAATGGCATAGCATGACAACTTACCACACCTTACTCACCACAACAAAATGGAGTAGTTGAACGAATAAATAGGACAAATATGTCTACAACAAGATGTACGATGAAAGCAACGAACATGCTACAAAATTTTAGGGTTGAAGCTGTTAGACACGCTATATACATCTTAAATAGTGTTCCTAAAAAAGCATTAGAAGACATTACTCCATATGAAGCAATTAAACGAAAAAAGCCAAACTTAGAAAATCTAAGAGTTTTCGGCTGCATAGCATATGCAAAGGTACCATCACAACGTTTAACGAAGCTAGATGATAGAAGCACTAGAATGGTATTCTTAAGAAATGAACAAGGATCAAAAGCTTATCGACTATTTGATCCAACAACACAAAACATATGTGTTAGTAGAGATGTGAAGTTTAAGGAGAATGAAACACGGGATTGAAAGGATTACATGAATGAGCACATTAACGACGAACCTGAGTGGACTAACTTCAAAATAGAAAATATTGAAGCCACAAATGAACATCGTGATCAAGAAATCCAACCAAGTGACGAAGACAACGATTTCCCTGACAATGATGATGATGGATATACAACATCAACAACAAGCTCACCCACACATTCACAAACACTTCACACACCATCAACAAATTCATCACAAGTAAATTCTCAAGTTACACCAAATAACTCAACACAATCAATCTATCAAAGTGATAATGGTTCAAACTCAACCACAAATTCACAGTCACATTTTGATCATAAACCGTTGAGAGGTTTTAGAACATTAAATGACTTATACGAGAACACCGAGGAATTACTATTGCCTGAATATGAACCCAAGAACTACAAGGAAGCATCAAGCGATCAAAAATGGATCGAAGCAATAAAGGTCGAGTTAGATTCCATCAATAGGAACAACACATGGGAATTAACCACACTACCTAAAGGACATAAAGCAATTGGCTTAAAGTGGGTATTCAAGACCAAGAAAGATGCTAATGGAAACATAGTCCAGCATAAAGCAAGACTAGTAGCAAAAGGCTACATACAAGAGCATGACATAGACTTTGAAGAAGTTTTCGCACATGTAGCAAGGATGGAAAGTGTCCGATTACTACTAGCCATAGTTGCTAACAACAAATGGGAAGTACATCACCTCGACGTCAATAAAGGAGGTTCTCTGATTTGCCATAAAGTAAATCCAAGGTTGCTGCTTGTTATTTTCTTACTTAGATTATTGGATTTCATGATTGACATTGCATTAGGGTTTTTTGGTTAGGTTTCCAAAACAAGTTTGGGGATGACCAATGAGTACACAGCTTTGTTATATTAGACATAATGACGAGAAATTGGATTAGACATCTGCTACATAGTACATCAAGTTAATAAGACGATTCTACCCTCAACACAAAACGGATAACGAAATTTTATGGAATATAACGGGACTTTGACCTGGGCATTAATGGTCAAGGGACTGGTTTAGTCTCAAAATCCCATACTTTGGACTACTGACGATGAACATGGCAAGTTTCTGGACAAGATTAGGGACCAACAGTGTATTTTAGTCTTAATTAAATTTTCAATCACTTTTAAGTAAAGCCCAATTATATGAGTTGGACCATTTATATAAATTGTTATATAGGCAAAAAATACACTTAATTAAGGTTTTCTCTTTCTTAGTAGCCATTTTTTTTGGGTCTTCTCTCCAAAATCCTCCTCCTCCTTCTACAACACAAAGACGCCGAAAAAACACCACCACAATGCAAATATGAACACCAAAAGTCAATCTACCCTAAATCTTGTTGCTAGACGTTGACCTAGTCGGCCGATTTGGCCCGCCTAGGCCGAAAGTTGACCGTCTTTTGACCAAAATGCCTAGCTCGCCCGACTTGCTTCAAATCGCAACGGTCAATGACCGACTAGCGCCTAGGCCGCTTTTTACAACACTAGCCACAACTACATATTTTAGATACACATACAAAAATAGATGCATCTTCTCTTAAAATTCTCCCCCTTATTTAAAATGGGTGGTTAGAAATCATTCTTATTCTTTTATTTTAGTTCTTCTTCTCACGGATCTCTACCCACTACTAAGAGCATTTTCAAACAACTTCTTTCTCGATCGATCGCATACATGTATCGATACCGACCAACAAAACTGTATATTTACATTAAAGTTTTGAATGAAATATGATTTGTTGGTTCATCATGACAGGAGTTGAGCCTCCTAAAGAATTTGTTTGTTGCTTCATTGCTTAATGTTTCAATTTCCTGTCTAAATCCTTCATCTACTCAAACTGCTAATCAATTGCCTGTATCTATGAAAAGTTGAAAACAATGGTTCAAAATAAGATCCACCAATCCTTATGGTTCCTATCAATTCTAGACATTTGCTTACACTGTACATACCTTATTTACCGTTGTTCATTTGTGGGTACAACAGATAGTGACCGAGTTTTAAAATAAATTCTAGTAGCTTGTTGTGATTGTTTCTCTTGATGTTTCTGAATCAAAGAGTGGGCAGGAATTGCAGTTAGTATGATTAATAATATGGTTTTTAAAATGGTTTATAGGAGGAAATGACTGAAAGTAAGTTGTTTGTTGCATGTTTCATGGAAGGCAAAATAACATGAACCTGAATTTTCCGGGTCGGGTTTGGGATGCCTTATTGGCTACCGGGCAGATTTTAGGAATTCTAGTGGGGATTGTTTCTGAGTTCTTTCGGGTCGGGTTTTGGATGCTTTGTTGGGCATGGGGCGGGGTTTTGGGGGATTCAATGGATTCATAACGTAGGACCCTTGCGCGAAGGAGGGGCCATGACACCGGCGTCCGCGCCAAATGAAAGGCTTCATGGCCCAAGCCATACTTATATACTATTGGTGTGCGCGATAACATGAAAAGAGGTGTTTTGTGTATTTTTTCGGATTAAAAAGGGTGTGATTCTGTTGTTAATTTATGAGTGTTTTTTCGTGTATGTTTGGAAGATAGAAAACAAAGTGCGAGATGATAATTTATTTATTTATTTATTTATTTGAATATGTTAGATTTTTTTAGATTTAGTCTCTAGAATTTTGAAAGTTTGTATAGCTAGTCACAATTGAAAAAATATTGCGAGCTTAATCAAAGTTAAATTTACATAATTTTTTTGTGTGTAATTTGTAGTTTTATTTCTTATTAATGAAAAATCGGTTGGTTTTGGAAAATAGAAAGAAAAATAAAGAGAGTGGGTCTCAAAATAGGTGATTTGTCTTGTGTTATGAGAGAATTTGTTTTTGAGTGTATAAGACTATGTTTATTGATGATACCATCCAATCGGTTGGAGGGTATAAAGGACACAAACAATTGGTATTATATTAAAAGTACATAGAAGGAAGAAAGAGAAGTGCACGAAACGATCACTTGGCGACCTTCAATTTCTTCACCCAATCTGCCACATGTCACAAGATGGAAGGCTAGCTCTTGGTACAATGATACATGTTTAGTGATATAGTCTAAGTGATGGAGTTGTGTTAAAATATGGTTGGCTAACTCTTGGTACAATGATACATGTTTAGTACTATGCATACTAGGTTTGGTTGGGTTGTTGATAAATTGTATAAAAGTGAAGATTGGTTTTATGTATTGGTTGTATAATTGGAGAAGCAAAAGAATAATACTTTAACGAGTGATTGGGATGTGATAGATTGTTGATAAACATGGTCTAAGTGATGGAGTTGTGCTAAAATAAAAATGCTTAGGTGAATTTATATTTTTTATTATTTTTTTTCATGACACCATTTACTCTAGCTAAAATTGTTTTTAATTTTTTATTGACCCATGACAATCACCGGATGATACATTGTTTTGGTATTAAGATTACTATAAAACTCATGCTTTCATTTTTATACTTATAACCCCGTACGCTTAAGGGTTTAAGTTGTTAAATATTAATTTATTTTAATTTAATTAAAAAAAAGGCTTTTACTTTAGAAACTTTAAAGTTGAATAGAAAGGCTTGTGTTCCAATGGTACTCATATTGTGTGAGAAGTTCCTCAACCAAATAGTTGTAGATTCAAGTCTTGATTAGGACATGTAAGATAGGTTTGTGATGTCAATGTTTCGAGATAATTAAAATTATCGCTTTAAAAAATGCATTTATTTTTAAAATTAAGAACCGCCACTTTACAATTAAGGCTATTAGGTTAGATGTATAATTGGCTCACTTTATAAGCTTTGGACTTAATTATAAATTTCATTGATTAATAAGTTGTTTTACACTTAAGTACAAAAAGAAACTTAAAGGAGTTTTCAAGTACATGCGTATTTTTTTCTCTGCACACTTGAGTAGCCATTTTTTTTTTTTTTTTTTTTTAATAATATATCAGGGTTGTGTTTGGCTTATATTAATTGGTTGATCAGATTATTCAGTTTTGTCAACCGGCAAAATAAAGCTCTATTGTTGGTCAAATTTGATTTTCATGAAATATTGCTTTTACAAAATGCTTTAATTTTGGCTTTTCCTTTGTTATTTAAAATATGTTAGAGAGGAGGGAGGCACGGGTAAGGGATTCGGGTACCTTACCCGAGCGGTAACATCCTTGTTGCTTCGGGTATCAAAATCGGGTACCAAAACGGTTTACCAAGCCGGCGTGTTTTGGTGTTGGATTTGAAAAAGTGGACGTTGAGAATATAGCAACGGCTATATTTGGCTTTAAATAAATAAAAATTCCTCTTTAAAACCAAACCATTTCACTTCATTTTTTCAAAATAACAATACACAAACCAAACCATTTCACACACTAATCTTTCAAAATTTGGCGAAACCATGGATCGAGGAAGAGGTAAAAAAACTTTCACCTCACGTCAAGGTCGTTCTCAACCATCCCCGAATCAACCACAACAAACTCCGTTAGGATTTAGCCAATTTTATTCTCAACCATCCCCGAATTTT
This sequence comes from Chrysanthemum lavandulifolium, assembly GCA_022545495.1. NCBI lineage: Eukaryota > Viridiplantae > Streptophyta > Magnoliopsida > Asterales > Asteraceae > Chrysanthemum > Chrysanthemum lavandulifolium. The sequence continues at coordinate 23,710,733 of CM040243.1, forward strand.
TACGTTCCACAACCCCAATCTCCACCCTTTTACCAATATAATATGGGTCCTCCTCAAATGAATCCACAATACTACAACATCACTACAAGCGAGTTTTCCCGTTCCAAAACATTGATGAAGGCGTGAGTACGTGCAAACACAACCACTACCAAACGAAGAAGACGAAGATGAGGAAGTTCAAGAAGTTGATCCGAGAGGAAGAAAAAGCTTTCACGGGAGGAGGCCCGTGAATTTTGGTCGCCGGCACAAGAGGAGGCTTTGGCTAAAGCATGGATTCAAATCTCCGGATGTGGTGTTGTCGGTAATGAACAAAAGTCCGACGGTTTTTGGAAACGGGTTCTCAAGCATTACGAGTCAAGTATGGGTTCGAGTTCACGAACTTTTCATTCGTTGAATACCAAGTGGAAAACAATGAACACGGCCATGGGTATTTTCAACGGCTACTACCTCCAATCGGTACAAATTATATTTATTATTTTACATAATCTATACTTTTTATTTTGCATAATCTATACTATATTATTTACAATTACATTATTTGTTTAAGCTATATTTTTATTATTTTGTATATAATGTAGAAACGTGCTAAGGCTAGTGGGTGCAACGACTTGGGCGTGGTGAGGCAAGTCGAGTCCGATTACTATCAAAGAAAGAAAAGACAATTTACTCATACCTTGGCGTGGGAGGTTGTCGAGGTCATGAAAAATGGACTGAGCAAGAATGTTTTCAAGGTATTCCCGGTCGACAAGCAACTCTTCAAAAGGAAGTCGGGGAGTATGAATCGGCAAGCAACACCGTTCCGACATGAATGAAGACCCGCCCCTCCACTTTCAAGAAAGATGAAAAAGAAGCAAGCCGTATCCTCGTCGATCGATCTCAAGTGTTGCGGATGAAATCAACTCGTACACACAAAAGAAGCAGAATATTTGGCGTAAAACGCGAGAAGGATGCGTTGGCAAAACAATTGTTGGCTACACAAATCGAGGCGGTTCAAGAATGAACAACGGAGATGAAGTATTTTTGGAGCCGCATGATCACATTCGCGATCCGCTATGTTGGAATTGCTCGAACTAAAGCGTCAACTTGCGCCAAACAGGGATGGGCTTGCAATTTTAAGTTGTAGTTTCAACTTGTTTTAATTTCAAATTATGTAATGTTTTATGTTATGTTTAAGTATTATGTTATGTTTTAAGTATTATGTTATGTTTTTTTAAGTATTATGTAATGTTTTATTTTATTTAATGAAATGGTATGTTTTATTTTAAATATTGTATGTGATTTTATGTATGAAAAAAAAAAAAAAAAAAAAAAAAAAAAAAATCGGGCATAAATTGGTGACCACTCCTCCACTTAGGGTATGGTTAGGGTAAAATTGGGTACTTTTGATGTGTAAGGTTTTATTGGATGGAGTGAGGTGGCACCTAGGGTATTAGGTGACCACTCCCCCTCCCTTAGGGTTGTGTTTGGCTAAGATATTTATGGGGCTTAAAATTGAAAAGCCCCCTATAAGCCTCGTTTGGCGTAGAGGCTTATAGAGAGGCTTTTGAAATTATACACCCAAGCCTTAGCCATAAGCCCCAGCCCCAAAAAATAAGGCTAAAATTTTTATAAGCCTCGTTGATATCAAATTACTTAATTATCCACAAAAGTATCTAATATATACATATGTTAAATAATTATATGTCATTTTTAGTAATTTTACAATAATAAGTCTCAACTTAAACTAATTTGCCAAACAAGTTTACGAAAATAAACATTCTAGTTTCATTAGCTTATAATATAAGCCCAACCCACTCATTGCGCCAAACATACCCTAAATATCAAATTTTAAGGAAATGCATAACATCATGTTTATGTTGTAGGCGGGAGCCAAAAAATATTTTAAGAGGGAATTTTTTTTTTTTTTTTTTTTTTTAATTTTACGTTATTTTTAAAATAGAACGAGCAAGGTTGGGTTAGTTGAAAAATCCTTTTCTTTTGAACATAAATCACTTAAAACGATGTTGTCGTCATAAATTTCTTGAAAGAAAAAACATCAACTATCTTATCGTATTCAATAACTACTAAAAAATATCACCCGATCATGGAAAACTTATGATGATTAACTAAAAGCATATTTGTGAATCTTGACACTATGTATGAACAAGTATAACTAACATATATTTTAAAATGTTATTAATAAAAGATAGATTTTTCTAACTATAAAATGACTTCAATTGTTTATTTTATTTTATTTTTATTTTTTTATTATTTTTTTTATTGAACTAAACTTCCATTGTCCATCATAGATAATACGGAGTAGTGTAGTGTGAAAAAATAAATGAAATTTTTTGAACAAGTAAAACAATCAAAAACCCAACAGTATATATTTTTGAAAAATGTTACATAGACAATCATTTTCTTTTCTTCTAAAAATGAATCTATTTCAACCGGTCAACTGTAACCCACGTGGTGTGATGTGACACAACCACACAACAAATATATAAAATTATTATTTTCATTTATTTCTCGTCAATGTCGTCTACTCGTCTTCTACCTCCGCCATTGTTTAAAAAAAGCTTCAATATCTCAAAAATAGCGTTTTTGAGTTTATCTTCTTCGATATTTCAAAATATAAAACATGCACTTCAAAAAATGGACTAAAACTTGATTTTGACTTTCAAATTAGAAGATGGCGAGACAATTTCTAAGTGGGCAAATTCAACAAATACCTCAATATATCAAAAATATACACTACAAGTTTTTGGTTGGGGGCACTTATCAGTAACACCCTAGGCAAATCCCACATCTACGTGTAGCTGGAGAGATCTTGGGCTCATAAGATAACATTCGCTTTACAATGACACAACGCGTTTTGTGGTCTCATGGGTGGAGTTCTTAGGAGCTGGCGGTTAAGCGTGCTCGTGTGAGTAATCTTGGCTTGGGTGACCTACGGAAGTCTTCAAATGAAGCCACAAAACAAAGCCGTGAGCACGAGGCAAGCGGACAATATTGTGGTGCGATAAGGCGGGGTGTTACAAGTGGTATCGAGCCACCTCCGAGCCGTTCGGGATGGTGGGCAAACCTCATCGAGGACGATGAGTCCCTAAGGGGTGATTGTAACACCCCAGGCAAATCCCACATCGGTAGTAGCTCGAGAGATCTTGGGCTCATAAGATAACATTCGCTTACAATGACACAACGTTTTGTGGTCTCTGCGGGTGAGTTCTTAGGGCTGGCGATTAAGCGTGCTCATGAGAGTATCTTGGCTTGGGTGACCTCACGGAAGTCTTCAAATGAAGCCACAAAAACAAAGCCGTGAGCACGAGGGCAAAGCGGACAATATTGTGGTTCGATAAGGCGGGGTGTGTGACACCTAGGCAAATCCCACATCGGTACCGGCTCGGAGAGATCTTGGGCTCATAAGATAACATTCGCTTTACAATGACACAACGCGTTTTGTGGTCTCTGCGGGTGGAGTTCTCGGAGGCTGGCGGTTAAGCGTTCTCATGTGAGAGTAATCTTGGCTTGGGTGACTGCGGAAGTCTTCAAATGAGGCCACGAAACAACCGTGAGCTCGCGGCAAAGCGGACAATATTGTGGTGCAGTAGGCGGGATGTTACAAGTGGTATCAAAGCCACTCCCGAGCCGTTCGGGATGGTGGGGCAAACCTCATCGAGACGATGAGTCCACAAGGGGTGATTGTGACACCTGAGCAAATCCCACATCGTGTGGCACGGAGAGATCTTTGGGCTCATAAGATAACATTCGCCTTACAATGACACAACGCGTTTTGTGGTCTGCGGTTGGAGTTCTTAGGGCTGGCGGTTAAGCGTGCTCATGTGAGAGTAATCTTGGCTTGGGTGACTGGGAAGTCTTCAAATGAGGCCACAAAACAAAGCTGTGAGCCTACGGCAAAGCGGACAATATTGTGGTCGAGATAAGTGGGTGTTACACTGCCCACCATGACCCTCCCGTGGCTCCACCTCCGGTTGTAGGTCTATTTAGTATACCTATTTATTATTATGTGATAATATTTTGGGTTGTCTCATCTCATACCTATGTAAGGACCGAAATGTTCTTTTAATAAAGGGTAGATGCAAAATTGAAACTTAAGGTGTGCTTGGTTCAAGGTTATGGGCTACAAAAATGACAAAGATAATGAATAATGAGGTTTGGTATGATTTAATGAAAGCACCCATTATCTTAAAGTGGGTAATGGGTCATTACCATCGATTCTAAAAGGCTCGCAAATGCTCCGTAAAGGCTTCACAAATGCATTAGGTTTGGTCATGGCGTCATGTTATGCCGCCACGCCTCTTATGGCACATGTTTTGTAAACTCGATATATATATATGAATTATGATATAAATATAAATTTTTCATACTTTGTGCCGCCTTGTGTCACGCTTTATAAACGCAAAAGATTCGCCTTAGCCGCAAAAACGTAAGACTTGATTATGCCGCTACACCACGCCTCACGCTATTTATAACCTTGGTCGTTACCCACTAAATTCAAGGTTATAACTAGGGTGTCATTTGGGTTGACCGGTCGAGTTCGGGTCAATCGGGTCAAGCAGCAAAAAACATACCGAACCCGACCTTGTTTAGAACTCGGGTCAACTCGGGTCGGGTCAATTCGGTTCGGGTCAATTCGGGTTGGATCAACTCGGTCGGTCAATTCGGGTTGGGTCAACCCGAGTATTTTACGTTGTAAAATGTTGTTGAGCCGGGTTAGTCGGGTTCGGTCGGGTCGGGTCAAGGCTAAAAACATACCGAACCCGACCTTGTTTAAAACTCGGGTTAGTCGGGTTGACCGATTGACCCAAATATATTTTGAACCCGATTGACCCGACCCGAATTGACTCGGGTCGGGTCGGCCCGTGACACCCCTACTTATAAGTTATAAGAGTGGAAGGTGTCATAACAAGGCATAACTTCGTCGTCGCGCCACCTCAGCGCCACATCAGCATCCCATTTTCCCACAACTAACCACAAGAAACCCCCTCCTCACTCATAACAAACCTCAACCTTTTCATTTGGGCCCCACCACTACCATTTTATTTTTTTTATTCAATTTTCATTTCCAAATAAACTAAATAAATTCATTTCATTCAAATTAAAAATACAACACATAACTTAATAAAAAACGTACTAAACATAAAAAAATATACGAAAAATAAACATACGCAAGAAATACATGAAATTATAACGAAACTAATTATCCGGATGATGTTGTTGAAATTGTGCCCATTGAACTTGTTGCCAAACATGGTCGATGAGACATCGTTGAAGCTTTGCGTGTGTGCGTTTATCATGTAGTTCTTTGGCTTTTTTTCTTTGCACTTGGCAACGTTCAATCCATGTCTGCTGTAAATTTGGTGTTGGAGAAATATACGTTTGACAATATCGATATCGAAAATTTTCATCTTTCAAAATCATGTTATGCATTATGATGCACGCGTACATGATTCTCCGTAACTGCCAATAGTAAATTGCCGCGCGGTTGGGCAATGATATGCCAACGTCCCTGGAGGACACCAAAAGCTCTTCGATGTCTTTTCGAGCACTTTCTTGTTTCGCTTTGAATGCGGCATTTTTGGATTAGTTGCAGCTGTAAATGACTTGACGAAGATGCCCACTCGGGTAGATTCCGTCGACTAGATAATACCCTTGCTTAAATTTACACCCATAAACTTCAAACTCAACCTCGGGCGATGTCATCAAGCAAGTCGTCGAATAACGGAGAATTATTTAAAACCATTAGATCGTTATTCGCACCGCTACCCCAAAAAGCATGCCAAATCCACAAATCGTATGAAGCAACGGCATCAAGCATTATAGTGGGATATTTTTATCACCTCTATGAAATTGGCCTTGCCATTCTTTAGACGGTTTCTCCATTCCCGTGCATACAATCGATGCTCCCAACATTCCGGAAGCCCATGAGCAGTGTTATGTGCATAGTATAAGTTACTGAATGTCATCCTCATCGGTTTTCTTAAAACTCCTTAATAAATAGTTGGATTATGCATAAGAAAAAATCTAGGCAATCGCGTGCACGGTGTTCACCTATTTGTAAATACTCATCTAATGCATCACCGATATCCCGTAAGCCAATTAGCGTAGGGCGCATGTGCATTTCATAATCACACTAAAACTCATTACACCCTAGCATCGGGTCGCATTCTAAAGAAATCAAAATGCTTAGGAATAGGATGATGAGTTTCAATATATGTTTCAATACCTTGTACTATTTGTAGAAATAGACTGACGACTCATCTGAAATCGGCGTCTAAAATTAGCGTCCGTATATTTTGGGTTGTCGCCAAAATAGTCGACAAGAAGACGTGCTTGACAATTTCACGTTCACGAGGACATATTGACGACGCTTTGAAGGACCGGTGCTTGTTCACCGCAACGTTTGCTCGCCTCGAACTCTTGAATAAACATTTCTAACTCCGTTAACCCTTCAAGATCACTATCACGGAATAAGATGATTGACTATCGTAATTCATGTTTTCGACAAGTTTGAATGTTTTGTTTTGATTGAATATGAAAACTTGTATGAAATGTTATGTTAATTTATAGAGTGAGTGGTGGGTTTAAAAAAAAAAAAAAAAAAAAAAACGTTTTTAAAGCGTTGAGCAACGGCTAGTATATTAAAGCCAATACTTAATCCATTTTGTCGAATCTTGCTTCGTCGTCCGACGATTTTGGAAACTTACAGAGACGACGAGAACCCGTGTGTGGCGAGCCACGGAGGGCTCCACGTCACCCACAGCGAGCCACAAAGTTTCCCACACCGTCTCGCTCTAAGAGCACTCCATTCATAACACCATAACACCAATAACACCGCCCACGCCGCCACATCGGTTTAACATTTAACATTAACATCCCCAAAAACACTCACATCCATAACATCTCAATAACACCATAACATTCCCAACAATTTACAAAAACAACCCCTCATTTAGGGGCATAAATGAAAAAAAAAAGAAAAAAACAAACAAACAAATAACGCCCGTTGGTGTTGCAACGCCACCACTTTAACACCACTTTAACACCCAAGTTCCATCCATAACACCGAAATAACGCCGGTAACGCCGCCGGTTCCGGCGTTATGAATGCTCTAACTATGATTACCCTCTACTTTACCCTTCTTCTTCCCACCCACACTACTTTTGTAGCAGACTTATTATAATCTTCAACAAATTTACACGCAAATTCATTATCATCTTTATCACCTACACACAATTACCTGATAAACACCCATTTTGCAAAACCCATCACGATAGTACAAAACCCCCAGTCACCCATCTTCATAAACACCGACAACAACCTCCTTGTACATCATAAATTCACCTAGAAATTCAGTCCACCGCCACAGATCTTGTCTGCCACCACTCCACCGCTACAGATCTTGTTTGCATCTCGGTAATATGTGATTGTTCTAGTTTTGGGGCTATCTTAAAACATTTGAAAAAATCATATCTTGGCAAAATTTTAGGTTGTCTGCTATTATTTCTTTTTGCCGTAAGTTCAATTTTGTACATGATGCATATGGTTCGATGGTTGCCCAATTTCAACCAAGAAACCTTAATACAATCATAATAGTCCTAAGTATTCCCCCGCATTCCCTTTGCCTTTCCCTTTCCCAATTTTGAACCAAGCGCACCATTAATTTAAGCCAACCCTTTGGGGTTACCTTTACTTCAGAAAGGGAAAATCAACCGCCATGGAAATGATGAAAGAAGAAAATTTTCAAAATCCACCGAAAAACATAATAGACGAATTAAAGGAAGATAGAATCAGTGATTTACCAGATTGCTTATTACTTGATATACTGTCTCGTTTATACCCTACAAAAGAAGCTATCAAAACAGGTACACTCTCCAAACGATGGCAACATCTTTGGCCTTATGTTCATAATCTCGGTTTCTCATTTCATATGGAATCATTGGAATGGAACCATCAACGACTCTTCGATTTCGTTACGTTTGTATACAAAACCCTAGCTCAATGTCGCCAATTTAACCTCACCGAATTTAAACTCTATGTCAGCTATGATACTCTATTGGTACCACACGTTAATAATTGGATTCGTTACGCTTTTTTTTGTAATGTTCAAGACCTTTGCGTATCAATAGTGAAAAAGGATTCCGAAACTGAGTTTGTGTTAGATCAGTTCTTTTTCGTCAACTCGAGTTTTACTCGTTTGAGGCTGGATGGCTGTGTGTTTGATTCAATTGGGGCCATTAGTTGGAGTAAACTTACAAGTTTGTTTATTTCAAATATGGGGTTAGATGACGATTTGATTAGAAATATAGTGTCCGGAAGTCCTCTTTTGGAAACTTTGGAGTTAAGGGATTGTTATGGTTATCAGCGGATAGATATTACTTCAAAAAGTGTTAAGAAATTTGTGCTTCATGGATATAATCCTCCCGAGGAGCGAGGAGAGGATCTTAATGATATTATGGAAATCAATGCTCCTTTTGTTGTTAAATGTGTCTTCTGTAGTTGAAGCTAAGTTAGATTACTGGGACGATTGGGAATATGAGCCAGACGATATGTTTGAAGGTTTTATACTAAAGCTTCACAATGTGAAAGAGCTTACAATTGGGTGTTACTGTCAAACGGTAAGATTCCATTCTTATGGGATGTTTGTATGTTTGTTTGGAGCTGGGAACAGATAGACAATCTTAGGTTGTGTTTGTTTAGTGGATATGGGAATGTGGGAATAGGAACCAAAGGCATACCAAAATTCAAAACCTGGCAAGGAGGCTGTGTTTCTTTATAACTTGTTCCAGGTTTTGGTCAACATCTCATCCTCAAAAGTCAAAATCAATACATTTCTTGCTTTTCATCTATAAAACTTTAATGATTCATGGTTTTTGTTTATTTAAAGATGTTTTCATGTTAAGTAGTATAAAAGTTTCATTATATTGACATACAGGTACAAATGCTTGTTTTGTTTCTTCTTTCTTGTCGCAAACAAGAGCATAATCAGATGGTGTACCGTGTAAATGTAAATATGTTTGAGATTCTTGCAGAAAGGAAAGAGCTTGATTTTTGCTTTTAGTTGTTCGACTATTTTTTCTTTATGTGAGGATGAAGGTGAAAAACAGAACCACAATTACAAAAGTATTTAAACTCAGCACTTATAGAATAGTTATAACAATTTCTATTTCACCCATTATCAACCTCATACCCATAGTGATTCCTTTACACAAGCCAAAATACCACCTTAGACTTATATTGGAAATCATTATACCAAATTTGTATATTGCACAAGAAACTATGAAAAATCGCCCCAACATACCTTCTCATAGACAATGAGTGTGTGCTTACTTGTGTATGGTATCTGTCGCGGATGCTTTTTTAGTTAGGCTAGACGGAATAGATACATTTTCGCCCGTGAGTTGTGCCAGTGAGGCACTCACGCTTGCCCCCTATAATAGACTCACGCGTGAGTTGTGTGTATTTGCGTGACTCACTCACGCCCGTGAGTGATAAAACAACGAAGCCCCACATAAAAAAAAAAAAAATCAAACACTTTATTTTCTTATAAACCTGCAACTTATCTTCATTTTTATACAAATTCTTCACCATTTCTGCGTGCTCTTTTTGCGCCAGATTTGAGTGGTATTTTCCAAAAAATTCGACGCCCTACGTTTACATTTACGTTTTTATTTAATATGAATGAATTAAATAAAAAAGATGATGTGGAGTGAGTGGGTTTGGTGTGGTGAGTGAGTGTTAAAACGGGTGGTGAGTGAGTGGTAAAGTAGGAGAGAGAAAGCTGAGGTGGCGCTGACGTGGAGTGAGTGAGTATTGTTATTATTCCGTTTAGCCTTAGCTGCTTAGAACTAATTCATGGAGTATGATTGTCTTTCTTTCGTCCTCTTGAAACTGTCCCCTTAATTATTCTGGGGTGTGATTGCAAGTTCCATTTTTATTGTGCCTTCTAAACAGTTAATTCATAAATGTATTGCACCATTCTCATTTTTGTTCTCTTCTCGTTGCTCTTCTTTATTGGCAGGGTTTCACTCGTTTGAAAGCTAAAGGTCACATTTTTCCATCAAACATAAAGTATCTTCATTGGTCTGGTCCAGGTGAAGAAGATGAAGATGAAGAAGATGACTCAGACTAACTTGTACTCATTTTATCCATTGAACTTGAAAGTTCTGTATGTATGTTCATTACCTTTATGCTCTTTTCGCAATTTGATGTGCTAGATGATTGGACTGATAGTGATTCGGTTGAAAGCAAAGTTTTGGAGGTGTTATTGCTTGACCAAATTCCTAACAGTGTTGAGGTTAATTCATCACTAGCACAAAGTAATCATGTTTTAGCTAGACATGATTACTGTTTTCAAGACAATTATATGTATGAATGACACAAAAGTATGAGATAGTACTTACAGTTTGCATTATGTGCTGTCTTTTGAGCTGTTTCACACTCACTAGCAAGTGGTTGAGTTGTACCTCTTGTTTAACATTGCTGATCACTTGCATACACATATGAAAAGTATCTATAGTTATTTGTATTTGGTTATAGAAGATAGTTATTGGCCGAGCTTCAAAGCAACAAGTCGTTGTTTGCTGTGATTCATTCTCGTAATGCTTGTGAAAATGATGGCATGTAAACTTATGTAGTTTAATAAGAGAGCCTCTAATAAGCTGTTTGGATTTACAGCTAGTTTAATGAAAAATGTAGTTACAAGATGGATTGGAGAAGTATGAAATGAAAGAATGTGAACTGTGTTGTTGTGTGTTTTCTTCAAGAGCTCTTTCCAACAGTTCTAGATGAGAACCCTGGTCAACCCTTTTATGCATAGCAAAAGGTCAAAATTCAATAAGGTCGAAATTGCTACTCTATATTCTTCCCCACAAGTCACTTGTCACAAGTCATTGAGTCACGACTCCTAAGCCCAGTTAATGTGTATTTCTTGGTATTTGGCGATAGTTTGGACTTTGGCCCATCATGGTATGCAGACCCAAATAGTTTATTCTTCTTTTAAACATGTTAGGGGCTGTTGGGTAGGATAGGAAGGAAAGGTAAGAAATGGAAAACATGCCAATTCATGTGTTTGTTGCGTAAAAGAATGGGGATGCCATTCTCATTCCTTTGTTTTGATTCTCCTAAAAAAGCAAAGAAAGCTGTGAATGCAAATTTTAAGAGGAGCCTTTCTCGTTTCTCATTCTCACATGAATCACAAAGCATTGGAGTATAAAGCCCATGAACATGTGCTAGGCACATTCTATCTTAAATCAAAATAATTTCTCAAACCCTCTCTCCTGGTAAACCTAAAACTTTACATTTGATTCAATGATTTAATCGACCCTTGTGCTCTCTGATCCGTTGATACTAATCATCCTCACTTTTGCTCTCTCGTAATATTGTTATTTGTTATTCTTCTTGGTCTCCTCGCTCATATAAGTATTCCCATCATATCATCATGCCTTCAAAAGATTTAGGTCGGTTTGCTCATAAAGTTATAATATACTTTCTTGATTACCAAAACCACATTTGTTATTATCCGAAATTACAGTTTCGTCAATGTATAGTATTCTATATTTTATACGAGTAATTATTGTTGTGTATGTAACCTAAAACACTGACCCAAGATCTATTTTTAGTCATAAAATGTTTTTGATTATCAAGAGATGGCATCATCACTCTATGATAATTTTAAGGAAAATGATGCAAATAGACCTGCTGGCGATTACGAGGCTAGTCACTTTCCGGATCATTTTTTTTTTGAAAATAGACCGAGGGCAACCGATGTTATTGGACAACTCATCGATATTGTGACAAGTGTCCGTATGTAAGGTATTGTTTTTGGGCAACTAAAATTATTGAGCAACCGTATTTTATCAAAGGGTTTTTGTCATTTTACATACACAACATACAAATTTTTATCATTTACTTACTAACACTTTTCTTACTAAAACCCAAAAATCATCCCACCCAATCAGTTACCCTAATCCCAAATCTCTTTCATTGAACCCTAACGAGACAACTCTTTCGGCGATCTTCCTCCGTGGCGATCTCCAACCGACGAGATGATTTCCACCGAGACGACGATTAAACTACTCCCGCCCTCCCAAAATTTAACTTTAATTCGGTCCAATTTCCAACAAGTTCGTTTAATTTCATCCTAAAACACCGGTAAGTTTTTCCCTAATTTATCCAATCATCACAATTCGGTAATTATTATTATTTTACTTTTTAAAATTATATTGTTATACCGTGTATAATTGTTGGATTGTGATTCTTGATATGATTTAGAGGTGAATGTAGCGAGAATGTGCGAAGAGCTACAAGTGATAGTTTGATTGGTCTGATTGGGCTATTAATATTGAGCTTTATGATCTTGTTAATATCAATACTTTTTTCTTTTTTTTCCCTTTAATTATTGTTGTATTGTTGTCTTTGTCTTGGTGTTTTTACCATGTTTTCTTAGTGTTTATATGGGATTGCTTATTGATAAGTGCTTTTAGAAAATATATATATATATATATATATATATATATATATATATATATATATATATATATATATATATATATATATATATATATATATATATATATAGAGAGAAAATTTCCGTTGAATATATTTATAGGTTTTAGGAGATGTGATGGTAAAAAGTAATTTTAGTTTTATCTCTTGTTTGCATTTTGCATTTTGATAACTCATTTGGTCACTCTAGGTGGACAGGAAGTCGGTGAAGCGAGCGATAATGACATCGGTTTATGGTGTCACTTACATTGGTGCTAGAGATCAGTTAAGAGGAGGTTGCAGAACGTAGTAATGTTCTGGCTTGCGACGATGAGAGATTTTGGTGCGACTTGTTATCTTTGCCAAAGTAAGCACATTTGTTGATTGGTGATCGAAACTATCGATAAACAATAATTTGTGGGATTCTCAATATGCTAAAAGGACATTGGAAACTATTTATATTTAATGAACATTTTGGTTGTAAATAATGTTTGCTTTTGCTTCACAAATCACTTTAGTGCTCTAGGGAAATGTTTGAGGTGCGTAGTATTATGGGCGGCTTGGAGGCTATGCGAAGGTTTGTAATATCGGCATATTACAATGTTGTCAAATCCGATTGGGAGTATTGTGCTCTTATTGCGATTAATGAAACACACAATGTTGTCAAATCCGGTAGGAGTATTGTGCTCTTATTCTTGAATAAAGAATTAATGTAATGATCTCTAATTCGATGGGAGTTACAAGCTTTGTCATCTTGGTAGTAACCCAGTTATCTCTAGAATGTCTTAAGATAATTACTTTCCACTTGTAGACAATTATGTTTTCAAGGATAGTCATATACGTTTCCTTATTAGACAATGAAGTGGTTCTACATCTACTAGTTATGATAATATCAATGACACAATCATATTAGTTACATAAACAAACATATGTCGTGTTGTTTATACGCTACATGATGTTGTTCCATGCACAAGTGGGAAAAATCTATATTGTGTGCAAGGTACAACATATAGGTATATGATTTAACAGTTCTCTTGACGCAAGGTAAGAGACTAACGTTCTAATATGACTTGTACATATCTAATGCAAGAAACACTTGGTGTAGCAATTTACGTCATGTGAGAACTTGGCGAGATTGCAACAACAAAGTAAATCTCCATGTGAAGTCAGACCTTGCATGGACATATTTGCAGTTTCTAAATTAGACAAGTATTTAGAACATGTGTAAAAATGATATATAAGATGATAAGGTTTTAAAAGGTACCATTTTGAGGGGTCGTTTAAGTCCTTATTTGATCACTTTTGTATCCGTTATTGCTTAATATCGTTCCTTTTCACTTTTTAGGTCTCGTGAAGGCAAAATGGTGGAATGGCACTTATTTGGACGAAAAGCGCGAATATATGAAGAAAATGGCCAAAGTCAAAATCGAGACACTCACGATTCTTTGAAACTAGAAGCGGCGTCGGTGCTAATGGCGGCCCGTCCCAAGATTTTAATGACGATACAGGACTCAAAACTCGTATTTTCAAGTGACGACGTCTAGTTGTGAAAGAGTAGGCCGTCGCTACTCGGGCGGCCTAGATGCAATCGAACGACGTCGGAAGGAAGAAAGCGGCGTCCACGGACATAAGGTGGCGCCGTCGCAAGGTTAACGTGGCCAAGAGCGAAACCCTAATGGCCGTCGCAATTGTAATCTTATATATAGAATCCGAATTTTTCGGTCTTTGTGTGGAGAGTCTTTGGGTAAAACCTAAAACCGAACCTAAGGTGTCTTATACGGTATTTTAGGGTTTAAACCCTATCTTATATCAAGATAAGTCTTTACTTCATTAATTCAATTATGTCTTTGATTATTTGTGTGTATGCTTGCATGTTCTCCATGTCAAGCTAATTTATTTGTGTGTTTGCTTAGGAAGTATGAAACTTAATTATTGAATATTGATTGGTTGTTTCTTATCTTAGTTGATTAATGATCTAGTAATGCGATAGGTCATTCGTTGTGTACTTAATGCTTGATTCATCTTTGTGAACCTTAGAATATAATTACGAGTAGTTGTAGGCTAAACCATCCAAAAGCGCCTTAGAGTAGGGTTTATCATCCTAGTGGGTTTGTAGGCGAGACCCTTTGGTAAGTTCAAAGAGTTAGGGAGAAACGCATACCTACAACTTTAGACACAGCGCAATTAAGAATAAGGCGTGACACTCAACCATCAATAGGAGATAATTAAGGAGTAATACAAACTAAGTAAACACAACTTTGAACTATCATCGAGCACACATTAATTAGACATAGACTCACAACCTTAGTTTAGATAATTAGATAATAGTAGAGTAATCGGTGAAATACCAACCCCCAAATCAATACCGAGATTCGTACCTTTCCCTTTCATAAAATATAAAAGATAAAAATAATCTTCCTCAACCTTAACCTTAGCGTAGTAACTCCTTACTAGCATTCCTATTCCCAGAGAGCGATATCAATACCCGTGGCTTACCCTAATTACTACACTACAGCGATTAGGTTCACTGCCTAGGGTGTTATAAAACTTGCTCGAAGAAAGGAAGTTTCCTTGACCCCGAACGACGCGTGTGGCGTTATCAAGTTTTAGGCGCGCTGCGGGAATAGAATAGCTAGTTAGTAGTCCACCTCGTTTAGGTTTCTTTGTGATTCCTATCAAGTAAATTTTTCTTATTTTAGCTTTCTCTTAGTCTATCCCCTTCTTCGTGACCTTTGTTGTAACCCCATCACTTTTCATCATGGAAGGTGATAACCACTACCATTCATCAACCCACCACCAATTGACCCGCCAAGAGCCCGTACTCTTGGTGAATACTCGAGACCAAGCCACCTAGGCTATAGGAACACCATTGAGCTTCCCGACCAAGCCCGAACTACGGCCTGCGATCCGACACCATCCGGTTGGTGCAAAGCGGATGTGCATTCCATGGACTTCGTTCAGAAGATCCAAATCGACATCGAGGATTTCCTCAAAATTGTCGATTCCATCGACCTTGATGCTACTACTCGGAGACCACGCGCTGCGTCTCTTCCAATTCTCTCTACGGGACCAAGCTAGTAATTGGCTTGGCGACTTCCACGGCTCCATCTCAAGTTGGGATGATCTTATTTTCGCTTCCTTGCTCAATTTTTCCCACGGAGAACCACTAAGCTTAAGCGAGACATCTTAACATTCAAAGAGCTCAAGGTGAGTCTCTTTACAAAGCATGGACTCGATTTAAGGAACTACTCCGTGAACTTCCACACCATGGCATTGATCTTTGGCTTCAAATCCAAATCTTCTATGATCATACCGATTTCATCACTCGACGATCCATTGATCGAGCGCGGTGGAAGACTCGGCAACTTTAATGCGGAGAAATCATGGGATATTATAGAGGAGCTTGCCGATCAAAGCTACGAAGATTGGAGTGAATCTCCCGAAACTCCGATTAACGTGGTTAATGCCATATCCACTCCTTCGAATCCTCCGATACACTCGAAGAGCAATTGAGTGCCATCGAGAGGAATTGATTATCTTATGGAAAGCGAGAAAAGAGCACCGTACAAATTCCTCGAGAGGTCGTCAAATCCGCCCACTCCACCAACCGCTCCACACCTCTTTCGGAATCCCAGTCGCGAGCAAAACCCGAGTTCGAAAGGCGCTTCCGTTCTACTTCCCAATACCACTTTCACCAAGCTTCAAGGATCAAATGAGAGTACATGGCGGCTCATACAGAGAGGTTAGCGATTTGAAGAGGAGGTTTATAGGCGGAGAGAGGAAATGCAAGCAAAATGAAAGAAATGATGGATTTGGTAATTGAATTTACCAAAACAAAGGTTCGAAAAAGTGCTCGTGAAACAATGATTGCCCTCCACTTCATTTGTAGCGCCGTTTCCATTATGCACGAGAATGCAAGGGTGAGATGTGGAAAAGCGAGGAAAGCACGAAGGATGAGTCTGTGCCTAATGATGAACACGAGACCATTGAGTACTACCTTAAACACGAAATTAACAAGAAAACCATTGCAAACCAAGTAAACAACTTTAGGTACAATGAAGTTCTTAGGGAAGCTCTTGAAGGAAAAATGCGGAAGAAGAATCGACGCTTTACCTATGGAACCTCTGTATGAGTTGGTTATAAAAACCGTTAACAAGAAAGCGAGACACCACGAGAATTTCGTGATACCGGTGAGTGTCGGTGACATGGACAATATAAATGCCTTGGCCGATCAAGGGACCGATGTGAACATAATGCCATTGTCAATCTATAATAAGTTAACTAAAGAGAAACCGGTAAAACCGACCTTAGACTTTCCTTAGCTAATCATACTTATGTCCACCACAGTAGGAATCATTGTTGATGTTCTAATTGAGGTGGCTAACATCGTTTATCCGGTGGATTCGTGATCATTGATGTTGAGGAAGATAAAAGCGTACCCTCATTCTTGGGACACCGTTCACGGCCACCGCCAAAGCAACCATCAAATGCGGAGAAGGCATCATGATACTCAGCGGGAAGAAGTGCGCTAGGATACCCATCGTCCCAAGATACCCTCTTAAGATCATGGAAATGATTACGGTGGAAATCGAAAAGCCCGGGCAACAATGTTAAGAAGAAGATGAATGACGGGAAAAAGGGCTTAGAGATTTTATGGTTCAAGGATTGTATGCGACATTGTGGAAACCCGATAAAAGTTAGGAAGCAATCCACTTCAATACCTAAGGTACAAAAGGACCCTAAGGAATTTCTAAAGGAGAAAAAGTGCTCTTGTATAGATCTCGGATAAGGGCATTACGAGGAAGAAACAAACCAAGATGGTTTGGACCTTTCCTGATTAAGAGACCAATTTAAAAGATAAAACCGTCGCCATAATTGACATCGTTGGCAAGGAATCACGGTGAGCATCTGCGTCTACACCCTTTCGATGAAGGAAAACAAAGGGTCAAGAGGCGGTAATGAGAAAGCGTGGGAACACGACTATGAGTCTAGCTACAAGACTCTTAAATAAAGAAAAGCGCTTCGTGGGAGGCAACCCATGTTTAATTGTTTGCTTGTTATTGTCTTATATCTTTTATTAATTGTTTATCCTCATGTTTAAATTTGTAAAAATGCTTTATTTTGTTTTAACCTCGTCTTAATTGCATATAAAGGTATTTTACATAAGGGATAAGTGTAGGGAGGATTACACGTTTTCAAAAAAAGCGTAAACATGAGAATAACAATTAACTAAAAGATATTTATGTTTGTTTGTTCGAGTCAAATGTTTGTATCGAGTCATAATGGATGTTTTGCGAGATATTTTTCAGTTCTAAAGGTGTAAATTTTCCGAAATTTTTCCGGAAAATGTGAGACCGCTTTTTGTCGGGATAACTGACGGTGTCGAGATTGCAACTTGACGGCGTCGGGAAGGAGTAAAAACATCGATTACTTTTCTCGTTTTCGAGCTACTTATAAATTTTGGAATTTTCCGGTCTTAATTTTCTTAGAAATTCGTAAACATCCATTCCATGAGCATTATATCCTAGTTTAAATCGAGTCTTATATATATTATTACCGCGATTTTCGCGAAGGTTTCGTTTGTTTTCTTCAAGTGTGCTGGGTTTAGTTTGTCAAGAAGAAATTACATAAGATTGGAAGGAGCTTTTCATAATAATTCTTCTTGAAAAGTTTAACCACCACTTTACGGATCCTACCGAGCTAATCGGGGAAGTATTAGTTTCTTTCGTTTTAATTACCTTCTTTTATCATAACTATGATACTTTCGGGAACATTGGGGACAATGTTCGGTTTAAGTGTAGGGAGGAAAATAAAGCAGGAACTTTGAAACTATGCTTATCCTTGACTATTTGCTTTGTCAATTGTGATTGTGTAATAAACCATGAGAAAATGTCGGTTAGGGTAATTTTGACACCAAATTTAAAATTTTTTATGACATATAGGAGTGGGCCATTAGTCTTAACAAAAGCGTCTCATGGATAGGAAGTTATATGACTAGCACAAAAACCCTTTACCACCCAAATTCCACCCTAAATGTGAGGATCGCCCTTAGATTAGTAGGAATTAAAGCATTCATCTTTAATGCTTAGAGTGTGAACCGGTAGTATATTAGATTCTAGAACTTGTTTTGTGATGCATTCGAGATGCAAGTGAGGCTACACTTGTGTAGTTAGGAATAACTAAATGATAAGAGGCATTAGGATAACCCTTGTTTGATACCCGTAATATAATTACTTCTTCCACATCGGTTGAGTAATTCCCCACACCCTTTGCGTTGTACTCATCTTTAGTACACGATACCCTAGTTAACCCCTCGAGCCTATCCTTTTCGCGGTTCTCGTGATGTTTCGGTTTTCAGGAATATCAATGAAGAGCATTGTTTACCCACCCCAAATATACACCCAAATCGCCTTAGCTTACCCCTTATGCACTCACTTTTAGTGCAAATGTTTATTATCACCCTAAACCCTTAGTTCAATTATCTAGTTGCTTGCATAAGTTGCTAAGTCGAGTCATATCCTTTGTATCTGATTTTGGGATGATTGGGATTCATGGGAAAAGTTAAAGTTTATGAAATGACGGGATGGGAGCGTTATTCAAATTCCTTTGTTTGCATAATAATGTACCCCAAGTGTTTTGATCTTTTCAATTCGGGTCAAATTAATGTTAGAATAATAAAACTCAAGTGTAGGGATATGCTTATAAATCCCTAGTATTTTGATGTTATCTTAGAGGATGGTAGAGTAAAAGTGTATGAAAAAAAAAAAAAAAAAAAAAAAAAAAAAAAAAAACATCTGGGCTACCATCCTACATCTATCCTTTAAATTTATGTTTGTTTATTTAGGTTATCTAGAGTTTAGAGTGTCGAGTCTTGGCTTATAGCGCCATTCTTCATATCTGATTAACATAAAGATTTTGACTTGCCACCACTAAATAGCCTATCCCACAAACCCTTATTTCCCTACCGTAAGCCTAACATTACAACCCTTTAAAGACCTCTTTGATAGTCTTTCCTAGGTACTTACGTAAGCGATGGAGGTTTGATCTATTCTCAAGCCTATGGTAATCTATGTACTAGGACGGTTAATGAGTGTTTATCTTCCATTTCCTATTTTGTTATATTTCATATATACACCGAGAGATGTGAGTATCCAAACACCCCATGTGAGGTGCTAGTATGTAATTCCGTGCTTGTTATGACTTTCTTGGGCTTATATGTGTTGTGGACCGTTTGAATTAATGCTTCATGACCCCTAACTTATAAATTAATTGGCTAAAGCACATTTGCTTGAGGACAAGCAAATAACAAGTGTAGGGATATTTGATAAGGTTTTAAAGGTACCATTTTGAGGGTCGTTTAAGTCCTTATTTGATCACTTTTGTATCCGTTATTGCTTAATATCGTTCCTTTTCACTTTTTAGGTCTCGTGAAGGCAAAATCTTTGGAATGGCACTTATTTGGACGAAAAGCGCGAATATATGAAGAAAATGGCCAAAGTCAAAATCGAGACACTCCGATTCTTTGAAACTAGAAAGCGGCGTCGGTG
>CM040243.1:24416544-24468922 GCA_022545495.1 Chrysanthemum lavandulifolium
CTTTTCCTTCAATAATAAAGTCATTTAGATTATCGGGCAACTTAGAAACTCTAGTTGACCTTCCGCGATAGTGGTGGCAAGCCTCTTTCTTGTTCAACAGAATCGGATGATGTATCGCAGAATCACAAGATGCATCACAGGATGTGATTCATGTGATATGATGCCCTCGGGGTGTGTATTATCATCTATAGATGTTGCAATCGGTTCATCAATCCTAGTAGGATGACTTACCACCGTGCTATCATTATAGGATGTCACTCTCCTTCATCATTGGGACTTGTTTGTGAGTCAAAGAAATTTTTGTGGTTTAAATCTTTAGGCACATAAGTTTCAACAAAACGTTTTGACACGTAGTTTTCATTTTGAATGGAAACACGGTTTATAAAATTTGACATCTCCGGAATAAAAATATTTTTTGTTTCTAGGCTCAAGAGTTTATAGCCTTTTTCTCATTTGAGTAACCAATGAATACACTTTTTCGGACCTACTACCAAATTTGTCGAGATGTTGAGAATAGTGGCATAGCATAAGCACCAAAGACTCTAAGGAGAGAGAGTGAAGGGTCATGCCCATACACAAAGAAGAATGGGACTTGCTGACATGAATCAAGAGGCAACATGTTTATGACATAGGCGGAGCTAGAACACATTCGAGCCAAAGATATAAAGGTAATTCCCACGAAACATAAGGGATCTAGCAACATTAAAGAGATGCCTATGTTTCCTTCTCGCAATGCCATTTTGTTGTGGTGTATAAACACAAGAGGTTTGATGTAGAATTCTTTTTCATGAAAGAATTGTTGAAGTTTGTTATTGACAAATTCGTCCCATTATCACTTCTAAAATTTTGACATTATGTTCAAATTGATTTGATAGCATATGAGTAAAGTTAACAATGAAAACATAAACATCATCCTTCCCCTTAAGCATATAAACCCATACCGCTCGAATAGTCATCAACAATGGTTAAAAATATTTATAACCATCTCTCGCTAGTGATTTTATATGGTCCCCAAACATCAAGGTGAACAAGTTGACCAATTTTAGTGGATTTATGTTCACTTAGAGAAATGGTTCTCTGGTTTGTTTAGTTTTATTACAAGTATCACAGAGATGATCGGTTTCGGATGAACTATCAAATTTAAGAGTGGGTCTAAGATGTGTAGGACTTGGTCGTAGGATGACCAAGTCTTTGATGCCAGATTTCTAGAGACATGACAAACAGATATGCGCTTATTAGAAGTAATCTTACATGTAGAATCTATATCAAAATATATAACCCATTGTATTGTTTACCAATCCCCACAATCCTTTTTGATGTAAACTCAGATATAGCAATTAGATTCATTAAACCCAACAAACATCTTGTTGTCTCTAGCCTTATGAATGATAGTAAACCGACATTGTATTCGTGAACAACAAGAACATCAAAAAGAGTTAGGTCATTATTGACCTTTAAATCACCAATTTTAGTAATTAAGGCCTCGAGTACCATTGGGATGTCCAATAGTTAGGCCAAGATTTGAAATGTTAACAACATTGATTAAAAAATTTCCGACACGACCATGTGTCGATTTGCACCGTAATCAACAATCCAACCAAGACCGATGTTTCCAGATAAGGATTTAGTGTTGTTGTTAAAAACTTGTTGAAGTTTACATTAAACTTGACATCGCCATTAAAGAAGGTTCCCGAAAAAATTTACCCGCTGTTGGCATTAGCGGATGACACATTGTTGTCATTGAGGAGACTCATAAGTCTTGAGAGTCGCTCATTAGACAAGGAGACAGGAGAGTTGCTAGACTATTATCGCGACGCGATTGGTTTCAGCAGAAACATTGTTACTGCTGAAAGGTTTACCATTAAAAGCTTCAGCAGAAACATTGTTACTACATGGTATCAGAGCTTCAGGCTCATTGATTCTCTTTGGCAACAAAGGTGCGGTTTGGGGTTATTGTTTGTGGCGTAATCACCGGTTATCTTCTGTTTCATATCCGCCTACTAGACTAAGTGAATCTAGGGTGATTGTGATTTGTTCTTTTCACGCATATTTCTCGTAAGTCTAAGTCTTATCTCTTCTTTAAACTTACAAGACTTAAGTCTTTGTGGTGTAAACGGGTAGACTAACATCTTGATCTGCCACCTTTGAGTGGTACGAATACCTGCTCTGGTTTACCCTAATCCACAGGCTTGGTGCTTGTTGTTTCTTATTACAAAGTCTTATCTTCTTGTCTATTTATTCTTATTATTCTCTCTGTCTGTTATTGCCTGATTATTCTTTGTCCACTTTTTTATATATGTCTATCTTATTGTTTGTATTATGGCTATTGGTGATGATAATGTTGGTGGTGGTGGTTCTTCCACTGAGAAAAGCTTATCCTTTGGTGATGCTTTGTATTTACACCCAAATAATACCAATGGTACACCCATTATTTCTATTAAACTCATGGAACTGAAAATTATAAAATATGGAATATGGCAATGACTTTTGCTTTAAGGAACCATAATAAGTTAGGGTTTATTGATGGTACCGTGACAAGAGATGATTCAACCCTAGTCTTGCTAATCAATGGGATACTTGCAACTCTGTTGTGGTTACTTGGATTCTTAATTCTCTCACCGAACTATTTCTTTGGTGCTATATATGCTAAAACCGCTTATGAAATGTGGAATGATCTCGATACCATGTACGAAAGTATAAGCAACCCAATATAAACAATAGAACCTTTATTCGATTTAAGTCGCAATAGTCACTTTAGATTAAGTTTATGTATATCCAAATGTTATAAGATTAGATTAATGTCAATGAGACAATAATCATGTAAAATGTAAAGACAAGACAAGATCGGTGAAATGATCTCGAAAGAAGAGAAGAGAGTGATACAAAAGACTGCACACTCAAGTGTATCTAACCCTAGATTGGAGATTAAGTTACACTAAGACCCCTCTAACGGCTATAAATGACTCATCAACAGAAATGAGTAACGCTTCAGCAGAACCAGCTTCTTGGAACTTTAAACCTTTTATTCTTTGTCCATGATTAACCCCTGTAGAATCTCTGCAATGATCATAACTTGAAAGCCATTAGGAACTGATAGAATGATATGTATGCCACAAATTATTACCCCAAATTCTAACAGTTACCTTGTAAAAATTATAGCCGACTAAAACCTAGACATTTCTAAATTTTTAGTGTTTTACGTTCTTAAAGTTATACCTTTGAATCCACAAAAGTACCTCTTCAATTTAAGATCGAGATCGACTTGATTTTTGTACATAGCGACAGGTAACAAGGTCTTAAACAGTTAAAAGAGTTACTTTAGAACAAGTGAACAACAATAACGACAACAAAAATTTGAGATTGAGATCGACATGGTTTTTGCACAATGACACTAAGGGCCTGTTTGTTTAGTTTTTATATTAAGTTATGTTAAATTAAAGTGTCTGTCTGGATATATGTAGTGTGTTTGTAGATGAATAAATGATTGTTTGTTTTGTGTGCTGAATAAAGTGTCTGAATTAAAAAAATTATTGTTATACCCTTTTATTTGAAATAAGTGTTGATTGGATGTTAAGAAGTAAAAGGGTAAATATGTAAAATTATGATAAAAGTGATGACTTAATATAGAGACCCTCACTCTCATGGTTTTTTCTAGGAAGTCATCCATTTAAATTAAGCACCAAACAAACACTTAATTAGTGACTTAATTAACTTAGCTATTTTACAATTAAGACTCTTTAAGTCATTATCAAACATTACTAAGCCTACTAAAGGCGTTACTTGGAAAACTACAATACATCAGTAGAAAGTTTTTTAAAAAATATTACAAATAAGCAAAGATCCAAACACCCACTTAAAAAAATTAAAAATAATAATAATTTAAAATAAATAAATAAATAAAATAAGGTAGTTAACACTTTAGCCCAAACACCCTTAGGAAGTGAAGATCACACTATTGGTATGAAAATGTACTTGTCATGTCGTAGTGAGAACATGAACCACGCTTGCAACAACAAGTTTAAATCAAAACAAACTAAAAAGGAATTCTTTTCTATATATATTTCATTTCTTGGCTTAACACAAACATAGAAGTTTCACCTTGTTTGCACACAGTGACAGGCAACAAGGTATGTATATTCATCTTTCTTTAGAACGTTGCTACAGTTTATTTTTTGTTTTCATTAACTTTTGGTAAATTTTTTAAGTCATAAACTTTATTGTGTTAAGAATTAGGGCTAGGTTTATATAATAATCTTGGTGAATATGTTGTGATTGCTAACTTAGACTACTTACGTGGTTTAAAAGGTGTTTAACATAGCAGTTTTTGTTTGATTATGTGTTTGGTGTTGGTTGATTATTGCTATATCAGGGCTGGATTGTAGGATTATAAATTATATCTCGATCAAATTTGATATTCTCTTTCCCTGATAACGAGTTGCTTTGGATGTACGATGTTTTGTTAAAATTTGCTTTGAGGGTGTGTTTTGAAAATGATTATTCGTGTTAATAATTGGAATCAAATACACAATGAAATATAGATGGGTAATTCTACATTTATCTTCTTAATCAGTTTACTTATAGCAATTTTTCACCGTTACACAAACAAAATCATTTAAGTAACAAATGATATTTCGCAAAGTATTGGTCCGACAAAATTAATTTCTTGATAATTGGTGAGACATTTCTTATAAAGTTCCATGTAAACATCGTATCATTGATCAGGGTCTTACAATGTGAACCCCTTCATAAAGAGAGTCTTGTTAGCCATTTAGGATCTTGTTTGATTAGCCATCATGATTCTGATATGTTTATGCAAGATTTCTCTTCATTTTTATTTTTTTATTTTTTTTCTGTTTCGGTTATGTATATGGATTAGTAAGTAAAGTGCTATATATCAATTCAAAACTTGGTAATTAAGTCATGAAATAGAAATTTCTTTATGGTATTTTTCTTAAATTGTATGGACGCATAATAGCACTTGATAAAATTCTAATGATGTGCATATTGTGAATTATATATCACCAGTTGGCTACATATACATATGATGTGAGTTATGTTGCAGTTAATCACAGAGACAAGCATCAATAGTTCTGTTGCTGCCATGGAAATGGTGGAAGAAGAAGTTCAAAATCAACCTAACGAACTCACCCCAAAACGAATCAAAATCGATGATGAAGAAGAAGAAGATCGAATCAGTCCTATGCTAGATTGCTTACTTCTTGAAACTATCTCTCGTTTACCTACAACAAAAGAAGCCATTAGGACTGGTACCCTTTCCAAACGATGGGAACATCTTTGGCCATTGGTTTCTAATCTCATTTTCCATAATCCTGATAATACTTATGATGAACGTTCACCCTCAGCTTTCTTTTCGTTCGTTGACAAAACCATAAGAAAATGTCGCCAATTGAAGCTCAAGAAATTAGAATTGATTTCCATCTACGATGCTCAGTTTGAATCGCTAGTCAACAGTTGGATTCACTATGTCATGGATTGTAACCTTGAAGAGCTTACATTAGAATTATGGAGTAAGGAGATGGAAGCTGCGCTTGTGTTAGATGAATTATTTTTCACCAGTTCATCATTTACTCATCTGAAACTGAAAGACTGCACACTTAGACCAAATGGGGCCATTAGTTGGAATAAACTTATGAGTCTGTCTATTTCATTTGTGAAATTAGATGAAGATTTGATTCAAAATATATTATCCGGTAGTCCTCTCTTGGAAACCCTGAGGTTGGAGTGTGGCTATGGTTATAAGAGGCTAGATATTACTTCCACGAGTGTCAAGAAATTGTTGTTTTGTGCGTACATGAATCCTGAGAATGATACAGAAATGATTGAAATCAATGCACCTAATATTATGTCACTAAATATTGAAAATATGTTGGTCTTGGGGAAGCTTGTGTTGCTAAATGTATCATCTTTAGTTAAATCTAAGTTGAATTTCTTGTCCGACGAGGAGAACGAAGAAGAGATGCTCAAAGGATTTATACTAAGCTTACGCCATGTCAAGGAGCTTACAATTGGAGAACACTGTCAAAAGGTAAAAAAGATTCTTATTTGATGTTTGGTTGTGCGTTTCCAAAGTGATTATTCCAACCTAACGAAGTACACGAGTAGAATAATTATTTTTTCTTTTTACAGGAACTTGTCACATGCTTCTTCAAATATGATTATTCTAACCATAAATAATCAGAAAATAACAGTTTATAAATAATTACAACATGAGCTTTTAATTATTGTTAAGTTCATAAAACCATATGTAGATGTACATTGCAGACGAAAAAATGAACCTGCCTCAACATTTGCATTGCTTGTCTAAATAGTACTTCATACAGATTTCGCATCATTCTCATTTAATTTATGTTCTTTTCTCACTAAAAGCTTTGCTTCGTAGGTCCTGTCACGTTTGGAAGCTAAAGGTTTCACTTTACCATCAGACATCAAGTATCAAACAGCAGTCGAATTTTGCGAATTTTGCATGCAGGGAGTACTTTAGATTATTAGTGATGGTCCTACAGGTGGCGAGGTTAATTTGATTGATGGCGCAATAAATTTATGGATGGGCTAAGTTTGTGAGTCCTAGGTGATTGTGATTTAGTAGATTCTGAACAATGCTTATTGTAACCGTAAGAAGTTAATTCTTGCCTACCTTTTAGAAAACTTATTGGCTCGTAAGCTTATTAACTAATGGTTATCTTATTTGGTGATAAACTTGTTTGATTGTATCTTATTTACCTTCTGTTTATAAAGTTCTTAGCAAGTGCGTTTGATTGAGTGTGCTCAATTTCAGTCTTCTACGAGTCTGGTTTAAGTTGATTGTACATATAGATGGGTTACTGTGATGCGCGCACAAAAGGAACTCCCCTTGACATATTCTTTAGCACAAATGTAGTTTATGTGACTGTTATGGCAGAAGCACAATTAAGTAAGGGTAAAATAGTTTCTTCAATGGAAAAACACAAAAAATCCATAACATTTATTTATAGTACATAAACTATTAACATTGCTTTAATTTGTAAAACCTTAAGAAAAGTGGAGAAATATTCGACATTTTATCTTTTTGGTGCAATGAAACATTTATAGACATACACATGAGTAGACCGATGATCCACTAGTCATTTGGCCGGCTATTGAAAGAAAAAGCTTGCATCTGCTCCCCATTTATAACCATCCAAGGTTCCATCGATAGCCTGGTCAGAATCTTCATGTTATCTTTTTTCGTCCGATTGAGAGGATCGTCCACTTCTCCAAACTTCGATATGTAGTTGATTTACACGTCTTTTCCACACCCATTTAAACTATAATCGATAGGGATTTATAATCTGAACTACTATTTTATGATTTATGCATGCAGCCGTTGGGAACTTGGGTCTTGGTGTACAATGTCATTTCTAGCCACACGCTTCTCGTGGAGCCGTAGATGGACATTATCGCTCATACACGAGACCCATTTGATGTTTAGTAACAAACTTTTATGTATAATAAGGGTTTTGGCCGTACAATAGCAACGTACTTTTTCAAATGTACCAATCTAGTACGCGTACTATTTTTCGTTTCACTTAATGTAACGAACTTTCAAGTTTTGTTCCATTCTACCCACAAGTTTACTGGCTACCAGGAAAAAAGTTTCAAAACCGGCTAACCATCCAACGTGGCAATTTTTTTTTAATAACATAATAACTTGTACCCAAAACTAACCTCACACACCCCACACTTACCTGCTCATATTTTCCCCCAATTCTTACTAACCATAACCCTAATTTCAACATTTCAAACATATGATATAATCCATCAATTTCCACTTAATAAAATGTTTTTAACAATTAATTTTCATCTTGATGGTACGTTCACCCCGTCACCTCTCATGTATAAGAAAGGTGATGTATCCAGGATACCAGACATTGATTTCGTTGGTATGACAGTTATTCGTTTGACGAAGCTAATCAAAGGAGCACGTCAGTTCCCCGTTAAAGGTATTTACTTTCTTATTCCTGGTAAAGAGCTAAGTAATGGTTTAAAAGAGATTAAGGAGGATGATGACCTATTAGGTTTTAAGAATAAAAAGGAAATAGGTTTGTATGTGGAACATCATGGGTATGATTTAAGCCATTGGTTACAAAATGAGATAGGTGGTGATGAGGTTTCAGATGATGAGATAGGTGAAATGGAAGACATTAATGGCTATGGGCATAATGATGTTGTGGGAGAAGAAGATGTAGAGATGCCAATTAGGACTCCTGCAGTCCCATTTCTTAATAAGTTATGCAATGGCAACTTTATTTCTGACAACAATGAGTCTCCTGATCCTAGTGAATTTAGTGAAGGTAGTGCTCCTAAGGATATAAATAGTGATGAGGAAAATGTATATGCAAAGTATAAAGTTCATCCTGGGGTACTTTATCCAGAACATGATCCTAGCCTTCCATAGAATGAGATGAAACCTACATTAGGTTTGAGGTTTGAACACCCAAAACAGCTTAAATATTGTTTAACCGATAAGGGGTGGCTAATGCATATCAGTTGTGGTACAAAATAAATGATTATAGAAATTTGATGGTTCTATGTGGAAGGAATCCTGATGAGGGTAGAAGTGGAGGCTGGAAAACTAGGAAAGGTAAAGATAAGGGTGTGTAGGATGCATCACCATCTAAACGGAAATGTGTGCAGATAGGATCACCATCTAAAAAGAGCAGAAGTAAAGTTAAAGGTGTGCAAATAGGATCACCAGCTAAGAAGACTAAAAGGAATGGTGTGCAGACTGCATCACCATCTAAGAAGGGCAAAGGGAAAGGTGTGCAGACTACATCACCATCTAAGAAGGGTAAAGGGAATGCTGCTGAGAAGGACAAAGGTAAAGATGTGCAAAAAAGGACAAAGAAACAGGTAACAAATTTAAGTAAGAAGGATGGTTGTTCATTTAGGCATCATGGTTGCAAAAGGGCAATTATTTTTTCAGATCAGAACCTTGATCCCAGAACACGCATGCTCAAGGAACTTTGATTTGGGATCATTGGTAACCTATAAATGAATTTCCAAACAGTTTGCTTATAAAGTGGTTCAGGATCCTACAATTAGCTATAGGACAATTAAATATCTAACTAAGAAGAAATATCTCATCAATTTCAGTGTTGGCCACTGTAAAAGAGCAAAGAAAAGGGCTTTGTTTTATCGTGAAGGTAGGCTGATTGAGCATTACAGTAGGTTATGGGATTACAAACAACAGATATTGAACACAAATCTTGGTTCTTCAGTTTATTTGAATGTGGAGGAGAAATATAATGGTAAGACCTACTTCAAAAGGTTTTATGTTTGCTTTAATGCTATTAAAGAAGGATGGAGTGCAGGGTGTAGGAAGGTCAAATGGTCACAAGGTAAATTTATTTAACCTTTATATTCCAATATAAACATAACTACTTACATGTCATATCTAACACTTGTTTTCTATGCAACTAGGATTGATTTAGTGAGTACCATGTTACAAAATGCAAAACATAGGCAGTGTGCAAGGCACATATATGCCAAATTCAAGAAGAAATGGAATGGTCTTCATTTCAAGAGCCTTTTTTGGGGTGCTACTTCAACAACTATACAACATGTTTTTTACTCAAAGATGAACCTGATTGGAAACATTGATCTAGAAGCAAAGCAATAGTTGGTATATAGGAACCCACACACATGGTGTAGAGCTTTCTTCAAGATGATAGAGGTTGTGCAACTTATGAACATGGTATTTCTGAGTCTTATCATAATGCAATAGGGATAGCTAGATGCAAGCCTATCATTACCATGTTAGAGGTAATTAGGGTTTACTTGATGCAAAAAATTTCTAGTATGCCTAAGTTATCCAGTAACCTTGTAGACAACATTACACCATCTATTAGAAAAAAATTGAGCATTTGAAGGATACTCAAAGATTCTGAATAGTTTATCCTTGTGGTGATAATTTGTATGAGGTTAGGAAGGCAAATGAGTCTTTTGGGGTGACCATAGAGGCTAGAGCATGTACTTGCAATTGGTATACTTTAAGTGGAGTACCATGTGTACACACAATTGCTGCTTATGGTTTCATCAAAAAAGAACCAACTTTAGGTGTTAGTGCTTGGTATTCAAAAAGGATGTGGCAAAATTCATAGAGTTATTTCATTAAGCAGTGGGTGGTTCTTCAATGTGACCTAATACTAGAGATGAACCACCATTGCCACTAGTCCTTAGAAGGATGCCAGGTAGGCCTAGAAAACTCAGAATCAAACATGCCACTGAGAATGTTAATGAGGTTGGGAGGTCTGGTAGGATGATGACTTGTAAGAATTGTTTGGAAAAGGGTCATAACAAAAAAAATAATGTAAAAATGGATAGCAACCAAAACCAACAAAGGTATAAAAGAAAACCTGGTAGAAGGAAGGCCGGTTGTGCCTATGTCTTCCCAAATGATGGTAGTAGTACATGGGCATCTGGCGTAGCTGGTGATGGTGCATGATCAAATGGTGTGGCTGCAAGTGATGGTGCAGGGCCAAGTGGTGTGCCTAGTAATGGTGCAGGGCCAAGTGATACTGGTGCAAGTGATTGGTCATGGTGCAGGTCCAAGTGCAAGTTGTGTGGCTGATATAAGAGATATTGGATTTCTCAATGAGGTCTAAATTTTGCTTGTTTTTTTTATGTGTATTTACTTTGTTGACCAGGAAAGTCAATACATAATCACTATGTATTTACTTTGCAAGTACAAATGGAGCAATCAGTGACAAAAGACCAAATTCAGTACTGTGATGTCATTCCTACTCAACAAAATAATACAAGGAAAACTATTGCATAAGAAATTCAAGAAGCCATTGCAGCTGGGACTTTTAAGACAACCAGTTTGAAAAGAAGGGCCAAGTCAGAAAGGATTGCAAAGAGGGGCAAACCATTCCAGTTTCTACCAGATGGTTCAGGATCAATTGCTGAGAAAGAATGGGATGTAGATGATGTGCTTGCAAAAGATTGATGTTCATGAAGCTTAATGTTTAAGTGTTTGGTGTCTGGTTATTTATGTTTAAGTAGTGAAATTTTGGTCTTGTATTTGTAGTAAACAATGTGTTGGTAGGGGTAATTTCAGTTAACATTGTGGATTGGTATTAGTGCTTTCAGTAAACTATGCTGGTATGAGTAAACATTATCTTGGATTGTGTGACATTATGTCCACAAATTTTCTTTCAATGACATTAATGAATCTAAGGTTATTGTGGTCCTATCTGTCTATTTATTTTGTGCCTTTAGATCGATAATGCATTTGTGATTGTATATTGTGCCTTTACACCAAATAATACATTTGTGACTGGATATTGTGACTTTTACAAGAACAATGCATTTGCAACAACAATGCAATTGCAGTAATATGCATTTGCAGCAATATGCATTTGCAGTCATTACATCACATTATTTAACAAAACCATATCCAAATCATAAGCTCAGTTGTAAAAATCGGCCCAGGCGGCCGATTAATCCCCGCATAATCGCTGATCGCTCACTAAGCGCCTTGATTTATCATAATCGGCCTATTTAATCGTTTTGGTCAAAGATCGTTTAAAAATTAGTCAACAAACCGATTAATTGGACAAAATCGGTCTAATCCGATTAATCAAACAAAATCGCTTAAAAATCGATCAACAAAATCGCTTAAAAATCAGACAAAATCGCTTAAAATCAGTAAACAAACTGATTAATTGGTCAAAGATCTCTTAAAATTGGTCAACAAACCGACTATTATCTATCTTTGACTTTGAACTTTGAAGAATTATGTATTATGTTTATATTTGAACACATGAAATATTTGAACTTTGATGCAGTATGCTTATCTCATACATATAGTATAGTATAATATCTAAAATAACAATTTTGTGCATAAAAATTCCAATCCGATTAATCCTCGATTAATCCTCGCTAACCGATTAATCACTAGCCCCACCCAACCGCCTCTACTAGCTAGCTACTGGCGATTTTACAACCTTGATCATAAGCATATCTTTTTTTTTTTTTTTTTTTTGAACAGAGATTCCATATCACTCTCACAAATGGAGGTAATTTGAACACAACAAGTTACATCGAACATAAAGGGCAAAATCGAAACCGACTTGCAAACAAAATACACGGGTAACAAGTTAAGCCAAAAGAAAGCATACACCCTAATAGTTGTGACATACTACAACAACACCATACAAGGTGGGGAATCACCAAGGTGAGCTTTTGGTGACACAACCATATGAAGATGTAGAATGACAAAAGTACACAAAGTATAAATAACATACATAGAAGATAAAACAAAAGATCCTAAAAGGAGCGCGAAAGAAACCCAACAACCAATCTCTCTACCTCTCAAAGTCACCACATAACAATCATTTCATTTCATAAAAGTCATTACAACACCACATAACAGTCAGTACATTAAATTCTTGAAATGAACATAACAGCAATAACCACACACATAACAACTACAATTTTCCTATAAAAAAACAAACTAGACTTGCTTTCTTTCAACTCCAATTGCAGCATCAACAATTCCTTCTTCAAAGTTGACTTTTGAAAGTCAATCTCCCTTTCCAAATCTCTTATTTTTCCAGTCAATGGGTACTTGTCTTTTTTCAAACGTTTTTCCTTTTGAATCAACTTAAACACCTCTTGTTTGTAATAGTCACCTGGCAACTCATGATCTAGCCAGTAAAATGTCCCACATTTTGAACCCTAAATAGTACAAATAACACACATTACTAATATCAACAGTTATTACTTTGAGTTTAAGCAATGTCCAATAACTTACATTATAATACTCAACGCATCCAAGAAAACGCCTTAATGCATAATCAATTATTCATGAAATTTGTTTAGTTATTGGTTCTTCATGTTCGCAATGGGTTGTTGGTGGTGGGCGACGATTACGATTCGAGGAGGATGAATTCATTCTCAGTGTTAAGGAATTGGGGTTAGGGTTAGGCAACAATTTGGGAAAGAACAAGTTTTGGCTGTCCAAGTGATGATACATATATATAATATATAGTGGAAATCCAATGTGACAACGTATGTGGGAAAAAATCTTGGTAGCCTGTTAAACAAGCTTCCTGAGGTAGATTAGTACAAACTTGAAAGTTCGTTACATTAAGTGGAATGAAATAGTACGCGTACTAGATCGGTATATTTGAAAAAGTACGTTGTTATTTTATGGCCAAAACCCTATAATATACAACCCGACTTATTAGGAAAACAGAAGTCCTAAGTCTATCTTTTTCACATGATGCTTTTAGCTGCTAACTGAGCAAAGAAAAATGTTTAGCTGCTAACCGTACAAAACTAATAAGAGCTATGCTGCAACTAGAAAAGCTTTCATACAATGTACTACTCTACGTATTTGGCAATCATCTCTTGCAAGCAAATCTCGAGTAAGGATAAAATCCTATAAACCTATTATCTCAACGTCATTATTCATAACAACATTTTTATATCTTATCTCATCTTACCTTAATTAAGACAGAAATACGTACCTAAACTAAAAAAAAAATGTACCTTTACCTTACCATCATACGACACTTGAAAGTAAAAAATGGGTCTAAAATTGGATTTAAAAAGTGGGTTGATATCATGATACATACATTTTACTTTACATCATATTGTGAATCTATATATGATACGATACTAACAAACAATTAATTGCGTGTATTAGCAGGATGCTTTTGAGATTGTAGTATTATTAATCATCATGAATTAGTGACATATTTTCATGTTCTTAACTTTTTACCTAATTACTTGTTACCTATTATGATAACAAGCTTTTGTTTCTTTTGTCAACTTTTACGGCACACTTTAACCTTTTTTAACAATAATAACAACGCAGCTCACCATAGTGAAATGAAAGTCTAGTGTTTATAATAATAATTTTCAAAATACGTGTATTACACTATTACTACAAACAAGTAAAGTATCTTGTTATCAAAGCAGTTAATTCTTAAGCAAATAATACTTATTTTTCGTTAAAAGTTTGCATTGAGACCTCTTTCAAAAGCTTGATATCCAAATGGCCAAAAGGTTCATGTTCTTCCTTTATTTACTACCACATATCGTGGTTGGTAAAAAGTTTGACACTATCTAAATTAAAAAAAAAAGTTTGTTTACTCTTCCGTCTTACTTTTATCCAGAGACGGAATTAGTAGCAAATATGATCACGTGCACAAATTTTTTATAACCATAAAATAGAAACACATTTCGATGGACCGAGTGCATTTAAAATACATTTATCTAGAGACGGAATTAAAAAGTTCCGTCATACTTGTTGTATCCAGAGACGGAATTAGTAGCAAATATGATCACGTGCACAAATTTTTTATAACCATAAAATAGAAACACATTTCGATGGACCGAGTGCATTTAAAATACATTTAAAAAAAATTGAATGTGCTCACATGAAAAATTAAAACAGATGTGATTCCTACGAGAGTGAATATATCTAGGCGCGGTATTGATTTTCAATCTTTGGCATGCCCGATATGTGATGGTGGTATGGAATCTTCAAAACACTTGTTTTTTCGATGTGATCTATCAAGGCAGATTGGTCGCAAGATTGCCAGTTGGTGGAATGTTTGCTACGCTGACGCCCAGTCGTATGAAGAATGGCTCACTTGGATGGTGTCTTTGAGGCTTGCGGTTAAAATGAAGGCGTTACTTGAAGGTGTTTTTTACATTATGTGGTGGAACATATGGACGTATCGTAACAAGATCGTGTTTGAAGATAAAGTTCCTCGGCGTTCATTTTTATAACGTTGTCTCTAGCTCCTTTTATTGGTATAAATTTAAGAAAGCGCCGCTCACTTGGATCGAGGCTAAAAACTCAGACTTAATTTCGTTTCTAAATTTTTTTAGGTTTTATTATAAAATCGCAGTTAAAAAACATGCAACCTATGTAATTCACATGACATCATTATCTCGAACGAATTATTATACAAAGATTGTCGTAGTATTGGAATAAATATACATCATCTTGTCTTTATCACACAAAAATTACGTAATTCACATGAATTTCACAAACAATAATAATCAAAGGTTGGAAAAATATGATTATTAAGAAATAAACAACAGCTCATATGTAGGGGTAAATGCGAAACGATCTAAATCAGGATATACTTGTGAAAGTCACACATTTATTACTCATTCACCTCACATGATAAACACATTTGGCATAAATCATGTGAACCTCATAATGAAAAAAAAAAAAAGTAAAAAATCATTCTACATAATATTAACAAATTTTTGAAAAATATATCATTGTAAAAAATGAACTATAAAGATTACAGATATATTTTACGTGATTTTAAAGTTTATCTCGATGTTGACATGTAAAGTGATGTTTATTAACTCTTAGATCACGACACATTAGTATAAGTCCGAACCAAAAGGCTTATGTTTAGAATAGTACATTTTGTTGTGTGATAAGCTCCTAAATCAAATAGGTGTGTTTGTTCAAGTTCTTCTTAGACATATAAGATAGTTTGTGGTCTAGTATAAGTCCGATATTGAGACATATTTTAGAAAGCACATACAATACATTACTCCCTTAAAATATATATATATATATATATTTTTTTTTTTTTTTTTTACAAATTTGGCGCTTTTATAATAACTACTCTAACACTCATTTCCCG
The DNA here is from genome assembly GCA_022545495.1 of Chrysanthemum lavandulifolium. Classification (NCBI taxonomy): domain Eukaryota; kingdom Viridiplantae; phylum Streptophyta; class Magnoliopsida; order Asterales; family Asteraceae; genus Chrysanthemum; species Chrysanthemum lavandulifolium. The sequence goes on from CM040243.1 coordinate 24,432,210, forward strand.
AGTTATAATTTGATAGGAAAGAAAAAGAAATGGAAAAAATTTTGTGTTATTTAGTTTTTTTAAAGAAAGGAAAGGGAAACAGAAAAGAAAAAGAGATAAAACTTTTGTTTATAAAATCTTTCGACCAAAAATTGAAGGAAAGAGAAGAGAAAGGGAAAATTATATTATGTAAAGACTAATATACTTTTTTTAAAAGATTTTATATTAACAACTAAAAAGTATATATGTCATTTAAATAAATTATTTTTCTTTTTCTTTCACTCAAGAACACGATTACTTTCTTTTTCTTTTATCTAAAACATATCAACTAACAATTCATTTTCTTTTCCTTTTCCTATTCTTTTCCATTTCACTTCACTCAAAACTCGAGAATTGAGCGTAAAAGCTTGTAGTATATAAAGAATTGTTTTTATTATTAACACAATGAAAGATAAAGAATTTTCAAAGTTTAGGAATTTAATTAAATAAATTGTGTATTTTTTTCGTTTGTAGACAATTTTATTTTTTTTAAAAGAACAATGTTTCTAAGTATTGCAATTGGACATTTACTGCAAAAATTAGCTTTTTAATGATAGCCGCTAAGGGTATATTGGCACACAAGATTATTTTGAGAGATTATACTCATTGACAAACACAATTACAAGAGATTAGAAAAACAAAATAACTTTCACAATTAGTGAAAATTAAATGATATTTCATGTAACTTTTAAATATAATTTCTCATGCACAGCTTAATCTGCAGTTTCAACAACAATTATTTTTATCAAACATACTCAACTCTTTCAAAAAACGCAATTTTATGCATTAATAATTGGGTGAGCATCGAGACGAATCCCGACCCGTCCCGACTCTTCCTGACTAATCCCGACACGACAATGGGAAAACCCAAACCGACTCCCGATCGTCCCGAATCGTCCCGAATCTTGATTTTGACGCGTTTTCTCGGGACGGTCCGCCCCGACCCTTCCCGAATCCCGATTAGAGAAAAAATCGACTACCGACCCAATTAATGAATCCAGAATCGGTAGCGAAAAAAAATCGGTGTCGGGACGGGGGATAAGTCGGTGTCGATCGGGATTCTTTTCCCTATTAATAATTATACACAAAGTTTGTTCGAAAAAGTTAACTTTAAAAATAGATATTTTTCATTAGATACACAAAATAAATAATTCATATCTTAATAACTTTATAGCCCATCTTAAAACCCATAATTATCCATTTTTCAAAAAAGGAAAAATAATAATAATAATAAACAAAATAGTTGCTACTCCATTATGAAACAAAACAATAAAAAAAGAAAAAGTATATATATATTAAATAAAAAGAAAATAAGAAAAAAGAAATAGGATTAAAGCTCACATTCACAATCACATTCTCTTTCTCTTTCTATTATCATCACCTCATAACACACCAAAAGAAACAAGAGCTGTATTCACATGAAATTGTTTCGTTGATGGGGTCTCTTTTTTAAATATTATTAATTTCATTTCATTTCTTTTAACTCCACCCAAAAAAAAAACTATTTTTTTTATTTACCATTTTGCCCCTCACGCCTGCCGGAATACTCAATGTCCGGTGACAAGGTATTTCCTTCAAAACCCATCTTTCTTTTCGTGTTTTAGTATGTGGGTCATCTTTACTTTTTGTTGGTTTTTGATAAAGGTTGTACTTTTTGTGTTGTTAGGTCAAGATCTGTAATCTTGGTCTTTTTTTTTTTGGTGTTTTTTTGATGAAATGAAGTTGTTGGGTAGTTAGGGTTTCAAGTTTGGATTTTTTTTGTGTAGGGAGTTTAGGGTTTCTTGCTAGATCAGTGTTGGATTTTAGGGTTTGATTGATTTGTGAAATATACTTGATCTGGTACTATGTTAGGTTTTGTTGCGAAAACTTGCTTTTGTTTTACATGAAATGAAGTTGAGCTGTTTTTTTAGAGGGATAAGATTCGAGTAGCGAAATTGGTTGTGATAATTAGTTAAAATGCGCCTTTAAGCAGCCGGTAAATATTTTGAGTCTCAGGTTGGTCAAAACTTGCTTACGAAGAGTTGAAATTCTATGTTCATCAATGTTTTTTTGGAGTTTTGTGTTATTGGGATATGCGTGTTTTAGCAAGAGTACGAAGAGTGTGGTTTTAGTTGGAAAACAAAAAGAAGTTGAAGCGGCTCCTTGTAAAACTAACGTCTTTTTGGGCATTCGGTGTGTATAAGTGATATACTGTTTTAGTAAGAGCACGCAAAATATGGTTTTAGTAAAGTAAAGGAAGTTGAAGCGGCGTTTAGTTAAACGACCGTCTTTTTGTGCATTTGTTTTGCATAAATGGTATATTGTTTTATTAGGAGTACGGAAAAAGTGTTTAGTTAAAAAGAAAAGTAAGCTGAAGCAACGCTAGTAAAACAAACGTTTTTTTGTGCATCTGTTTTGCATAAATGGTATATTGTTTTATTAGGAGTACGGAAAAAGTGTTTAGTTAAAAAGAAAAGTAAGCTGAATCAACGCTAGTAAAACAATCGTTTTTTTGTGCATTTGTTCTGTATAAATGATATGCTGTTTAGTAAGAGTACATAAAGTATAACTTTAGTAGTATAAGTCCAAAAGTAAAGGAAGTTTAAGAGACGTTAGTAAAACAAATGTTTTTCACGTATAAAGGATATACAGCTTTAGTAAGAGTGCAGAAAATATGGTTTTAGTAAAAGAAAAGGATGTTAAAGAGATGTTATTAAAACGCGCTTTTTATTTGGGCATTTTTCTGTATAAATGATATACTGTTTTAGTAAGAGTGCAATAAATATAGTTTCAGTAGGAACTAGGAAAAGAAAAGGAAGTTGAAGCGACGCTAGTAAAACGAAGTCTTTTTGGGCATTTGTTATGTATCAACGATGAACTGTTTTAGTAAGAGTAGGACATCTATGGTTTTAGTAGGAAAACAGAAGTTGAAGCGACACTAATTAAATGCACATTTTTTGGGCATTGTTATTCTTCATAAATGATATCAATAAGTTATTGCAGGAAATGACTGCTCCTGTTGCTGACGGGAGTGAAGCACAAGCTGGTCACATTATATCAACTACTATCGGTGGAAAGAATGGTGAACCAAAACAGGTATGACACATCTCTTAATAAGTTTTATGTTGTTGAAATCACAATACCTTACAATTTGATTCGATTCATAAAGAAAATCCTGTTAGCCAATTAGGAACTTGTTAGATTAGTCATCACAATTCTATAGAATATGTCCAAGATTTCTTTACGTGATTTTTATTATATACAAGGATCTGTAGATCATGTATATATCCATAAGTTACTAATAACAACATTAATAGAAAGATTTCTTTCTTGGTATTTCTGAAGTCTGAATGGAAGGTTAACAGGTCTTGATAGCATTCTTGTGATGTACGGAAACAATTTCTGTCTAATACATCATGCCTATGGTTTTTGTTTCTGTATTTTTTTCCAAATTACCATGACTTGAATGATCAGAATCATGTATTACCATAAGCCAGTTCTTAATTAGGGATCATTAGATAACTTTACAATACCGAAATAAACACTTTTCTTGCAATAACTTTGTTTCTGATTCAGATCTTATTAGTATGACCCTAAATCATAAGCATAGCCAAAGTTGCCACACATTCTAAACTAATATTGTGACTTCATGCAGACTGTTAGTTACATGGCGGAGCGTATAGTTGGGACTGGATCATTTGGAACCGTTTTCCAGGTATGCATTTAGTTATGGAGTCCTTAAATCTTTTAATTTGTGTTATCTCTTCTGATCTTTTATAATTTCAGGCAAAATGCATAGAAACAGGGGAAACTCTTGCTATTAAAAAAGTTTTGCAAGACAGAAGATACAAGAACCGTGAGTTGCAGTTAATGCGCATGATGGACCATCCAAATGTCGTTTCTTTAAAGCATTGTTTCTTTTCGACTACAAGCAGAGACGAGCTTTTTCTTAACATAGTGATGGAGTATGTCCCAGAGACGATTTTTCGAGTTTTGAAGCACTATAACAATCAACATCAGAGTATGCCGCTCCTTTATGTGAAACTTTACACATATCAAGTAAGTTTTGTTCATTCATTACAAGGGCGTGTTTTGTTTCTATTTCTGATTTATAGGAAATAATGAGTGAAATTTGCAGATCTTTCGGGGGCTGGCATACATGCATACAGTTACTGGAGTATGCCACAGGGACTTGAAACCTCAAAATGTTTTGGTTTGATTTCATCCCTCTGTATTTCGTTTGTAGTTTGTAGTGTTCTTTTAAGAATACTTTGGAGCTTATTTGTCTTCCTTTTTCTGCAGGTTGACCCTCTTACTCATCAAGTCAAGATTTGTGATTTTGGAAGTGCGAAAATGCTAGTATGTTACTTACTTACACGCCATAAGTTTTATTGGTTCTGCGTCTTGCTAAATTTTTATGTATCTAATAAAATATCCTTTAGTTATTTCAAGTCGCCTGTCTAATAGATTCTTTAGTGGATATTGCATATTGAAATAAGTTGATTATTACAAAAGATTTGGTTATGCAATCCGGTTTTTTACACCAAGTTAGGGAAAATTATTCCTGGAATGTTAGTACCCTTAAAATCACTTCATATATTTCAAAAATGACCCTAAAGATCAACTTTTCAACGGTCTGATTTGTTAAACTTGCAAGTTGTGAATTCAATAAATTTTTAAGTTTATCAGTCAAGTAACAAAATTTCACAATTTCTATGTTTTGTATACGACACTAATATATTTCAGGTGTAAGCTTGTCATTTTATACAATTATAAATGGATTGTTTGATATGAACTTAGTTGCTTGGTTTGGTGGTCTTCTTTGAAGTTTTTGTAGTCGGGTGGCCTTTGTCGGCATTATCTCGTTAGTTAACCCTGAAGGCCATAGATTTTGTAGTTCCAATCCAAATCATGTGTAACCACAGTAGTCCTTATATAGTAGGTCTTAGAATGCCGGCTTCTATAGGATTTTCTATCATCTTGTGTACAATTGATGTACATCACTTGCATATTTTGCATCATGTATGACCATATATTTGTGAATGTCTTTAGGTGAGGGGAGAAGCAAACATATCGTACATCTGTTCGCGTTTCTATCGTGCACCAGAACTCATTTTTGGTGCTACAGAGTACACAACTTCAATTGATATATGGTCTGCTGGTTGCATTCTGGCTGAACTCCTTCTGGGACAGGTTTACTCCTTAAAACCATTTTAATAGTCATTTTGTACATCTCAACTTATTTACTTTTTGGTTTTACGCATTTTGTAGCCACTATTTCCTGGAGAAAACGCGTGGATCAGCTTGTGGAGATCATCAAGGTACTGTTTTATTACTCAACTTGAAATTTGGACCACAATCGTATTATTTTATAACTCATCATTGGTGTCTCAGGTTTTGGGCACACCAACTCGTGAAGAAATTCGCTGTATGAATCCAAACTACAACGATTTTAGGTTTCCTCAAATAAAGGCCCACCCGTGGCACAAGGTATCATTTATTTTCTGTCATTACAGGGGGGCAAGATGGGAAGGTCGGGTAACATGTCACAACAGATTTGGGTTAGGTTGACCCACTAACATATTATTTAGAAAGTACTATAGTAATTACTATTTTAATACTCAACTAATTAAAGAATAATATAATAATAGTATTTGAATCTTTGAATAAAAAATATTAGCTAATTTTTTGGGTTTCTTTTTTAGCTGCGATTTTCATTGAAACACTCTCTAGAGCTAGTTCTTTTGGTAACTAACCATTTGTGTATTTTAGGTGTTTCACAAGCGTATGCCTCCTGAAGCAATTGATCTTGCTTCACGGCTCCTTCAGTATTCTCCAAGTCTTCGCTGCAGTGCTGTAAGTTTCATTATTATATAACTTTCCATTTGCTCGTGTTATATTTGAACTATGCATGCGTGTTTACTCAAAATATTTGAACTATGCTTTTTGCCTGCAGCTTGAAGCCATGGCACATCCGTTCTTCGATGAGATACGTCATCCAAATGCTCACTTACCAAATGGTCGACCGTTGCCTCCTCTTTTCAACTTCAGACAAGAGGTAAGCACATGTTAATTAAGTCCTGCCGGTTATATGACTAATCTTTGCAAGGTGGTTTACAATATTTAATGTATGTGGTTCCAGCTGTCAGGAGCATCTCCGAGCTTATCAACAGGTTAATTCCCGACCATGTGAAAAGGCAAATGCATCAACAGTTTACGCAGCCTGGGGTGATATAGAGATAGTATACAAATGGCAAAGTACAAATTAAGATGGTCTGTTACTTTTTATGTGTCTATCTCTCTAGCAAAGAAACGAAAATGGTTCTGTATATCTTTTTCTTTGTTTTGGTTAGGATGGAAAACTGAGAGAAGGTAGAACCGAAGGGTTTGGAGTTTTTGCTGTTTCTTTTGTTGTTATTGGGCGGTATTGCACCCGTTTGTTTTCTTAGGTATACAACTATGTTTTGTATTTTCGCCTTTTGTTATCTGGTAGATGTTATGTTTAACTTTGTTATGTAAATACTTCTTGGTATCTTAGTGCTGGAACAAACTCAAGTGTTCTTTCGCTAGAAATTGTGCACAAAGTGTAGTCTGACTCGTCTGCTTAGTCATATAGTTGAGGTACACCTCATGTAAGTCTCGGAGTTTAAGATGGTCTATGTGTTGTGATGCATTTGCATCCATAATCGAACATGTAGAGTTCCTATAGCATGGTGGAAGATAGGTCATATGTTGGATACATTAATAGAAAGATGGAATACATTGTGTATCCAACACAGGTGTACATCCAGTGCCTTTGACACAAACTCACTTGCAGGCCTTGTAAATACGTGACATTAGATGTTGGTTTGGACCATACAGTAGATTTAGAATATACTTTCTTCTTTAAGGCAATTTCTTTAGGGCAACTTGTTATAGAGAATCCAGTCTAGATAGTTTTTAAGGTTAGCTCATTTCTGAGTCACAACATACTACTTTTTGTGGATTACATGGAAACGAAAACCATAATCCACCCGACATCATATCTTTGGCGATTGGCACAATTTGGTATTCGTATGTGTTCACCATCCACTAAGTCACAGTTAATATCAATGATCAAATTAAGCATATTATAAAGCACATAGTATTACATTCTTATTAAATAGCCTTAAAGTTGTAACAAAGTGGTGAGGGCTTTAAATTCTCCTGTTGAGATCTCACGCTCAAAACTCGCACGCAACCACTTTAACTTTGGGGTAACTTTGGGGCAACTTTGGACGTCTATTCTCTAAGCACAAACGTTATTGTGAAGTCGACATGATTCATATTAGAGGGCATGGTGCACTGGCCCTATACACACTTGCACACATGCACATATATCTGAGCATTCTAACTCGTGATTTCTTGAGTCGAGATTCTCAAAAACTTTCGGGGTTATCCTGTTTATCACAAAATCATTCTGTCATTCTACCCATCATACCCCGCCTTATGGATCGTGTATGTTGTTGTTGGTGGTGGTGCAGTGACCCTATAACATGTTATAGGTGCCAATGGCACATCCATGCTTGTTACACTACACTGTTGCATCCGTGTTATAGTTGCATAGCCATGGGATAGCGTTCGTTTTGGGTTTTTGTGAGTTAGTGGGGTTTTTTATGGTGTGTTATCGAGAAGAGTGTTTATGTTATAAGAGTGTTATAAGGTACAAGTTGGGTGCGTTTTGATAGTTAATACTTTGCACCAAGGTTTTCAAGATCGAGATCTTACCTAGGATCGTTTTCATCTTTACAAGATCGTGGTCGTAAGATCGGATCGGGATCTTAAGATTTTACTCTAATGTTATTTCTTATTAGTTTTGTAATATTATACAAATCTACAAATTATTATACATTATGAACACAAAATACTATGAATGTTTCCTATAAATGTTATCCTAAATTATCATTATGAAATATTTAAAAAGATTAACATGCCGTTTTTTGAATTCTACAAAAGAACAACCCATAAATTTGTAGTTTTTTAGTTTGTAATCCGAGAAAAGTAAGATCGAATCGGATTAGATCTTAAGATCGTATGGTCAAGATCGGGATCCTATAAGATCTTAAGCTTGCAAAAATCCTATATAAGATCCGGATCGTTTTTGCTTTGCAGTATCGTAAAATCGTAAGATCATGATCGCCCGACAACTATGCACAGCTTTTTCAATCTATAAACAAATTTTAAAAGAAAGAAAAAGAACTGAGTGTCAGCAAGAATACAGGACTGGTAATGCATTTTGTGAGTTGACTCATGACTGAAGACAAGGGAACCATCTCTTTCACTTTCCAAAAATAATCACCATTTTTCAAAACTTATAAATTTGATTCCCCCAATTTCCAAACATCACTCCCAATGCTCAAAACCTCATTTCTTTATTCATTTCAACATTAAAAAAACAAGCTACCAACAAGCTACATTATCATTTTAGTTACTCGAGGTACTTTGATTCCATCAACATTAAACACACAACATTTTGTCTTTTAAAGTGTAAAAACCAACAAATTTTCATAGTTTTTTTCTTGCAAGATAGCTTTGTTGGTGGTTTTATTTTGGGAAAATATTTGTGGTTTTTGTTGGAGTTAAACAAAAAAAACACAACTTTCTGTCTTTAGAAGTGAAAAAACCAAAACATTTGACTGAAGTTTCCATTTTTAGAATGTTTTTTTGCAAGAAACTGTTGTGGGTATTTTTATTTTGGAAAAATATTTGTGGGTTTTGTTAGAATTAAACAAAAAACACAACATTTTGTCTTTAGAAGTGAAAAAACCAAAAAGTTTGACAAAAGTTTCCATTTTTAGAAGTTTTTTTTGCAAGAAACTTTTGTGGGTATTTTTATTTTGGAAAAATATTTGTGGGTTTCGTTGGAGTTAAACAAAAACTCAACTTTCTGTTTTTAGAAGTGAAAAAACCAAAAAATTTGACTAAAGTTTCCATTTTTAGAAGGTTTTTTTGCAAGAAACTTTTGTGGGTATATTTATTTTGGGAAAATATTTGTGGTTTTGTTAGAATTAAACAAAAAACACAACTTTGTGTCTTTAGAAGTGATAAAAACAAAACATTTGACTGAACTTTCCATTTTTAGAAGGTTTTTTTGCAAGAAACTTTTGTGGGTATTTTATTTTGGGAAAATATTTGTGGGTTTTGTTGGAATTAATTAGGAATTAAAGTATGAAGTTTGTAATTTGGTGGGTGATTTTATTTAAGGTTTTGGCTACAATGGTGGGTGCTTCTGATAGTCTTTTATCTCCCAAAGGTGTTAACTTTGAAGGTAATAAAATATTACATTTTTATGAAAACCCATTATTTTGATTTGGTTTTGGTTATTTTGGTATATTAATCTAAACTAAAAATGAACTTTTTATGTGACAGTGGCTGCATTGATGTCTATGAAGGGTAAAATGATAGATGAGTATCATGTGCTTGATGGATGGGATATTAATTCTGTTGATCCTTGTACTTGGCAAATGGTTGCTTGTTCTTCAGAGGGTTTTGTAATCTCTCTGTTAGTATTCACATTTTTCCTGTTTATTAGTTTATGATTGATACTATGTTTTCAGTTTATCGCCCCTTTGTTATAAATTTGAAGTCAACTTTAGACACTAGTAACAATTATGGTGAATTTAGATATTTTCATAAGTGTGATTTACTTGTGGAACCATTGTATTTCGGCTTTTCATTGAAAGAAAACCATCCTTATAGTTGCAGACAGGATAGAAATGTCAAGTGCAAAGCTTTTGTTTAGTCACATTTCCTTTTTTTTTTGCGTCCTAAATCGCTTATTTTTGTCAAGTAATGTTATTGGCATATCTGCAAGAATGATGGTTAGTTTGCAAAGTCAATATGCTAGTTTAAGATTTAATTGCTCAATTTTCAAAATCCAGCTTTTGACTTATAAACAAAATCTACATTTATAGTGTGAGTGACATTAGAGTATCATCACAAATATTGAAACTGAATCATATTGATTTTACAGTTAGATGCGATCATTTCAGTCTTAAAAATTCAAAAGTTGACTCCAAATTTGGGATGGAGACAAATCATATTTGTATTATTGAATCTAACTTCTCTTGTATTTATGTTTCTTGTAATGCATCTTAGTGAAATGGCTAGTACCGGATTAGCTGGAACATTATCCCCAAGCATTGGGAACTTAGGGCGTCTTCGCACATTGTGAGTTCATCAAACTCTTTTATGCCTTCTATATCGGGATGTCTTCATTTATTAGGTTTCATGTATTTGATCATGTTTATAGACATTAATGTAAGAGTTATGCAAATGATAATCATATTTGATAGTTTCTTTATTACTCTCAAGGATTAAAACTTAAGAGTCTGTTTATCTTATTTTTAAACTTTAGACCTAAGTATATCAATTCCAATGATTCCTTTAAACACATTCATGAAGTACCCTTTCAATAATGTATTATAAGTGACAACATTGATTTGCATATGGTAGCCATCAATTAGTGAACGAAGATGACTACATCGGGATTCTTTTATTTCTTGATCATGGGGCCCTTTCATGCCTTTCCAAATGAATAATGAGTATAGTGTTGGTAAGAAACATTAGAAGGACTTTGCAGGTCTTTGTTTCATGATATGACTATATGAGCATATATTTTTAACTTCAAGAAATGGAATATGCATTGTTCAATTAATATAGGACAAGAGTGTCTCTTCAAATGTTCTTACCTACAATATACTGATTGGTTCATTTGATAAGGTAGGTTTGATAGTAGAGTTACATGTCTTTATGATCCTTTTGATCCGGAAAAGAAATAATTTGATGCAATCACCTACACTTTAACTGACGGCTAGTGTGGTGAAATTTGCATAAAAAGACGGCTTGCATTGTGAAATCGATAATTAGATTCATTACAGAGATAAAATTTAAGATATGGCAGAATAGGGTGATAATCCTTTTTGTCCCTTGAAAAAACCTTGGCAGTTTGACAATTAAAATGGACTATAGTATTAGGAAAATGAAAATACCATCTTTTAGTAATTTCTCCTGTAACTTTGGCCGAGTTTCTTATAGGTTACTTCAGAACAATGCATTATCCGGTCCGATCCCAGCTGAAATTGGAAAACTGACTGGACTAGAAACTCTTGATTTGTCAAGTAATCAGTTTGTAGGCGAAATCCCAAGCTCTTTGGGTTCCTTGACTCGTCTAAGTTATCTGTAAGCTTGTCTTAAATTTCCTTAAACTATTTTCTTAGGTTTTTAACATCGCATATCTAATAGTTTACTTTCACTCATTTTTTTCAGGAGATTGAATAAAAATAAGTTGTCGGGGGATATTCCTGGACCTGTGGCAAACCTCACAGGTCTTTCATTCTTGTATGTCATAGTTTGGTTCCAGTAAACTTTTTATACTAGTAGTAATGTTAAAGTTGAAAAGTATTCTCAACGCGGTCTTTTTTTTTTTTTTGAATGGCAGGGATGTGTCATTCAATAATCTTAGTGGCTCCTCTCCAAAAATACGAGCTAAAGACTACAGGTACATTAGTATCTTTAATAAAGATAAAACGTACATTCTCCATCAAAATTATTAACTTTGGTGGCATGAACATTTCACATGTATTACTGGTAATGCAGGATCACCGGGAACAACTATCTTTGTACTTCATCATCCTCTTCAAGTTGTGTCAACGTCCCCAGTGTGGCAAATGGTAAACATTGTAGATTTGTTGTATTACAGGATCATCGTCTAAGATATATGAATAACTTTGTTTAATCTTTGTGCATAGAAAGTAACTCAAAAAAGCAAGTTGACAATCGTCACCGTTGGATCGTGTCTGTAATGGTTGGAGTTAGTTGCGCTCGTGATTACTATTATGCTTCTTGTTTGTGGAATCCATTGGTATCGATCTCGCCTTATATGTACATCATATGGTATGTAGTTTATGAACAATCATCTTTTTAATCCATAATTACTATGCTCCAAGGTGAAATCTTTGTGAAAATATAATGATTTATAACATTTGCAGTGCAGCAAGATTATGAGTTTAATGTTGGTCATTTAAAGAGGTTTACATTTCGTGAATTGCAAGTTGCAACCGGGAATTTTAGTTCCAAGAATATTCTAGGCCAGGGTGGTTTTGGAGTGGTATATAAAGGGTGTCTTTTAAATAAGACTTTGGTGGCGGTTAAAAGACTTAAGGACCCAAATTTGTCTGGGGAAGTGCAATTTCAGACTGAGCTCGAGATGATAAGCCTGGCATTGCATCGGAATCTTTTACGTCTTTACGGGTTTTGTTTGACTACTGAAGAAAGATTACTTGTTTACCCTTATATGCCTAATGGAAGTGTTGCGGATCGCTTGAGAGGTAACTAAGCTAATCCTTTGGTTTGTCGGCAAGTGTTTGACTTTCTATTTTTAGATGGAAAACCTAATTACGAAATTGAGATCCAAATTGATACTGTATAATTTCTAGTTCCACATCGTTGTTTCCTTTGTCAAAAATTATATTCTTTATAGTTTATTGTACTTATGTCTTTGCATAAAACGATCAGGAACAAAACACGATGTGGAAAAGTGGATTGTTTTTACTCAGAATTCAAGTTATAAGAAACAAAACACGTATAGTGATTTTTACGTAGATGGACTTCAAAGTTTTTAAGCTAAATTACAATGCTTCTTACATAGTTTAGTACCATTGCTTCTATGTCTAAAAGTAAGGATATCTTAATGTAAGTCAAAGTTGAAAAGTTGTTTTTTGACTCTCAATAGTCAACTTCTAGAGAAACAACATAAATCACAAAGTTAGATAGCTAATCATTTTTATACTCCTACTTGGATTTTTATGAACAGACTGTGGTCGGAAACACCACTTTTGGATTGGAGTAGACGAATGCATATTGCACTTGGAGCTGCAAGGGGACTTGTATATTTGCATGAGCAATGTAACCCAAAGATAATCCATAGAGACGTTAAAGCTGCTAATATTTTGCTAGATGAGAATTTTGAAGCAGTAGTGGGTGATTTTGGTCTTGCTAAGCTATTAGACCCCCATGATTCGCATGTCACTACCGCAGTTAGAGGTACTGTGGGCCACATCGCCCCTGAGTATCTCTCAACTGGACAATCTTCTGAGAAAACAGATGTTTTCGGATTTGGCATACTTCTTTTGGAACTGATAACAGGACAGAAGGCGTTAGATGCTGGCAATGGTCAAGTTCAAAAGGGAATGATCCTTGATTTGGTAAGCATGCATGTTTACATACATGATGGAATGATCAAACTATAAATATTTTTGTGTAATTGGTTAAAGTCAATGCTTTGACTCGGTTCATGTTACATACACAGGTTAAAACTTTATATGAAGAAAAACGGTTGCAAGTGATGATAGATAGAGATCTAAAAGGCTGTTATGAAGAAGAAGAGCTGGAAAAGGCTGTGGAACTCGCTCTTCTTTGCACTCAAGCTCACCCAACCTCTAGACCGAAGATGTCGGAAGTCTTGAAAGTTCTAGAAGGTATCACGGGTCAACCGTGCAATTTGGAGGAGACTCAAACCGGAGCTACCCAGCAATGTGATGGAAGAAGTTTCAGTTTTTCTAGAAATTGCAGTGATGCTCGTGATGGGAACTCGTTCATTCTTGAAGCAATGGAGCTCTCGGGACCTCGGTAACAGATCTTTATCATGTATTAATGAAGTAACAGGGGTGTATATGTGAAGCCATAAGTTTTGTATCTTGGTCATGTATAGAGATGTCTAGATGAAGCCATAAGTTTTGTAGCAGTCATTAGTAAACAGTGGCTTCGCTTAAATATTTGGTACCGTATGGTGTTCAAGTACATTGCACATGAGTATGAAATATTAGAAGACTTGCAAAGTTTAGACCTGGTGGATATTTAGTCCATGGAGTTCATGTTGAATAGTCTCGACAACAACCGAGTATCGAACGCGGAACAAGAACCTCCAATGTCAAACGCAGGCACAAACCAAGAGGTCTAAAGACTTATACATGATCACAAGAAACTCGACACCACAACGAATAACAGAACGTTTGTATATCATTTTCAAATACTGAATTACAAAGAAAAGAATATTAACTTGAGCACTTGACAATCAACCATTTCATTCACATCAATGTCACCAAGGTCATCGAACTGATTTTGTTGTTACTGTGGTTTGCTGAATATGCCATTTTGGATAGATCATGTAAACGTGATGCAAAAATCTCATAATGTATAAGATATATTATGGAGTTTTTTTGTTTTGTTATTTTGACAGAAATGAATATTTGTTCGTAACAAAGAAAACTAAATATCATGATTCGAAATTGGATCACTCTTTTTTTCTTGTAAAGTTTTGCTTGTTGGTTGCTTTTAAGATGAAATCGGGTCTAATTTAGTGATGGACCGTTAGAACAAGGGTATGTTTGGTTAGATGTAATGGACAGATAATAAAATGTAATTGACGATGTAATGAAATGAACACATTAATTGAATGAGTCATCGTTGTTCTATTGACTTATTTGATTGCCATGTTGGAATGGAATATAGTGTTTACGTATGTTGTTTGGTACAATGCAATGGACGTTGGAAAGAATGAAATAAATGAAATATGAAAAAATGTGATTTCATGTCGTAATGGAATGAGAAAAAATAGGGTTCATTTGGTAGGACGGAGTGAAATGTCAACTGAATGGAATAAACGATGTAATGGAATGAAGAGTGTAATGTAATGATTCATTGTAGTTATTAATCATGTTTGGTTTGTATGATAAGACGTAATGGGATCAATAATAAAAAAACTAAAATACCCATTAATGATAGAAACTTTATTTAATGTGGTTAATTAATGATGGAGTTTTATGTAATTTTGATTCCATTACAAGATGTAATGAAAAAAAAAGTAGGGGCCCCTAAGGAATTGTTTTGGTGTAATGGGTCGTTACTTGTAATGAATCATTACATTCTATAAATGTAAACAACCAACATTTATTCATTACATCGCAATAATCTTTTCCATTACGGCTTTGATTACGATATACCAAACACTACGTAAAGGGGTGGTTGTGTAATGAAATTAGTTGTTATAGACGTAATGGAATGATCAATGAACCAATGAATAAATCATTCAATTACAAAATTCAAAACAAACAACAAATTTTCATTTCATTGTAATAATTTATTCCATTCTAACTTCGATTCATGCATACCAAACGCTACGCAAGTGTAATGGGTGTCTTCATGTCGGTTTTCATGTTAGTCGACCAACAAAGAGGACGCATCCCTCTATTACACCCTAATACAAGATGCGTCCATATTTGGGTTTTTGCAAGAACTCGGTTGAAATAACGACCAACCTGTGTGAGCATGTTTGTGTGTGTGGGTGTTTATTTAATTGATTTTTGTGAGGTGTATTTTTTGTGTTGTCCTCGATCTTTTTATTACATTAAGTTGGTCATGAAATTGTTGTAAAGAGAGAAAGGTAATGTGAGAGAATTGTTGTGGTCACCATTACACACTTTTATATGTATGGCCTTGAGACATGAGAGGCTTCAACGTATGAGTGTACTTGTTGAAATAATTGTACTATACATAGTTAGGATCGATGGTAGTTTATATCCCGATTAATTCCAAGTTAAAACCGATTTAACTATGCTACTACTCAAATTGTTTTGTCATGTGGAATTGTGGGTTGATCAACTATTACTATTTGCTAAGGTAAGATCCAAACTAGTAATACATCTATCTACATGTACACATAAAGGTCAACTATCATTGTCGATACGTGACGCTTAGAAATAGGGGGTGTTTCCTTCACGTATCGGCTTCGCTTCATACCGAACCAAGGAAGCATTATCGCGGGTACGTGCGTGTAAGAAGGCGGACGACTATATAAGCTAAAAGACTATCAAGCCACCCACTTGAGAAGTCGATCGTTGAAAACTAGAAAGAAGCGACGAGGAAGCCTCTCTCATAAGGGAGAAAATGTAAGAATCTCAATTTTATTACAAAGATATAGGGACTTGTTATTTCGTTTTTTTGTCATTGCATGATGAGAAGTACAAGTCGGTTTGAGGACCCCGTTGATCAAAGGAAAGGGGTCCTCATACTATGGAGCCTTATTATGCCGCAAGTATCACGTACAATACGTTTGTAAAAGGTTTGATGGACAATGTAATATGACTGATGACACTAATAATTGAGTCGATATATGTTAGATGATCATATAATGTTAACAATGGGAGTTATCATAGAGTTTATAATTTAAAACATCATTACTATGAATTGTGTAAGTTTATAGATTGAAAGAAAACATGTTTATTAAAGTGAGTGTAATAAAAACGACCATCACAAGTATGGTTTAGTTAGGTGACACATCATCATTCACTCTCATCACTAAACAAACCACCAAATACAAGTACGACCTCGTCTCATAATTATTGTTTATCGTCACTTTTTAAGTCGTTATTTTGCAACTTTAATCTTAAGCATTGTCATTTGTAATTAAAAGGGTTTTAACATGAAAAGGAAACAAATGAAATGCTTTGACATCAATCCGTTGTAGTCTAGTTGGTTAGGATACTCGGCTCTCACCCGAGAGACCCGGGTTCAAGTCCCGGCAACGGAATTCAATTTTTTTGTTCCTTTATCACAAAAGCAAGGGGCAAATATGTCATTTCACACTCAAGCATAGCCCAACCCATCACCAAACCCTAAAAGCCCAATAACAACTAAAAAGTGTCCCAATAAAACCCTTATCACATTTCATTCTCACCTCTTTCTTTCATCAACCCTAAGCAGCCATTTCTCAGCCGCAACAAAACAAATGGTAAAAAAAACCTTAAACTTATCATATGATGTTTTTTTTGGTTCAGTTAATGATGATGATGTTTTAATGTTTGGTTTTATTTTATAGGCATCAGAAAGGAAACAAGCGAACCCAATGAGGGAGATAAAGGTTCAAAAACTTGTTCTCAATATCTCTGTTGGTGAGAGTGGAGATCGTCTTACTCGTGCTGCTAAGGTTCTTTCTTTTTTTATAACATTTGTGTTTCTTTATGTGTTTTTGGTTTGCTGATTTGTGTTTTTTTATTTTATAAAAAGGTTTTGGAGCAACTCAGTGGACAAGCACCAGTGTTCTCCAAGGGTATGCTGGATCTTTTTATATTGTTGTTTTGTTATAGTTTGTTGCTATGCAGATTTTAATGTTTAGCAGATTATCTCTAGTTTTGTATGTTGTTTAAGTGCAAAAAGTAAGTTGTTGGTAATGTTTTTGAGCTTATTGGGGGTTTAAAAAATGAATAAGCTCATTTTTTGGGGCTTATGAGCTTATTAAGTTTTTTTTTGCTGACTTTTTCAAGTTCATAAGGTTAGGTTGTAAGTTTGTTAGTCTGAAGTTATGGGCTTATTACCTTTTTAATGATCAATTAGCAAATTAGTTGTACAAATAAGCTTAAAACACCCCCCTAGAAGTTTGTATTAAATCTTTAATTCAAAACTGAGAATGGTTTTGTGAAGTGTTTAGCTGCTTGTGACGTTTTGTATCATTATATGTTTCTTTTTTCTCAAATGGTTCAATGGTGTTCTGTTTTAGGTGTAGTAGATAGATTGTCTGTTATAGCTGTATTAATTGCATTGCTTTGTTGTTTGTATGATTTTGGTGTCGATTTGCGTTTGGATGTTTGGTGTTAGTTGTAATGAAAATATTACATGATAAGTTATTTTCAAATGCCTGATCACGTTTGTTTAATAATGAACCAAGTTTTAGCCGTTTAGAAAATTTAGTGTTTGTTAACGCTCATCAGAACTAAGTATCTGGTTTTGTGCTTTAATAAGCCAGATTAGCATTTTTGAGGGTGATTAGGGTCTGTTTGTCTAAATGGTTTGTTTTTGATAGCCGGTTAGTCTAAATTGCATATCTGATTATATCAAAAGTTGCAAGCAGTTTTAATAAGGAATCGAAGCACCTCTAACATTATTAACCTTTTGTTGTTTAATTGAAAAGTATCACTGAAGCTTTCTTTTGTTAAAATGTGCTTGTACTTTGATATGCTGACTAAGCAATTGATTTGGCTTACATTTATCATGATTTTTTCAATTCAGTTGTTGAGTTTATTTGCAGTGCTGTGTACAGAACAACTGATATAATTGTTTGGCATTTGATTTGTTGACATATGCTCTTAAAGTATCTTTAGTATTGTTTATGATTTTGATGTTGATTTTTGCAGCTAGGTACACTGTGAGGTCTTTTGGTATCAGGCGTAATGAAAAGATTGCATGCTACGTCACTGTTAGGGGAGACAAGGCAATGCAGCTTTTGGAAAGTGGCTTGAAGGTTAAGGAATACGAGCTTTTGAGACGTAACTTCAGTGACACTGGCTGCTTTGGTTTTGGTATTCAGGAGCACATCGATCTTGGTATCAAGTAAGTTGCTGTTACGGTTCCTTTATAACGAGTTTAATATTAGTATTAGTTAGTCTGTATTTTTTAGCCACTTTTGTTATTAATTGAAAAGATGCATAAGATTATGATTGCTTATGTTTTAGGAAGTAGTGAACTTAAACATACTTTAGAAACATTCAAAACTATAAGTTGAGACTAAATGTAAGCTAAACTTTTATTGTAAGCTAAAATATTTTTACCTTTACTAGACAACTATGTACATTCTGGCGTTAGAACATATCTGATTCTTGATGAAAGCTCTCTAAAGTGTGAACATATCTGATTCTTGATGAAAGCTGTCTAAAGTGTGCACGATCGATTAATGATGTTTTGTTATTATTTGAATTAATGCCATAGTTTCAGATTATACGACTTCTAATCTTTTTCTAATTGCAGGTACGATCCATCTACCGGTATCTACGGTATGGACTTCTTTGTTGTTCTAGAACGCCCAGGTTACCGTGTTGGTCGTCGCCGTAGGTGCAAGGCCCGTGTTGGTATCCAGCACAGAGTTACAAAGGAGGATGCCATGAAGTGGTTCCAGGTTAAGTATGAAGGAGTTATTCTCAACAAATCCCAACAAATCGGAGCATAGACATCTTTTCAGTAACCTTCTTTGGGTGGTTACCTGTCACTTGTCTTACCTGATACTTTATTATATCCATTTTTGTTTTTCGATCTCTTTGAATCCGACTAGTAAGTTGTTCTTAGGCAGGAGTTTATGGAACTACCTTTGTTTGCTCAGATTTTATTAGTATCATTAAGACATGCTGTTTTGATTTTGTGGGTGTCCTATTGTCTGTGTTAACATGAGTTTATGTTGGTGTGACAAACTTAAATTCGACACATGCTTTGATCATTCACTCTTCATGTTTACCACACAAATCTTGATCTCTTTTTTAGACATCTAACTGGGTACAAAAGATTATTCATCACAATAATTGGGTCATGGCATTTACAATAACCAGTTATTCTTTTAGTTGTGCCTAAGGAGTGAGCAAGAAAAATCGAAAAAAACAAAAAAACCAACTGAAACTAAAAATCATAGTTCGGTTTTTACTTTTTCAAAGACCAAAAATTGAGGTTTGGTTTTCGTTTTCGTTCAAAAACCGAACCGTTAAAACAGAAACCTAACGGGTTTTATCATGTAACAATATAATGTAAATAAATAACTAAATAAATTAAATTTATAAATTCATAGTTAATTTGTGGGTAAATTGAAATATTTATCTTAACGATTACATGCGTATTTATCGTGTACATGTGTTTACTTGACAATATATCAATACATATGCGATAATGATCATACCATGTGTAAGTTCACTTGCATATGTATGTGTGTGTCATGTATATCTATATTATATTACAAATTATTTGTGACTTCTTTTAAAATGAAGTCTTAAAATTTTAAGACAAAAAACCTTGCTCTCAAAGGAAAAGTAAAAAATTAATGTAAATCTGAAAATTTAAGTCTCATTAAAACCATATGTAACCGCCCATCAATAATGATATATTTTAATGGATTTGTTTATAAAAAAGCTCACTAAACTTATAATCATCAATTTAATGTTAAAATTTGAAAAATAAAAATGTTAACCATTTACACTATTCATAATTTAGAAACGTTATACTTTTGAAAAACATATATCTACTACTTTATAGTATTTGGAACATGTCTTGCCACACAAATATTTACCGGATATCCACCGCCGCATTGCGCGGGTACCCTTCTAGTGTGTAATTGTAGAAATATGAGATAAACACTATTAGACTTAAATTGACAAAAAGTAAAAAATAATAACCAATTTTCTACGTAAACAAGTTTGTTGGTATAAATTGGCCGCACCTAAATATAAACGGATAAAAACAGAAAAAACTGAAAAACCGAACCGAAACCGATAATAAAGAAAGAAAAACAAACCGCCAAAAAGAGCATGGTTTCGATTTTGGGTTTTATAAAGCCAGAATATTTCAATTCGATTTCAATTTAGCCAAAAACTGACTCAAACCGAACCTAGGTCACCCAAGTTGTGTCTTAGCACAAACCACTTGCACTAAAAACTTTTATGAAAAAATTACACGTTTGGTCCCTATGGTATACCCCAAATAACAACTTTAGTCCCTAAGTCGTTTTTATTACACCAAGAAGATCTAATTTTGAAACTATGCACGCTTTTGGTCCCTATTTTAGATGGGCGTTAGTTAAGTCCGTTAAGTATTTTATACCGTTAGTCCTTCGTTAATAATTTTGCAGTTAGTCCTTAAAGTTATATGCATAAATCGTCCTTGTGGTTAGCCCGGTCAACGGGTCAGTTAACGCCACGTGTCACCACCGAGTGGTGCCACGCGGCGCCGGCCTGTCGGTCAACCGTCAAGTCGGGTCACCAACGGGTCAAGTCGGGTCGGGTCGGGTTGCCACGTGGACCAACGAGGGTGCCACGTGGCATTGGTAATATAACCAACAATATTGGCTCCCCGGATTCGAACTCGGGACGTGTTGGGAATTAAGGAAAACTACCGATTCTCGCCAAGCATAAACCATCGATTCTCGCCAAGCATCCGTCAAGAGATTCTCCAAGAAGAATGGATTCTCGCCGGTTATACTTCAAAGAAGTGTTAAAGCGATATTGTGTTGTCACGAAAGTGCGAACCACGTAGGAGAGATAAGCTCGCTTTAGAGTAAAAGTCACTGTATGTATAGGTTGGCGCCAGACAAGTAGAGCTTACTCGTAATAAACAATATGATTAACAAAACAATATGATTAGTTGCATGCTTGTCTAGATGCATGCTTAGTCTATGTTAGTATTAGGAGCGTAAATTGTCAACGCTCATTAGGGTTTCTTGCCTATATAAGAAACCATGTTAGTTTGTAATAGGGAAGCTTTTCTCAAGTCTTTTAAGTCTTGTAATCTATTTGAAACATAGAGTTTCTATAATCAAAGGTCCATAGAGGATCAAAGAGTTCTTAGTTATTGTAACTTGTATTTACTTTCCGCTACAATACGAGTTGTAGAGATCTTCTATTAGTTTGCTCGTGATTACATAAGCAACACTAACGATCTCCGAGTGCTTAAGATCTATCAAGGTCTTGGATTTAACAAGTGGTATCAGAGCCTCGGGAAAGTCTCTACGATACTAAGAACCATTCTCACCCCCATACAATCAAACATTCATTCACCATGCCTGGATCCGATAATGAAAATGAAGTCACCAACACAAACAACACCAACACCACTTCCATGCAACAAACTCGGCTCACAAACAAAGAATGGTAAATTTCCTTATTTAAAGAGGAAGAGTATGAACTTTGGACTATGAAGATGGAAAACTGATTTCCAATATTGATTGGAATCTGGGAGGTAGTAAAGAAAGGAAACAATCTAAAGAAAATGATTCCCGATGTGGATGGAAGTTTATCATGGCTCCACCAAAACTCAAGAAGTGCGCCATGCAGAGAGCATAAAGTAAAACTATTCTCGCTTCAAGCCATACCAAGATCATCTATGTGATTTTCACCATATGGATGATGCTAAAGACATATGGATGGCTCTCAAAGCAAGGTTCGTGGAAATGAAGAATCAAAGAGAATGAGGAAGTCCATGCTAAGACAACAGCCAGACTTCAATATATCGAAGAAGAAGGTATCCACAAGGGATACGACAGTTCCATAGGATCTTGAGTCACCGAATCACCGAATGCTAAACCGGATAATGAAGATTGCAACTCAAAGTTCTTGCGGTCCTTGCCGCCATCATGGTTGCATGTTAGTATAGCACTCAAGGCTAAAGGAGGGTTGGACATGCTCACTTTTGATGAGTTGTACAATGACTCGTAACTCTTGAACCGTATGTCGACTCCTACCGTACATCTTCTTCTAACCATGCGCCTTTTGTTGGGACATCTCATTCCAACATGATGGTACAAGCTCCTAGCTCCAACTATTTTCCATCATCTCCTAGTTCCAACTACTTTCCAAAGATCCCGCCTCCCACTCCACCACATAACACTCGTCCCACTCCACAATCTTCACAACCTAAGACTAGTAGTGTGATGGAGGATGTTCTTCATTCGCTTGTTGTCGACTATGATACTCAAGAAGATCTTGCATATGAAGACTTTGATCGCTTGGACCTCTTGAAATGGAGGAAATGAAGTCGAAAATGCAGGTGGCATTGTCACGCTGGACATCAAAAGGTTTGAAGAGAAGGTGGAAGGAAGTTTGTTTTCAAGGAAAGGAACCACCGCTTTGATAGGAGGAAAGTCAAGTGCTTCACTTGTCATCGATGGGGCATTTCTCAAGAGAATGCAAGGACGTAAAGAGTGGAGATGGAGCTAAATATCTTTCCTATCGCCAGAAACAGCAGAAGTGGAGCTTCAGCAGCCTCCTCACCATGGATGAACAGTCAACTGGATCGCACATGAACTCGTTAATGAGGAAGCTCATGATACCGACAAGCTTGGACCGCTTGCAAGGTGTACTTCGGATGAAAGGCATGATCGCTTGCCTTGATGGGACTATCTCGTGTACACAATTGTATATTTGGTTGTAGTCTAAGATACAATGAACTTAAAGAAGAATTTGATGCTATGAAACCTAAGTTTGATGCATGCTATATTGATAATGAAGCTCATAAACTTGCATTAAAAATCGTAGAAAGACAAAAGTATGGTTTCAAAAGAATCAAATAGCTTATGAAGAAAAGATAAAAGTGTTACAGCTTGATCTAGAAGTTGCTAATAATTACTTAAAACTGCCTCGAGAAAGCTAAGGATGAAGTCGTGTCGAGAACCTAGAGCTTAAGGCAAAACTAGTGAGGAAATAGCTAGGCATAAGGAATGGTTAATATCGGTGATAATCGGCTAGTGAAATCTATAACACCAAACAAGAACCTCCGCTTAGGACTAGGCTTTCAAAAGTATGTAGGAGTAGAAGCTAAATATGATGGTCGAAATCCACACCAAATAGGTTAGCTAACTTTGTAAAAGAAGGTGAATTGCATGTCGTCCCTCGACCTATTAGAGGTGAATTTATGCCCATAGACCTATCCATCATCGTTGACTTTGATGGATCACATCATCTATATGGCAAAAGTCAAAGACTTGCTGCACTCGATACCTCATCTAATGACTTTGTCTCTTGCTCGACAAAGGACAATTCATCGGATCAAGGGTCCACTTCCTATGAAAGTCGTGATTCAAATGAGAAGTCTCGACCTTCCCAAGCCTCGAGCCTACACCCAAGCCTCGCACCCCGCCTACTTACAAGCCTTCTAAGGAAGTCACGAGAATCCACTTCCAAGATAGTTTCTTCAAGACTTGTCTTTAAATCTTTGAATAATCACCGTTAAAACAATTCCTTGAATGTATCTGCTTTAAGTACTTCGCATGTAATCAAACATCTCCCTATTTGAATAAATCTTCCAAGAAGAAGACTTGTTTTGTATGTGGAAGTAAATTTCATTTGATTAAGGATTGTGATTTTTATGAACAAAGATTGGGTGCATGTGCTACTCACCGTAAACACAAATCTAACTCGAC
Source organism: Chrysanthemum lavandulifolium (assembly GCA_022545495.1). Lineage (NCBI taxonomy): Eukaryota > Viridiplantae > Streptophyta > Magnoliopsida > Asterales > Asteraceae > Chrysanthemum > Chrysanthemum lavandulifolium. The sequence continues at coordinate 24,456,166 of CM040243.1, forward strand.
CAATGTTGCTAATATTCCACCTTATGTCCCACAAGTCGCTTATACTAACTCTCATTGGAGAGGTTCGATCATACTGCACCTAATGTGCAACCAACTAGCTCATACTTTAAACATGGTTATTGGCCTACATATGTTGACTCTATGTATGCCGGGATGGGATATGGGGCACCGCCGAAGCCCTCAAGCAGTTGTTCTTGGACCAACAAGGACCCAATCATCAATGGAGGACCAAGAACAATGGTGGATCCTCTAAATCTTCATGTCCTAAACTCGTGATCCATAAGGCGTGTTCAAGTCAAGAATGACTTGAACCTCCACCGTATACTAACCGTATGTATATATTTTGTTGTTGTTTGTAGGATCATCCCTTAAGCATAAGAATATTGGTATTGTTGATAGTGGTTGTTCCGAAGCATGTCCGGAAACAGAGATATGATGCACAACTTTGTTCCTATAGAAGGAGGAGGCAATGTAACCTTTGGAGGAAGTGATGGAAGTATCACAGGAAAGGCACCATAAAGACACCTCATCTAGATTTTGAAAATGTGTACTATGTTAAGGAACTTCAAGATTTCAACTTGTTCTCTGCTTCACAAATCTGTGACACTAAGAACAAAGTTCTCTTCATCGAGAATGAATGTCTTGTCGTCTAAAGACTTCAAACTCCCGTAAGAAACTTCAATTCTCACGAAAGTTCCTCGAACTCACAATTTATACACATTCAACCTTAATGAAGTGCAACCAGTGGTGACCTCACTTGTTTGGTGGCTAAAGCATCTCTTGATGAGTCCACTAAATGGCATAGAGGATGGCTCATGTGAATTTCAAGACCATTAACAAACTCTCTAAAATGGGTCTTGTTGAAGGTCTTCCCACCAAAGTATTCACAAATGATCATAATTGTGTCGCTTGCAACAAAGGAAAACAACACGTAGCTTCTTACAAAGCTATCAATGCTATGAGCATCATTATCGAACCTCTTCGCTGCTTCACATGGATCTGCTTGGTCCAACTCAAGTCAAGCATTGATCATAAGTTCTTCCGCTTGGTTATCACCGATGGCTATAGCAGATTTTGTTGGGTGTTCTTTCTCGTAACCAAAGATGAAACCTCTCAAGTCGATCAATTCATCACTCTCGTTGAAAATCGCTTGAACAAAAGGTCAAGGGTATTCGTGTGATAATGGGACGAGTTTAAAATGCTATTCTTATAGAACTCGTGGGTCAAAAGGTATAAAAGGGACTATAGTAATCCAAGAACCCCACAACAAAATGGGGTGGCCGAAAGAAAGAATAGGACCTTAATAGAGGCCGCAAGATCAATGCTTGCGACTCTAAACTACCCACTATGTTCGATCAAGTCATGGCACAACTTGCTATGTGCTAAACAGGTCTCCATTACAAGACCACAACTCAAAACACCTTATGAACTTCTCTTTGGGAAGGTTCCCGCATTCACTACCTAAAACCTTTTGGTTGTCAAGTGACCATTCGAACACAAGTGATCCGTTGGGAAAGTTTGATGAGAAGGTCGATGATGGCTATATTGTGGGTTATTCAAATTCATAGTAAGGCCTACAGTGGTGTACAATTTGCAAGCCAAGAAGATAGAGGAGACGTTGAACCCGAGATTTTGGAAGATAAGCATAATGTTCAAGGACGGGGTCATACGTGGTCTTTTGACCTTGACTACTTAACCGATTCCTTGGGTTACACTAGACACTTGGCTAACCAAAATGCAGTGTTCTCAAGCTTCTCCCACTAACAATGCAGTCCCTTAGATGATGACTCGAAAATGAGTTTGAAGATGATGAGCAACCTATACTTGTGCCTTCTTTCTCCCTAACAATATTGCGTGTACCACCTCCAAGGATATTGTCGACACGAGTGATGATGATGACTCTCATTATGTCGAGGACCTTGCTAGGCTTCAAACTCAAGAGTTTGTCGCCAAGCTTGAAGCAGAAACCGAATGGGAGGTGGCTAATGAAGGAATCGTGAGAAACCACTCATCTGCAAGTTGACTCGCCACACCTACCATCCCCAAATCAAAGGCTATACTATTCTCATGCCTTCTCAAGTGTCTTCGACTTTGAGAACCTCATACACGCTTTCCAAAACCCTCCGATCTTGGAAATCATCAACCCAAAGTCGGCATTTTCACCTCACCTCATATGATGTCAATTTGAACCAACAATCACCAATGTTGATTCTTCCATTGAAGTCACCCCATCGCTACTCGTGAGGATCAACATTGCTCATCCTCAATCCAACATCATAGGTGATCTTCGCACCGTTAGAACTCAAGGGCTATCACAAGTCCTCAATTTGGGCAGATTGCTTTTCTCTTATGTCTCCAACCAAAGAAAGAGACAATCACACGTACTTCAAACATTGTCTGCTTGCTTGTTTTCTCTCTCAAGTGGAACCAACCAAGTGTTTCTCAAGCTCTTAATGATTCAAGTCGGCTAGAAGCAATGCAAGAAGAGATGCAACAATTTCACAATCAGCAGGTTTGGATTTTGGTTCCACTCACCGATGGCAAATATGCCATTGGGACAAAGTGGATTCAAGAATAAGAGAGATGCTCGGGGTGTTGTGATAAAAACAAAGCAAGATTAGTAGCACAAGGCTTCGACAAGAGGAAGGGATTGATTATGATGAAGTGTTTGCACTGTTGCGAGTAGAAGCTATTCGCATTTTCTTGGCTTATGCTTCTTACATGGGTTTCATGGTGTATCAAATGGATGTCAAAGGTGCTTTTCGTATGGTGAGATTGAAGAGGAAGTTTATGTCACTCAACCAAAGGGATTTGAAGACCCCGATCACCCAAATCATGTTTACAAGGTTGTTAAAGCTCTTTATGGCTTACATCGTGCACCAAGAGCTTGGTATGCTAGGCTTTCATCATTCCTCACCAAGCATGGCTATAGGAGAGGTGCTATTGACAAAACTCGCTCCTAAAGAAGAATTACTCGACATCATTCTTGTGCAAGTTTATGTGACGACATTATTTTTGGCTCCACAAATGAAGCGTGGTGTAGGGAATTTGAGGAACCGATGAAGGGTGAATTTCAAATGAGTGCTATGGGTGAACTTACTTTCTTTTGGGTCTCCAAGTTCAAGAGAACAAGATGGCATTTTATCTCACAAGATAAATATGTGAGGACATTCAAGAAGTTTGGTATGGAAGGTGTTAGGACCGCCACCACACCTTATGAAGCTCCAAAGACTAAAGCAAATAATGAACCGATCTACCGTGAATGTTCATCCAGACAGTCCATGATTGGTTCATTGATGTATCCGATGACTTCAAGGCCCGATATTACTTTTGTCGTGAGTGTTTGTTCTCGACATCAAGTCACTCCACTTACTTCCCATCTAAATGTCGTCAAGAAGATCTTTAAGTACCTCAAAGGCCAACCTCTTTAGGCCTTTGGTACCCAAAAGAGTCTCCTTTCGTCGGAAGCATATAGTGACAAAGGATTATGCCGGTGCAACCGATAGAAGATCCACAACCGAGGTCGCCAATTTCTTGGCAAGAGGTTGATTTCTTGGCAATGCAAGAAACAAACCATTGTGGTCGCCTCAACCATCAAGCAGTAGTACGTTGTCACCGCAAATTGTCGTGGTCAAGTCCTCCGGATTCAAAACCAATTGTCGGACTATGGGTACAACTTCATGAACACTACTATTCATATAGATAATCAAAGTACCATCTCGCATAGTCAAAAATCCAGCTTTTCACAAATTAACAAAACACATTGAAATCGTGCACCACTTTATAAGAGATGCATATGAAAACATTTGATAAAAGTGGCTAAAATCCATACCGATGATAATGTGGCGCACTATTAACAAAAGCGTTTGATGGACCAAGGTTTCAACACCTCGTGGTCAATATTGGAATGTTAAACCCTTGATCGCATAGTTTGAGGGAGGCATAGGCCTCGGGGAGGCATATGCCTCGGGGAGGATTTTGTACAAACTCGCATATTTTGTTTGTGTCATATTTTGTTCAATAAATGTTTTTCTAAATTTGCTTCTATCGCTTTGTAAAACATCATTTTGCCAATAGTGATAGCGTTTATTTAATAGATTTTATCTTTTGATTTTCTCTATTTGCAATTTTGCCTCGTTGTTTATGATTCTTTGCTAACACTAACTGCCTAATTATTTGTTAGCTTGTTTTTGTGTTGTTCTTGTGGAGTGTTGTGTCTGCTTTTGCGATGTCTAGATTACGCTTTGTCCATTTCATGATCAAGTTCAAATTCATCAAGAATGACTCAATGGTACATGGTTAAGATAGCTATAAGAGTGTTGCCTGCTTCTCCCGAAAGCAAAAGTATCAAGCATACAATTTGATTCCACCAAGTTCATATCAAGAAAAGAAATTGAAGTCAAATTGTTCATTCATTCATTCAAGAAACAACACGTACCACGACACATAAAGTCAACCTACTACTATGCATCTACAAGATACGAGTCAGACAAAGCTAAGCCTAATCTAGTGTATATCTTTCATTCCAAATCTAATCGAATGTTGGATATGCATTTGATGTCGGCTTTGCTTTCAGAGGTCTTGCATAACCACCCATTCGCCTAACCGGTGGTTGGATATGCATGACCAAAGACGACGAAGATGCTAAGGACCAAAATGGGAGGATGGATTGATGCAAACGATTGATGATGACGATGACCACGCAGGATGACGCAGAGAACTAACGTGTCCTGTGTGCTTCATCTATTCATTTCAACCAAAATGCAATCGATCCACCCTCCTTAAGCCCTTCTTCTATACGATGTGTGTTCATGCACCAAAAGATGGCGCAGTGAGACCAAGAACCACCTCTATCTTTGGGAGTGGCGGATTCTCGCACGAGGTCTTTGTTGAGACCGAGGTGCCGGAGGTTGGGAGTAAGATGTTCCCTCCTTATAGGAGTCATCGTAATCATCGCAGATTCACTTGATTCACTACACCGTCATCTTCAAGAAGAAAGAAAGGGTGATTTATTTGGTCGTGGGTAGGGTTGAGGAAAGTAATGGAACCATGGGTTTGATTCACCACTGATGATGATGAAGAGGATGAGGAAGATGAGGAAGTGAGATCTATGATCTCGTGTTTGGTATTCATGGTGCAATTGGGTTAATTGAGGTTATTTTGCATCTAGGGTTTATGGTAAATATTTGGGGATCTTGATGAAAAGATGAGTTACATTGGGATCATTTTATAGACGGGTTCGAGGTTCAATGAGTTTAATGCAAGTGGGTGGCACAAGAATTCTAGAAACTTACCAAGATATTCTTATCTTTGATGCATTCTCATTGAAGTTATAACTTCAGCAGATTGATCATGTGTTGTCAAAGTATTGCTTTGGGTTGGGTCAAAGATGTTTTACACGCCAAGAATGGTCAACCAAACGGTCAATTTTTCTTTGACTTTAATTTGGGCAAAACTCAATCCACCTTCATTACCTTCGTAACAAACAAATTCCTCTCATTCCACTTTCACTTAACACTCACCATTTCAAGAATCATAACCCTAAACACTCATATCCTCATGGCTCTTGAATTTAAACATGATCACAACAAAGTTGCATTTCGGGAAATGGCAAAGGATATGAATTGTACGAACCAATGGTGGAATTCTAAAAGGTCCAAAATTTATTATGCTCTAACTCATTCTCCAAATGAGATATATGAGTCTCGATCACTCAATTTTGGGAAACTACGAGAAAAGGAGCGAGACAGAGATTAGGGTCGTGATTGATGAAACAGAGTACATTGTAACCGAGGACCTAATTCAAGGAAGCTTCACTTGAAGATGCCGATGGAGTATTTCACTCTAGTCGTGAAGATGTGCTTAATGGGCTAAGGGCTATTGGGTATCGAGGTACAAGGACCGATATGTGGTCAAGAAGGAACTTTGTCCAAAATGGAGGTTCATGGTTCACACTTTGCTTCAATGCATGAGCAACAAGACCGGAGGATGGGATCGCTTCTCACAATTGGGCTATGGTATTGTGTGTCTTTCCCAAGGGTAACTTTCAATTTTTCTAAGTATATTTTTGAAAACTTGGTTGAAAATATTCAAAAGAAAAAGGGAAAATTTTAATGTACCCAAGGTTTCTACAAATGATTTTAGACACCACTACCCAAACCCAAGCTTTCTATCCTATAGGTACTTTAACTCGCTAAACTGTTTGCTACAATGAGAACCCACTTTGGGGAACATCATCCCTTGCTAGCGACCATGTTGCCCCAAGGTAATGAGGTCACGATGAGGAGAATGTGACTCATAATCCTCCTTCCTCACCGTTGCTACCGATGGTAATCCATTGGTTAACATTGATGAGGCCCATCTTCAACTGCTGAAGCAACTCATGTTGCTCCGCACCACCACCATGTCCCGCCCTCCACCCACACTTACTACTCATGATGAGTCGATCTACATAGACCACCCACACCAAGTCCTGTTAGGGATCCTCTCAATGAAGATCTTCCTCACATTGAGCATGACCATGTTTCTTCCGAAGGTCCAATGAAGTTCCCTTACCACGAGCAATCTGCTGGTGGAGCCGAGGACCCTATTACACTCTCATCTGCCTATGCTCTTGTCAATGTGTATGTCGCCGAGGTTACTAGTCCGAAAAGGAGCTTGCAGAGACCAAGTCTTCTTGGAAGTAAGATTGAAGATCTGCAGAATCAAGTCAAGGACTTAGAGGACAAACTCAAAGGGGGCCCAAAAGGAAGCTTGTGGTTTCTCCGATGAAGAACAAGAAGGTCCTCATTTTGAGTCTCTGGACATGTTGGTGATGTTTCTCTCAATGACCCTTCATCGAGAGTCGCTACTTCATCAAGGAAGAAGGAACTCGTCTGCACAAAGAAGGAAGAGATCTTATTCACATAAGGTTTCTTCAAGCTTCAAAGGAACCCGGGTTGATAAGGATGCATCTGCCGATGTGATAATGGAGGATGTATCTTCGATCCTAATCAATCTTCATCGCTCAAGAACCAATGACCTTTCTCCATCGCCAGATCCGCCGACATTGCTACTATGACCACTCCAGCTGATAATCTGCATCAACATGTTGACCTAGGTACCGCAATGTAGATTCCTATAGTTGATCTAATCAAGAAGAGTGTGTTAAGCACCGATGATAAAGGGAAAATGTCATCATCAAGATGAGCTTGGTCCTAACTCGTGAGTGAGGAGGAAAGACTGGGTCAAGCAAGTAGATTGGCCGAGTTTGAGAAGTCAAAGGAAAGTGTAGCATTGGCTAAACAACTTGAAACAGAGGAATTTTCATCTTTAACTCCCGAGAGAAGAAAAGAACTAGATGAACCGAGGGTTCGGATGCTCACGAACACCGGGATATTCTCACTCAAGAAGTCATTTCAAGACCTTCTCTCGCTCAAAGTATACTAGGTGGAGATTTCCTCGACAATTATGTGGAGCGAATGATGGCTCGGGGAAGACAAAGGAAGCAAGAAGCAATCGCACAAAAGAGGGCCATCAAAGCTCGAAGGCCAAAGACAAACCTCCTTCTAAAGATGAAATAAGAAGGGTGGTGAAAAACCAATGCTCAATGTACAACTCGCCTAACAATGAAACAAGTCAAGGCTTTTCCCGATCATGTCCTCGATCGCAAATATAACCGAATCATGCAGAAAGATCATCATCTTCAACACATTCTACCAACTTAAAAAGGATTTCAGAGAATGAGGTCGCTCAAGAAGCCAAAAGACTCAAGTCCGATGATGCTCCACCCAAGGAATCATCTCCAATATTCTCGCCAAGCAACTTCAAGTTGCTTCCTCTACTAACAAGAGTCCATCTCACGAACCATCTTCCATTTCTCCCGAAGCACCGAAGCATCGCCCCCAAGTCCTCAAGAACAACCATTGTCACACAAGAAGAGTCTAAAGTTAAGGAAGTCGATATCACGAAACCAAAATGTAAAGGGCGATAAAGATGATCCACAGATGAATGCACTTCGTGTTCCAACCAAGTCTCCATCTACCACTTCAAGTCCTTCCACAAATGTTCACGATGAAAATGCTCCTCCGGGGAAATCTATATGCCCGGTAGGAGGAAGAAGAGTATGGCCAAAAGATCTCCTTTGGATCTTGAAGTCGATGACTCAACTTTCATTATAGAAGGGTCTCACGATTTTCCGATGGAAATTCGATGAAGTGATAGCTTGGAAATTAAAGGATGATCGATGAATGTTCTTCTTCAAGGACTCCACTTCAATGGAATTCACCTTTCAAGGAAATTCTACACTTGGTAGACAGGCACTTACTTTCTCTGCTCACTCAAGTTACCACCCATTATTGCAACAAGGAACCACAAGGTTCGGGATGTTCTTACCAGAGATCTTCAAGTCCTGTTAAACTCCCACATTCCCAATAGCAAAGCATCTTCCATTTGGGAAAACTCACATCGGTGGAAGCTTACATCCCGGAGATTCTATCCTCTCCTCGTGTACATGTGCTTGAGACTAAGGGTGGAATCACCGCTGTGCATGTTTTCTCGAAAGAATCTATCCTTTGCCCAAAAGACTTATGGAAAAGATGTTGAGTCGAAATTGAAATTCCTCCGCATCCAGGGGCAATGAAAGACACCGCTTTAACACGGTAGGATTGATCAAGACTCAACTTCAACAACCGCAATAGGCTTCATCCTCATCCATATCGTGACACATGGTACCATCTCGCATTACTTTGTTTTGTTGCTTCTTATTTGTATTATGTATATACTGCTTTTCTTGTGTTAGTTTTTCTTAGTTAAAAAAAAAAAAAAAAAAAAAAAAAAAAAAAAAAAACTAACTTTTATGCGTGTTTGTTTGTCAGTCCAATTCGATGGTTTTAACTCACCGATATACCTTGTGTATGTCAAAGAGTTGACTAGTCCAAAGGGTACAACTTTGGTAAAGACACACCAAATCTGTTGATAGTCGTAATGATTTGCTCAAAATCATAGGGTCTGCAACCACCCATGCTTAATCGCGAGGGTTGTATGGTCATCAATTCACCATGGTCTATTCCTCTTGGAATCCAAGAATTGGCTAGCCCACATGAATATGGCATGTGGTAAAGGCAATCGAATCCATATTTGGTTCTCAATTCACCAATTCTAAGAATTGACTAGTCCCGAGCAAACGGCTACGTAAAGACAAGACAAACCGCTTATATGGTTGCCGGTTTGCCAATAAATCGATGGTTATCCATGTACCTTAGTTTTCGAACTCAAACATGTGGCTACTCCAAGAGTAATGGCTATTGGAAGAGACATCAAACCCATTAATTTCAATGATTCACCTCTCACAGAGTTAACACACCGGAAGTGATGAGAATAGTATTGAACTTATATGTTTTGATGTACATGATGTCATATGTTGTCGCAAAGACCGGTGTTTCACAGCTCACCATCATAGAGATGTTCTTCTTCCGAATCTTTGTTGCCGATCCTCAAGAGACTAGCCATTCATAGCTCGAAGTGGTTAATATATGGGAAGGTCTTGCTTGGAATTTTTCGTCAAATGGTACAATCCTCAACGCCTTTATCGATCTATCAAGGAAACCGAACTTAACCTAGTCAAATTCCGCTTTAGGGAGGATTGTTGGGAATTAAGGAAAACTACCGATTCTACCGATTCGCCAAGCATAACCATCGATTCTCGCCAAGCATCCGTCAAGAGATTCTCGAAGAAGAATGGATTCTCGCCAAGTTATACTTCAACAGAAGTGTTAAAGCAGATATTGTGTTGTCACGAAAGTGCGAACCACGTAGAGAGATAAGCTCGGTTTAGAGTAAAAGTCACACCGTATGTATAGGTTGGCGCCAGACAAGTAGAGCTTACTCGTAATAAACAATATGATTAACAAAACAATATGATTAGTTGCATGCTTGTCTAGATGCATGCTTAGTCTATGTTAGTATTAGGAGCGTAAATTGTCAACGCTCATTAGGGTTTCTTGCCTATATAAGAAACCATGTTAGTTTGTAATAGATAAGCTTTTCTCAAGTCTTTCAAGTCTTGTAATCTATTCGAAACATAGAGTTTCTATAATCAAAAGATCCATAGAGGATCAAAGAGTTCTTAGTTATTGTAACTTGTATTTACTTTCCGCTACAATACGAGTTGTAGAGATCTTCTATTAGTTTGCTCGTGATTACATAAGCAACACTAACGATCTCCGAGTGCTTAAGATCTATCAAGGTCTTGGTTTTAACAGAACCTCGAAAATGCGAAAATAATCGTTTTTCTTTGTTTCGCATTTTTGAGGTCCAAAACAAGTCAAAAATTATCCGAGCATACCGTCGGACTCTTTTTCGTGCTCTTTCAATGGTATGCTCGAGGAATTTTTTGACTTGGTTGGAACCTCGAAAATGCGAAAATCATCGTTTTTATTTGTTTTCGCATTTTCAAGGTTCGTTTGAAATCGAAAAATTCCCGAGCATACCATTGAAAGAGCACAAAAACGAGTCGACGGTATCTTCGGATAATTTTTGACTTGGTTTGGACCTCGAAAATGCGAAACAAAGAAAACGATTATTTTCGCATTTTCGAGGTTCGCTTGAAGTCAAAAATCGAGCATACCATTGGAAAGACCACGAAAAACGAGTCCGACGGTATATTTATTTATTTTTACGGTCCATATAACTCCGTAAATTAATGATCAAAACTATATCAACTTTAATAATATCAATCGCTTTTGAAAGGGTTATATATAAAATTTAGGCTAGAATAATCGGCTATGCTTAGCCCGGTTAGGCGAGCTATGCTTCCCACCCAAGTGGCCGGTTCGAATCCCATACGTGACAAATTGTTGGTATATTTTGCCAACGCCACGTGGCACCACCTCATTGGTCCACGTGGCAACCCGACCGACCCATTGACCGACCCGACCCGACTCGTTGACCGACCGACCCAATGCCACGTGGCACCACTCAGGTGGTGACACGTGGCGTTGACCGACTTGTTGACCGACCCAACCACAAGGACGATTTATGCAAATAACTTTAAGGACTAACGATGCAAAAATTATTAACGATGGACTAACAACGCAAAATACTTAACGGACTTAACTAACGCCCATCCAAAATAGGGACCAAAAGTGTGCATAGTTTCAAAATTAGATACTGCTGGTGTAATAAAAGTGACTTAGGGACTAAAGTTGTTATATTGGGCAAACCATAGGGACCAAACGTGTAATTTTTTCAACTTTTATTATGTTTTTTGGTTGTTGGAAGTTACTCCCTCCGTCTCATATTAAATGTCCAGTATTGACTTTTCAAGTCTTTTTTTTTTTTTTTTTTTTTTTAATATTTTTGTTTGTATTATATATTATTTGATAAAAATTATACGCAGTGAAAATACATTTAAAACTTAATCTATTCATATATTTTGCATCGAAGATTATATAACACAAACAAAAAATTTAATGTCAAAGTTGAGAAAAAGACTTCAAAATGTCAAACTGGACATTTAATATGGAACGAAGAGAGTAATATTTTGTTTTTTAGTGATATTAACCTATGTCTTTGTTCTAACAACTTAAACAAATTTATATATTTTCTGAAGGATATTATTCTGTAATGATACCATTGGAGATAATATTGTAATGAAAATGGAGTATTAACTAAATCTCAAGTTCCAATTTTTTAAAAAGAAAATAAGCTATAGAATTACTAAATGATGTAATCTTGTCAAAATAAAAACTATTTGGAACTTGATCCATGTCCAAATGGCTAAGTAGTCTATTATTTTTGTGGTTTTCACAAATAAAAGTTTTTTACTTTTGTTTCGCATGGGGATGAATCTAGTAAAAAGTGTTATTGAAATGAAAAGAATGAGAAAAAATATTAGCCATATATTTTAAATAAGGAGTGAGAAATAATAGGGATATGCATTTATTTTGTAGATGCATCTCAAATTTGTGGTTATAATTTATTCTCATTCTTTTCATCTTAATTATATTTTTCATTTGATTCTCACTCGTTTCGCATATATAATAACAAATTAATAAAAGATGTCAAACCTCCTAAGGCTGGATGGCAAGGCATTCGTGAGCCTCTCACCTTGCATCCCCACTCACGAGTGACTCCATGCCCAAGAGTACCACTCACTCGCTAGTCACACATACCTATACATATTAAGGTGAGTAACTCACCTAGTTGATTTGCGTGAAGTGAAGTGTTTGTTTGTGTTAAAAAAATAAATAAGAAAAGTTAAGGTGAGTGGGAGTGAGTGTTTTGTCCATAAAAAAATGAGTGAGAGTTATGAGAGGAAAGAAAAAGCTGACGTGACGTTAAAGTGTAAGATGAATGGAGGCTTACTTTGCCTTCCAGCCTAAGTGTCCTGTTATATTTCTAGCATATCAAGTTTGAGATATTTTGTATATACATCAGTTAATAGTTTTTGTCTAAATTGTTTGTCAAGTGAGCTCACACACATAATAAATACAATAAATAGTATACAAAACATAAGGTGAAAGGTTAGTTTGGTGGCGGTGAATGTTGTTGTCAACCTTTTGGTCACAAGTTCGAGTCACCGAAAGGTTGATATGACAGATTCATTGCTATAAAATTAACATTTCTTTCTTTTTTTAATCTTTTTAGTATACCATTTATTAACCCCTTATGTGTTGTATACCATTTATATTTTATGTTCATACAATGAAAGTGATCATACAGGGTAATGTAGTACTACTAGGGATGAGAATTTCGAACCGAATCCCGGAATCGAACC